>CM051243.1:82185810-82678310 GCA_027917425.1 Gastrophryne carolinensis
GCCAAGTTATGCCGAGGGTTCCTTGCCCAATGTTCCCTGCACTTGGAGTTGTTGGCGGATCAATTTCCCACTGAACGAGCTAAGGTGGCCTTTGTCATCAGTTTGCTTTCTGGAAAGGCTTTGGCCTGGGCCACTCCCTTGTGGGATCGCAATGACCCTGTCTCTTCCAGTATTAACACCTTTGTCTCAGAGTTTCGCCAGGTCTTTGAGGAACCTGCCCGGGCTTCATCTGCTGAATCGTCCCTTTTGAACTTGGTCCAGGGCGAGTTGTCCGTTGGTGAATACGCCATTCGGTTCCGCACTCTAGCCTCCGAATTGTCTTGGAACAATGAGGCCTTGTGTGCCTGCTTCAAGAAAGGACTTTCTAGTAAAATTAAGGATGCTCTTGCGGCTCGTGACTTGCCTTCATCTCTCACTGAACTCATCCATCTGGCCACACGCATTGATGTGCGCTTTGCTGAGAGGCGTGAAGAATTCCGCCAAGAAAGAGACTCTCAGCGCCCTAGGAGGGCATCCCGTTTGGCTCCAGTATTTCAAAACCCTTTGTCTGCACATGTACCTCCCAGTGAGGAGGCCATGCAGGTCGAACGATTCCGTTTGACCCAATTGGAGAGAACTCGCAGAAGGAACGAGAACCTTTGTCTGTACTGCGGTGGTTCTGAGCATTTTTTGAAGGACTGTCCTATTCGCCCTCCACGTCAGGGAAACGGGCGCACCTAGTGGCGGTGAGAGAGGCGTCCCTGGGTGTATGTGCCTCCTCTCCACGGCTCACTGTTCCTGTTCAACTTTCCATCTCACCTTCCACATCCCTGAATTTAACCGCCTTTTTGGACTCTGGTTCTGCAGGGAACTTTATAGAGGCTGCCTTGATCAATAAACATAATATCCCTGTGAATCGCCTTGCTACACCTTTATTTATCGCCTCAATCAATGGTGATAGGCTGGACTGTACTGTGCGCTATCGCACCGTTCCCCTCCAATTAAAAATTGGACTCTTCCATCAAGAGAATGTTGAGTTCTACGTCCTCCCTAATTGCACCTCTCAGATTCTTCTAGGCCTTCCTTGGCTCCAACGTCATGATCCCACGCTTGACTGGACCACCGGTGATATCAAGACTTGGGGTGCAGCGTGCTTTAAGAAGTGCTTGAAGTCTGTTCCTGTTCGACCTATTCCTGCTTCAGCACCATTACCTGGCTTGCCTGAGATCTACCAGACCTATGCTGATGTATTCTGCAAGAAACAAGCGGAGGTACTTCCGCCTCATCGCCCCTACGATTGCCCTATAGACCTCCTACCGGGTACCACTCCTCCTCGTGGCCGAATTTACACCCTCTCGGCTCCTGAGACTCAAGCCATGTCGGAGTATATTCGAGAAAATCTTCATAAAGGGTTCATACGGAAGTCTTCCTCTCCGGCAGGCACGGGGTTCTTCTTTGTGGCGAAAAAAGATGGCTCTCTTCGCCCTTGTATTGATTACCGCGGCCTCAATAAGATTACCGTTAAAAATCGATACCCTTTGCCCTTGATTGCCGAATTATTTGACCGACTGCGTGGGGCCAGGGTCTTCACCAAGCTTGACCTGAGGGGAGCCTATAATTTGATACGTATACGCGAGGGCGATGAATGGAAGACCGCCTTCAATACCCGCGATGGCCACTTCGAATATTTAGTGATGCCCTTTGGTCTCTGCAATGCACCCGCTGTATTCCAGGAATACGTAAATGACATTTTTCGGGACTTGCTTTACTCCTGTGTTGTTGTATATTTGGATGATATACTCATCTTTTCATCTAATCTAGAAGAACATCACCGTCATGTCCGGCAAGTCCTGTCTCGTCTCCGTCAACACCATCTTTACGCCAAGCTGGAGAAGTGTCTATTTGATCAAACCGCCTTACCCTTTCTTGGATATATTGTCTCAGCTCGTGGCCTTCAGATGGACCCCAGCAAGTTGAAAGCAGTTCTGGATTGGCCCCGTCCTATTGGCCTGCGAGCTATTCAACGTTTTCTGGGCTTCGCCAATTACTATCGCCAGTTTATTCCTCACTTTTCCACTGTAGTGGCGCCTATTGTGACCCTCACAAAGAAGAGCGCCAATTCGAAGTCTTGGCCTCCTCAGGCTGAAGAGGCCTTCATTGCTCTAAAAAAGGCCTTCTCCTCTGCACCAGTGTTGTCTAGGCCAGATCCATCTCGGCCTTTCGCCCTAGAAGTAGATGCCTCCTCCATTGGAGCCGGAGCGGTGCTCACTCAAAAATCGTCTACTGGCAGAATTCTCACCTGCGGGTTCTTTTCGAAGACCTTTTCGCCAGCGGAGAGGAATTACTCCATCGGAGATCGGGAGTTACTCGCCATCAAGTTGGCGTTGGAGGAGTGGAGACACCTCTTAGAAGGTTCTGCCCATCAAGTATCCATCTATACTGATCACAAAAATCTATCTTATTTAGAAACTGCCCAGCGATTGAATCCACGACAAGCTCGTTGGTCGTTGTTTTTCGCTCGATTTGATTTTCAAATCTACTTCCGGCCAGCCGCTAAGAACATCAGGGCAGACGCCCTTTCTCGCTCCTCTGACATCTCTGGTGTTGAATCCACTCCACAACATATCATCCTGCCTGAACGCCTTGTCCACTCTGCCCCCGCTACTCTTGTACAAGCACCGCCGGGAAAGACCTTTGTGCCAACCCGCCAACGTCGCAAAATATTAGAATGGGGGCATTCTTCCCATGTAGCCGGCCATGCCGGTATCAGGAAGTCTTGTTCTATCATTTCTCGATATTATTGGTGGCCTTCTTTTGAAAAGGATGTGACCGAATTCGTTCAGGCCTGTACCACCTGCGCTCGCGACAAAACCCCTCGCCAAAGACCT
Source organism: Gastrophryne carolinensis (assembly GCA_027917425.1). Lineage (NCBI taxonomy): Eukaryota > Metazoa > Chordata > Amphibia > Anura > Microhylidae > Gastrophryne > Gastrophryne carolinensis. Next base: position 82,188,678 of record CM051243.1, read on the forward strand.
GCTGGCCTACTCCACCCACTTCCTATTCCAGATACCCCATGGACACACATTGCTATGGACTTTATTACCGACCTCCCTTCTTCGCATAGCAATACTGTAATTTGGGTGGTAGTGGATAGGTTTTCTAAGATGGCGCATTTTGTTCCTTTGCCCGGTCTCCCGTCAGCTCCTCTGTTGGCAAAATACTTCCTGAAGCATATCTTTCGACTTCATGGTCTACCTACACATATTGTGTCTGACAGAGGTGTGCAGTTTGTGTCCAAGTTCTGGAGAGCTCTTTGTAAACAAATGAAAATTAAACTGGACTTTTCCTCCGCTTATCACCCCCAGTCTAACGGCCAGGTGGAAAGAGTCAACCAGATTCTCGGGCATTATCTTCGCCATTTTGTTTCAGCGCGTCAAGACGATTGGGTCGATCTGTTGCCTTGGGCGGAATTCTCGTATAATTTTAAGGATTCTGAGTCCACAAGGAAGTCCCCGTTTTTGGTGGTGTACGGCCCGCCGTGGACAATCTCACACAGGATTTCTCCACCATCTGGCAAGAAACACAGCGTTCCCTTTGTCAAGCTTCCGCCCGCATGAAGGTTAGCGCTGATAAAAGGAGAAGAGCTCCGCCTGTTTATTCTCCAGGAGATAAGGTGTGGCTGTCGGCAAAATACATCCGCTTCAAAATTCCTAGCTACAAATTGGGCCCCCGTTACTTGGGGCCATACAAGATCAAACAACAGATCAATCCAGTTTGCTATAAGCTTCACCTACCGACTTCACTGCGAATTCCCAATTCTTTTCACGTCTCTCTGTTGAAGCCAGTTATTGTCAATCGATTCTCTCCTAAAACTTTGGTGCCTGCCCCAATCTCGGGCACCGAGGATACCTTTTCAGTGAAGGAGATTCTGGCTTCTAAGCTCTCCAGAGGAAAAAGATATTTCTTGGTCAACTGGGAAGGCTGTGGACCTGAAGAAAGATCTTGGGAGCCCGAAGAGAATATTCTAGACCGTAGTCTCATCTCAGATTTTCTTGGTCCCAAGAAGAAAGGGAGGCCCAAGGGGGGGGGTACTGTTAGGGCGAGCGCTGCACGCCCGTCTCACAGCATTTCACCTACCTCCATGGCTGCATGCAGCCGTCATCCATCTTCCCTCGGGGCTGCTTCCAGCTGCCGCCCTTTCCCCAGTGCTTCCTCCTTGCATGCGCACAAGTCTCCGTCCACTAGAGGGCGAGCGCACAGGATCCCTGAGATTTAAAGGGCCTTTACAGCACTGATTGGTGTTTATGTCATCCAATCCTGCATCATCTTCCCCTATTTAAACAGGCACTTCCTTCCTTCAGTGCCGGATCTTGGTCTCTCCATGCTTGTTGAAAGTCAGACATTCTTGGATTGCTCACCCGTGTACCGACCTCTGCCTGTCCCCGACTCTGAACCTTTGCTGCCTGCCCCGACCTCTGCTACTCACCTTTACCGTGAACCTGTGCTGCCAGCCCCGATCTCTGCCTGTACTTACTACGCCTTTTTGCCTGCCACTTGTGTACCTCACTGAACCTCGGCTGACTGTGGGACTGGGCCGCTGTTAGGGGGTAGCGACCTGGGGGTCACTCGCCGCACAAGACCAACCTGCCTTGCGGTGGGCTCTGGTGAATACCGGTGGCCTCTTAGACTCCGCTCCCCTGACACGGTACCCGCCATCGGTTCCACAGTTAAAGCGGATCCACACCCGAGTCCGCTCCACCCGGTCCGTGACAAGGAATAAGGTGGGATGGAATAGGATCGAGGGAGCAGGTAGTCACGTGGGCCCTAGAAATGAGAGAGGTTAGTCCAAGCTCACTTATTGGAGTGAAGAAGGTAAGAGAGTAAGGCAGGGGGATTGTTTGAAGTGGTGAGGGATTCTGAGGGGAAGCCAAGTCGAATGTTGTCAATTATTCTAATTATACAGTACGTCCTGCTCCAGATATAATACTTACACTTGGGTTATCCTCCGCCAGATGGCGCTGTGCACTGCAGACATGCAAAAACAGGCTCCTCCCGGCCCTTCATATACCCAGGGGCCTCCCACAAATCCCCAGATTTCTCTGCAGTGCTGACTGCGAAGACATGAAGTATCACTCTCTCGCAGGTGAGCGGGGCTATTACAGCCTGCGGCCCTGTTGGACTACTCCCACCCGTCCTGTTTGTGATGTGCCTCCCAGCCTGGGCTGCGCTGGTCGGGTGAAGGTAGGCAGCACCATGCGTGCTTAACGGAGCCATGCTCCACCACAGTCCCCCACCAAAGGGTAGGCGGTTTAGGCTGATGGTGAGCCTTTAGGGGATGCCCCTCCCGCATCATTGCCCCACGCCCTGTGTAGCGGTGGACCCTGTGTAAAGGGTCGCCATCCTCCCTCGTTCCCCCCTAGCCCGGGGGGAAAGAAAGGGGGGGGGGAGGGGTTAGTGAGTATGGCGGCCTCAGGGTACCCTATTACACGCTTATGGCCTTAGTTTCGCCTTTGACTGGAATGGGTGTCAGAGCCGCGCTGTGTACCTTTTACTTGTATTGGTTGTACCGCACGGGCGGCGGTGGCTTTGCTGATGCTGCGGCGTCTTTTTCTTAGCCTTTAGTAATCCACTCGATCAATTCCTTCAGGCGTCACTGCCCTGTTTTCTCTATTGGCTACGCTTTTTTTGAGCTTCGCGCTCTCCGGGGGGGGCGGGGCCCTGGCTTGGCGAGCTCCACGTCACGGTTTGGTGCGCTCCGCGTCACGGTCAGCTCTGGCCCGTCCTTCGAGGTTCGTTTTGCACCATTCTTGCTCGCGCGCGTGGTGAAGACCGTCCTCTCCCCTCTGTCTGTAAGTGCCCTCGCGGGAGATTTTATATTACCTTTATCACACCTTGCGCATGGCTCTGACATTCCTGTTCCCCTTATGTCTTTCAGACCATGAATTCCGGTGGCTTCTCCCGGCCCGGCGTATCCCCCGGTTGAGACTATTACATTTACTCCCACTTCCCCGCGGGTTATTGGGGCATCCAGGGTAGCTTACAGCATCAATCCCTACTGGCCTATTGTGCAGATAAAATCACCATATGGAGGCGTCCCAGGATATTGTGAACAGGGTTCCTTTGGGACAAGCCCGGCTGTGTGTAGCTTGTGGGGTCTTACCTAGCAGCGGTGACAATGCACGGGTCTGTGTTCCTTGTGCACAGCAGGCGTTATCGGTTCTTCCCGCCTCTTCAGTGGCTGCACCTCGCCTAACTCCCCCAAGCCTGAGTCTAACCCCCAATACAAGCGGGGATTCTCATCCTGATGTGGCTACTAGACTGGCCAGTGTTGAAAGATTGCTTGCTAGCTCATTAGCGCGTAAGGCCACCGCTAAGAGGCGGCATTTAACCCCTGATTCTGCTCTTTTCCCTTTGGAATCCGATGACTTGTTGCATCCTTACGGCCAACCCCCCTCGGTCGAAGGGGAGCTGTTCTTTGACTCGGGGTCATATGACGAGGAGTCAAGGGGTCATGATGAGTCTGGTTCCGAGCACTGGACCTCGGATGATATTGACAGACTGCTGGTTCAGATATTTGAAGTTTTGTCCATCTCTCCCCCTGTTGCGGCTCCCAGGCAAAGGGGTGAGCTTTTTCATACTGCTAAGGCTCGTCTGGAATTTCATGAGCAAACCCATTTCAATAGCCTCGTGCTTAAAGAATGGGAATATCCCAGCAGACTGCCTGGGATCCCTAAGAGTGTGGATAGGAAGTATCCCTTCCCAGCTGACTTGGTTAAGTGCTGGTCATCGCCCCCCGAGATCGATGCTCCTATTCTAGGGTTGTCCAACACCTCGATTATGCACTCCCCTGACACTACTACGCTGAGGGACTCTGAGGACCGGCATATTGATCAATTGGCATGCCATGCCTTTGCATTTGGGGGAGCGACCCTGCGCCCGGTTTGCGCCTTAGCCATCACGGCGGTAGCACTCAGGGCCATGGTCAGGAATGCACTCGATGGCACAGATGAGTTGCCACCTGATACTGTCAATGCTCTGTCTAACTGTGATGTGTTTGTAAACTTTATCCTGTCTGCATCGGACGATGCTATAAGAATGTGTGCCAGATCTTCTGCCTTGGCGGTAGCTATACGCCGCGCGGTTTGGTTGCGACAGTGGGCTGCTGACAATGCCGCTAAGAAAGCCCTTACTGGGCTTCCATTTAAGGGGCTGCGCCTGTTTGGGGACCGTCTAGACCTCTTCGCCAAAGGAGGCAAGTTACCCCAGCGCAGGCGGCAGATTCGGCCCTTTCGAGGCCAGGGCACCCTTTCAATCCCCTACCGTGGGGCTAAACAGGGAAAAGGGGTGTCCTTCGCTGGGTCCCGCGCAGATTCCTGGCACAGGAATAGAGGACGCCGTCCCAGTTCCTCCTGGGGGCCCAAATCCAAAGCCCCTCCCAAGACCCCTCAGGCATGAGGGGGCACCCTCGCCCGTCAGGGTGGGGGGACGTCTGCAGCACTTCGAGCATGTCTGGAGGCGCCACGTCTCAGACCGGTGGATTCAGGGGGTAGTGTCCTCCGGCTACAAGATAGAATTTGCTGTACGGCCCCCCACCAGATTCATTGGGTCCCGGATTCCACAGGACCCTGCCTCAGCTCAGGTCTTTTTACTGGCCGTGCAGGGTCTCCTGGATCTAGGGGTCATTTGCAAGGTCCCCTTAGGAGACAGGGGCATGGGGTTCTACTCCAACCTTTTCACAGTACCCAAGAAGGATGGGTCAGTCAGGCCCATCCTGGATTTAAAAATCCTCAACAAATTTGTCAAGAACAGGCACTTTCGCATGGAAACTCTGCGCTCGGCCATTGGCTCCCTGCGCCCAGGGGACTTCATGACGTCCGTAGACATCAAGGATGCTTACCTTCACGTCCCGGTGTTTCCAGGACACCAGAGGTTTCTCAGATTTGCACTGAAAGATCAGTATTACCAATTTGTGGCCTTGCCATTCGGCCTCGCGTCAGCTCCCAGGGTGTTCACCAAGGTGCTGGCAGGGGTGATGTCCCTGATAAGGCTAAGGGGCATACGCGTGCTGCCCTACCTGGACGATATACTCATCACCTCTCGGTCTCTGCGGCAGGCAGAGTTGGACACTCAGCTGGTAGTGTCCACCCTGGAGTCCTTCGGCTGGGTGATCAATTACCCCAAGTCCTCTCTGTCCCCCTCCTCGGTGACTCCGTTCCTGGGAATGATTCTGGATATGGTTCAGTCACGGATATTCCTTCCTGAACAGAAGGTGGAAGCTCTGACTGCGCAGGCCAGGTTCCTGCTCTCGTGCCCACAGCCCTCCATCAGGCAGGGAATGCAGCTGGTGGGCCTGATGGTGGCGAGCTTCGAGGCGGTGCCCTTTGCTCAGTTCCATTTGAGACCTCTGCAGCTTCACCTTCTGTCAGTATGGGACAAGAACCCAGCGTCCTTGGACGGGGTCTGTGTGCTTCCCCCCTCGGTCAGACGGTCCCTTGCGTGGTGGCTGGACCTCGGGAACTTGATAGGGGGCAGGTCTTTTCTGGCCCCTTCCTGGGAGACGGTCACAATGGATGCCAGTCTGTCAGGTTGGGGGGGATTCTGGAAGTCCCTGCGCTTCCAGGAGACGTGGGGTCCTCAGGAGGCCCATTTACCCATCAACATTCTGGAATTGCGGGCAGTCCGGTTGGTACTGGAGCGGTTGACCCAACACCTGAGGGGTCTGTCGGTCCAGGTACGCTCAGACAACAGGACAGCGGTTGCCTACATCAACCATCAGGGAGGGACCCGGAGCAAGGGTGCCCTCCGGGAGGTGTCTCAGATTCTGACATGGGCGGAGGCCAATGTACAATGCATTTCGGCTGTTTACATTCCGGGGGCAGAGAATCTGCTGGCAGATGCTCTGAGCAGGGGGACGTCCCGTCATGGAGAGTGGTCCCTCTGCAACAGGGTATTCCAGTCCCTGTGTCACCGTTGGGGTCTACCGGATGTGGACCTGTTTGCGTCCCGTCACAACCACAAGCTCCTGGCCTTCGTGTCTCAGGATCCTCTGGCCTTGGCCACGGATGCCCTGTCCATGTCATGAAAGACGTTTTGGCTCCTGTATGTGTTTCCTCCATTCCCCCTGCTGGGCAGGGTTCTGCGCAAGATTGCTCTGGAGGGGGTGCCAGCAATTCTGGTGGCCCCCAGGTGGCCAAGAAGAGTGTGGTTCGCAGACGTGGTGCAGCTGGCAGTAGATCAGTACGTTCTGCCCAGGGTGCCAGATCTGCTCACTCAGGGCCCATTACGCCATCCCAATTTACAAACTCTGGCTTTGACGGCCTGGCTGCTGAAACCTCCATCTTGATGGAGAAGGGTTTGTCTGCCTCTGTGGTGGCTACTATGGTGCAGGCTAGGAAGAAGACTTCTGCTGCTATCTATTATAGAATATGGCGTTCCTACATTGACTGGTGTGAGTCTAGGTCTCTTCCCTGCAGGGAGTTCTCTGTCCCTAGGGTTCTGGAGTTCTTACAGCATGGTTTGGAGTTAGGTTTAAAACTCAGTACTCTGAAGGGTCAGGTTTCTGCCCTGTCCGTCTTCTTTCAGAAGTCCTTTGCTCAACCACAAGCTCCTGGCCTTCGTGTCTCAGGATCCTCTGGCCTTGGCCACGGATGCCCTGTCCATGTCATGAAAGGAGTTTTGGCTCCTGTATGTGTTTCCTCCATTCCCCCTGCTGGGCAGGGTTCTGCGCAAGATTGCTCTGGAGGGGGTGCCAGCAATTCTGGTGGCCCCCAGGTGGCCAAGAAGAGTGTGGTTCGCAGACGTGGTGCAGCTGGCAGTAGATCAGTACGTTCTGCCCAGGGTGCCAGATCTGCTCACTCAGGGCCCATTACGCCATCCCAATTTACAAACTCTGGCTTTGACGGCCTGGCTGCTGAAACCTCCATCTTGATGGAGAAGGGTTTGTCTGCCTCTGTGGTGGCTACTATGGTGCAGGCTAGGAAGAAGACTTCTGCTGCTATCTATTATAGAATATGGCGTTCCTACATTGACTGGTGTGAGTCTAGGTCTCTTCCCTGCAGGGAGTTCTCTGTCCCTAGGGTTCTGGAGTTCTTACAGCATGGTTTGGAGTTAGGTTTAAAACTCAGTACTCTGAAGGGTCAGGTTTCTGCCCTGTCCGTCTTCTTTCAGAAGTCCTTTGCTCAACATCATTTGGTTAAGACCTTCTTTCAGGGGGTCACTCATGTGCGTCCCCCTCGTAAACCTGTGGTCCCCGTTTGGGACTTAAACTTGGTTTTGTCTGCCTTGCAGGGTGCTCCCTTTGAGCCTATTCACGATGCTGCTCTGGCTGTGCTTACTCTCAAGGTTGTCTTTTTGGTGGCCATAACTTCGGTTAGGCGTGTGTCGGAGCTGGCTGCGCTATCCATTCAGCCTCCGTACTATGAGAGGCACCAGGACAAGGTGGTGTTCCGCTTCAAGCTGGATTTTCTGCCTAAGGTTGTGTCTGCTTTTCATTTGAATCAGGACATTGTTCTTCCTTCATTGTGTCCCAGTCCTAGTAATGACAAGGAAAGGGTTCTGCATTCCTTGGATGTGGTCAGGTGCCTGAAGTATTACCTGGTTGTCACTGCGGCTTTCAGGAAGACTGATGCTCTCTTCGTTGTGCCTTCTGGGCCTAGGAGGGGTTTGGTTCCTGCAAAGTCTACTATTAGCAAATGGATCCGTCAGGCTGTGGTACAAGCCTATTCTGCTAAGGGGAAGAGTCCTCCTTTCCATTTTACTGCTCATTCTACTCGTGCTATTGGTGCCTCCTGGGCCTCCCAGCACCAGGCTTCTGTTGAACAAGTTTGCAAGGCCGCTACTTGGTCTTCTGTTCACACCTTTTCAAAGTTTTACAAGGTTGATGTTCGGGCCTCAGCTGATGCTGCTTTTGGCCGCAAGGTTTTGCAGGCGGCAGTTTAAGTTTAAGCTGCGTGCTGTTGCCTTTTTTGTTGGGGATCCCACCCTACTTTTATGGACACTGCTATTGGATGTCCCAAGTGTAAGTATTATATCTGGAGCAGGACGTACTGTATACTTAGAATAATACAATTCTGTGAAATACTCACCTGTAGAATTGGTATTATATGTATACAGTATGTCCTGCTCCACCCCACCCTGGTTTTTGCATTATTCTGGATCCCCTGTATGGTGATTGTTGCCATTGTTGTTGTTACCAGTTTTCGGTGGTTGATTTCTCCCGGCTTCTTGTTCACTGCTTTTCAATGCTGGGGATTTGTGGGAGGGCCCTGGGTATATGAAGGGCCGGGAGGAGCCTGTTTTTGCATGTCTGCAGTGCACAGCGCCATCTGGCGGAGGATTACCCACGTGTAAGTATTATATATGGAGCAGGACGTACTGTATATGTATAATACCAATTCTACAGGTGAGTACTTCACAGAATTGTATTTTTTCTTTGAAGAATGTAGAAAATTCTTCTGCTGTTATTTGGGAGGTTGGATGATATAAGGTGTTCCTTCCAAACATCTGTATGAAGTCCTGGATCGAACCTGCTGGATTAAGAACGGGGCCTCTGCACTATGTCTGTGAGATGTCCCTGGAGTGGGGCTGCTGGATTGACATCCAGGCTTCCGTGCGGGGACTTGGGAGGGATTCTGCTGTATGGGCTACTGAGGTGCAGGCGGCACCAGCAGCCAAGCTACAGAGAGCACTGCAGCCAAGTGTCTGTGTGCCGATGGAGGGTCTTGCGTGGCCGATTGGAGGGCATGAATGCCAGATTTGCTGTCGGCCAGCAGATAGGGTTTTTAGTAGTTTGTAGGTCAGGCTTTCTCTAGACATCCAACTCTGAAGGGTCAGGTTTCTGCCCTGTCCGTCTTCTTTCAGAAGTCCTTTGCTCAACCACAAGCTCCTGGCCTTCGTGTCTCAGGATCCTCTGGCCTTGGCCACGGATGCCCTGTCCATGTCATGAAAGGAGTTTTGGCTCCTGTATGTGTTTCCTCCATTCCCCCTGCTGGGCAGGGTTCTGCGCAAGATTGCTCTGGAGGGGGTGCCAGCAATTCTGGTGGCCCCCAGGTGGCCAAGAAGAGTGTGGTTCGCAGACGTGGTGCAGCTGGCAGTAGATCAGTACGTTCTGCCCAGGGTGCCAGATCTGCTCACTCAGGGCCCATTACGCCATCCCAATTTACAAACTCTGGCTTTGACGGCCTGGCTGCTGAAACCTCCATCTTGATGGAGAAGGGTTTGTCTGCCTCTGTGGTGGCTACTATGGTGCAGGCTAGGAAGAAGACTTCTGCTGCTATCTATTATAGAATATGGCGTTCCTACATTGACTGGTGTGAGTCTAGGTCTCTTCCCTGCAGGGAGTTCTCTGTCCCTAGGGTTCTGGAGTTCTTACAGCATGGTTTGGAGTTAGGTTTAAAACTCAGTACTCTGAAGGGTCAGGTTTCTGCCCTGTCCGTCTTCTTTCAGAAGTCCTTTGCTCAACATCATTTGGTTAAGACCTTCTTTCAGGGGGTCACTCATGTGCGTCCCCCTCGTAAACCTGTGGTCCCCGTTTGGGACTTAAACTTGGTTTTGTCTGCCTTGCAGGGTGCTCCCTTTGAGCCTATTCACAATGCTGCTCTGGCTGTGCTTACTCTCAAGGTTGTCTTTTTGGTGGCCATAACTTCGGTTAGGCGTGTGTCGGAGCTGGCTGCGCTATCCATTCAGCCTCCGTACTATGAGAGGCACCAGGACAAGGTGGTGTTCCGCTTCAAGCTGGATTTTCTGCCTAAGGTTGTGTCTGCTTTTCATTTGAATCAGGACATTGTTCTTCCTTCATTGTGTCCCAGTCCTAGTAATGACAAGGAAAGGGTTCTGCATTCCTTGGATGTGGTCAGGTGCCTGAAGTATTACCTGGTTGTCACTGCGGCTTTCAGGAAGACTGATGCTCTCTTCGTTGTGCCTTCTGGGCCTAGGAGGGGTTTGGTTCCTGCCAAGTCTACTATTAGCAAATGGATCCGTCAGGCTGTGGTACAAGCCTATTCTGCTAAGGGGAAGAGTCCTCCTTTCCATTTTACTGCTCATTCTACTCGTGCTATTGGTGCCTCCTGGGCCTCCCAGCACCAGGCTTCTGTTGAACAAGTTTGCAAGGCCGCTACTTGGTCTTCTGTTCACACCTTTTCAAAGTTTTACAAGGTTGATGTTCGGGCCTCAGCTGATGCTGCTTTTGGCCGCAAGGTTTTGCAGGCGGCAGTTTAAGTTTAAGCTGCGTGCTGTTGCCTTTTTTGTTGGGGATCCCACCCTACTTTTATGGACACTGCTATTGGATGTCCCAAGTGTAAGTATTATATCTGGAGCAGGACGTACTGTATACTTAGAATAATACAATTCTGTGAAATACTCACCTGTAGAATTGGTATTATATGTATACAGTATGTCCTGCTCCACCCCACCCTGGTTTTTGCATTATTCTGGATCCCCTGTATGGTGATTGTTGCCATTGTTGTTGTTACCAGTTTTCGGTGGTTGATTTCTCCCGGCTTCTTGTTCACTGCTTTTCAATGCTGGGGATTTGTGGGAGGGCCCTGGGTATATGAAGGGCCGGGAGGAGCCTGTTTTTGCATGTCTGCAGTGCACAGCGCCATCTGGCGGAGGATTACCCACGTGTAAGTATTATATATGGAGCAGGACGTACTGTATATGTATAATACCAATTCTACAGGTGAGTACTTCACAGAATTGTATTTTTTCTTTGAAGAATGTAGAAAATTCTTCTGCTGTTATTTGGGAGGTTGGATGATATAAGGTGTTCCTTCCAAACATCTGTATGAAGTCCTGGATCGAACCGGCTGGATTAAGAACGGGGCCTCTGCACTATGTCTGTGAGATGTCCCTGGAGTGGGGCTGCTGGATTGACATCCAGGCTTCCATGCGGGGACTTGGGAGGGATTCTGCTGTATGGGCTACTGAGGTGCAGGCGGCACCAGCAGCCAAGCTACAGAGAGCACTGCAGCCAAGTGTCTGTGTGCCGATGGAGGGTCTTGCGTGGCCGATTGGAGGGCATGAATGCCAGATTTGCTGTCGGCCAGCAGATAGGGTTTTTAGTAGTTTGTAGGTCAGGCTTTCTCTAGACATCCAACTTTTTCCATCAAGTTCTATTTTCTGAATATCTCAAGTACCACCTTGGTGGTACGTATGGGTGATCATTGTTTTGAAGCAATTTTGGAGCAAATGAGGCTTGGGTAAAATTTAGATGGCAGCATATCAGAAGGGGGTACAGATCAGTCTGCGACCTAAGTGCCGCATAATAGGAACTCAAGTACTTCTGTCACTGGTTGGAAACCCCTGATGTAGACAACTGACTACCTCACCCCAGCTTACTTAAAATGGACCAACAGCCTGGCACAGTTGGAAAAGAAAGGTAGTGGCCAGTTTGGAGCTTCCTCCCATCTCAGCCATGCTGCTGCCTGGATTCAACTGACATAGCTGACAATGGTCGATAACAGGCAGCCCAGTAGTACTTCCTGTTTGGAGGTGGCCTGCAAATGCATGAGCCGCCATTTTGTTTCTACAATTTACTACAGCAGGAGTTAGAAAATGGTAAGTGAATTTTTATGTGCAGCAATCTAAATTGCCCCTGGGAGGGATGTGTATGAGCACCGTTTGTTGTGTTGGTCTGATTTAAGTTATTTCTGAGTGTTGGTCTACTTTAATACCTCAATCGGTGCTTCTACTGGGGCACTGGAAGCTGGAGCTTAGGGTATGGGCCCGACTGAATGAGTATCCCCTTTGTTTCATTAAAGGAGCATAAATTAGCGAACAATAATGAAGTGATCATGTTATGATCCTGGGTGTGGGGGGGGGGTCACTGTATATGTGCACCTCACCCATCCGCTTCTAGTTCTTATTATGCCACAGTCCAGGATAGTCGCACCTCTTATCTGTCAGCAAATACCTTCTTATACTCAAGATACACACCCAATACCCTAACACATTCAAGATCCAGTTCAGTAACTCCACCAGGGGTTGATGTTTTGGTGAAAGGTCACATGAGAATATATATGGAGAAACACTATAAATGGAGAGTTTAGAACCCCCTCTCTCCCTGTATCCTGGCCCATCCCCCCTTCTCTTTATCTGCACCCATCCATCTGCCTGTACCATTCCCTCTTTGTATGGTGTATGTATTCCTCTCTTCTTTATGTATGCCCCTCATCTTTGCCAGACCCTCTCTATCAGCCCTTTTTCTATGTACCCACTGTCTCTAGACAGGGACGGATTACGTGTGGTGGAGGCCCCAGCTACAGTATTTGTTTCCCTTTAAAATAATAGTCCAGCCAAGTAACTGATTGGTGGTTGTCTGGCACCCGCCTACTATCTGGAACGTCAGATCGAGTCCCTTGTGCAGGTGCGTGATGCTCAGGAACTCCTGCTTCGCCATTCTGGGGGGGGGGGGGTAGTGTAGTCGCCCAGCTGGTCCAGCAGAAAACATGTGCATGTTAGTTTATAGATTTTGCTGTTTTTTTTACTATGCATCCCTTTCAGGGCTCCGCTCCCTGTCTTCATTTGAATTTGCCGCCGCTGACACGAGCGCCCTGTGGTGTCCGTGGTCAGCGGCGTTATCACTATCAATTTTCCCGGCCTTCCTATTGGCTGCTGATGCAGGCCAATTGCGCTCTTTGGGGAGGGGGCGTGGCTTATCAGGGGCGCGTTCCGCGTTGTCTCCTCATGCGGCCGCCCCTCGAAGTCCCTCTAGCTCCATCTTGCCTTCAACTTGGAGTGTCTGCTGGCCCCCTTAACATGGTCTGTGAGTGCCCTTGCGGGCTTTATTGTTTGCTATCCATTTTATCACTGTTGTTGTGTTTATGGGTGCTTTTTTATTATGTCTTTCAGACGGGAGAACACTGTATTAAAGAGGTTTCTCCCGGTCCTGGCCCTTCTATTAGTTTCCTTAACTTTATTAGAGGCCAAATTATTAAATACTCCCACTTCCCTGCGGACATTTGGGGCATCCCGGGTTGCTTATACGGCGTAATTCCTACTGGCCAGTTGTGCCACCTTAATCACCATATGGATATGGTGCTCAGGGTCCCCTCGGGACAAGCCCGGCTGTGTGTAGTGTGTGGGGCATCCCCTGTGAGTGATGATGTGCGGGTCTGTGTACCCTGCATTCTGGGCTATCTGTGACTGGGTCTGCGCCCACTATGTCTTCACCCACCCCCCCCTGGTCTGATTATGACTCCCAGTGAGCTTAAAGTGGACCAACACCGAGTGGTGATCGGCCCGGAAATCTATAAGATTCCCGGGCCGATCACCTCCCACCCCGCGGGACATCCGAGATCGGGATGTCCCGCGGGGTGAAACCCCCCAAAAAAACCCCAAACACCTTACCTGATCTTCGGCGGCGGCCGGCCGCCGCCGCCTCCCTCGCGCCCCTGTAGGCGTGCTCGCGCCCGCGCCGGCCGTCTGCGAATGGCCGGCGGGGGCGCGCGCGCGCCGAAAGTGACGCGAGGGAGGCGGCGGCGGCGGCAGCCGCTTGGACGTTCCTGATCCCCGCCTGGACGTTGGCGGGGATTGGACCGTCCAGTCACGTGGGAGCGGGGACAGGTAAGATTTTGGGGCTTTCTGGGGGGTTTCACACAGCGGGGCACCCCCGATCGGGGTGCCCCGCCGAAGTGGACCAAAACCCAGGATAGTCAAAATCCTGGGTGTTGGTCCACTTTAATACTAGTGGGGAGTCTCAGCCTGACGTGTCTTCCAGGTTGGCCAACATTGAGAGGCTGATTGCTAGCTCTGCGGGCCGTAAGGCCCTGGCTAAAAGGCGGCATGTGGCGCCTGGTGCGTCTGCCTTTCCTATGGAGATGGAGAATTTTCTTGATTTCTCCGACTATACCCCACTTGAGGAGGGGGAATTGTTCTCTGACTCAGAGTTGTCTGATGATCAGCATTTCAGTGGTGCTGACTATGGCACTGATCATTGGGATGCTGATGATACCAATAGAATGTTAACTCAGATTTTTGATGTGCTTTCCATCTCCCTTCCTGCTGCGGCTCCCAAGTTACAGGGTGAACTTTTCAGTACTGCTGAACCACGTCTGGAATTTCCAGAACAGGTCCATTTCAATAATCTTGTTCTCAAAGAATGGGAGCGTCCTAGCCGGCTCCCGGGAATCCCCAAGGGCTGGGATAAAAGGTACCCTTTCCCCGCTGATGTGGTTAATTGTTGGTCAACCCCTCCAGAGGTGGATGCTCCAGTATTGGGGTTGTCCAACACTTCTGTGGTCCATTCACCTGATTCCACTACTCTTAAGGATAGTGAGGACAGGCGCATTGATCAGCTGGCTTCACATGCCTTTGCCTGTGTGGGTTCTGCCTTGCGCCCTGTCTGTGCTTCTGCTATTACTGCTGTTGCTATCAGGTCCCTCCTCAAGGACCTGTTGGAAGGTGCTCCTGATGATACTGCTAGTGCCGAACTCAGGGCCTTGTCACAGTGTGAAATGTTCATTGCATATGTCCTTTCTGCCGTAGATGACACCATTAGGATGTGTAGTAGAACCTCTGCATTGGTGGTTGCCATATGCCGCTCTGTTTGGCTGCGCCAGTGGGCAGCTGATAACGCTGCTAAGAAGGCCCTCACGGGACTCCCCTTTAAGGGGCTGCGCTTATTTGGTGATCGCTTGAACCTGTTTGCCAAGGGGGGTAAGTTGCCTCAACGTAAGAAGCAGTTGCGGCCCTTTCGGGGTTCGGGGGCCTTTGTTCCCTCCTACCGCGGAGCCAGGCCCGGGAGAGGGGTCTCCTTTTGCAGGCTCTAGGGGAGACTTCTGGGGCAGGGGCAGAGGTTGTGCCAGCCTCCTCAGCCATAAAGGGGCGCCCTCACCCATCCGGGTGGGGGGACGGCTGCGGCTCTTCGCTCATGTCTGGGGACAACAGGTCTCAGACAGGTGAATTCTGGAGGTTGTGTCCTCCGGCTACAAGCTAGAGTTCGCTGCATTGCCGTCTTCAAGATTTCTCTATTCTCGGATTCCTATAGACCCCTCGGCAGCTCATGGGCTGTTTCTGGCGGTGCAAAACCTACTGGGCTTGGGGGTCATCTGTCAGGTCCCTCCTCTGGAAAGAGGTTGGGGTTTTTATTCCAATCTGTTCACAGTTCCCAAAAGGGATGGGTCAATCAGACCCATTCTGGAATTAAAGCTGCTCAACAAGTTCATCAGGACCAGGCACTTTCGCATGGATCAGTTCCGCGATCAGTTTGTTGCGCCCGGGAGACTTCATGACCTCCATAGACATCAAAGATGCTTACCTTCGTGTTCTAGTCTTCCCAGGGCATCAGAGATTCCTCAGGTTCGAGCTGGCGGACCAGCACTACCAATTTGTGGCACTGCCCTTCGGTCTCACTTCAGCCCCCAGGGTCTTCACCAAGGTGCTGGCAGGTGTCATGGCTCTCCTCAGGGCATTTGCATTCTTCCCTATCTGGACGACCTTCTCATCACTTCTCAGTCCTTCCAGCAGGCGGTATTGGATACCCAGCGGGTGGTGACAGTTCTGGAGTCATTCGGCTGGGTGATCAATCACCCCAAATCTTCCCTATCCCCGTCTCTGGTGACTTCCTTCCTGGGTATGAATCTGGATACTGTTCAGGCTAGGATCTTTCTTCCTCAGCAGAAGGTGGACTCTCTGCAAGCTCTGGTTCACTCCCTGCTGTCATGCCCTCATCCCTCCATTCGGCAGGGGATGCAGCTTGTGGGGCAGATGGTGTCCTGCGCAGTTTCACATGAGACCCCTTCGTTCTGTCCCCTCTGGTCCGGCGGTCCCTCTTGTGGTGGCTGGACTCGAGGAACCTGTTGGGAGACGGTCACCACGGATGCCAGCCTGTCAGGTTGGGGGGCTTCTGGAAGTCTCTACAATTCCAGGGGCTGTGGGGCCCTCAGGAGGCCCATGCTCCCATCAACATTCTGGAACTGAGGGCGGTTCGGTTGGTTCTGCCCAATTGACTCCTCACCTACGGGGGCTGTCGGTCCAAGTTCGCTCAGACAACCAGACGGCGGTTGCTTACATCAATCATCAGGGAGGGACTCGGAGCAAGGGTGCCTTCAAGGAGGTGTCCATGATTCTGTCCTGGGCGGAGGACAATGTCCCTTGCATTTCAGTGGTGTACATTCCGGGGGTGGAGAATCTGGAGGCAGATTTTCTGAGCAGGGGGACTTCTCGCCTGGGGGAATAGTCTCTCAACAGCGAGGTCTTCCTATCCCTGTGTCACCATTGGGGGGTTCCGGAAGTGGACCTGTTTGCATCCCGCCACAATCACAAGCTCCCAGTCTTTGTCTCTCTGTCCCAGGATCCCCTGGCCCTTGCGGTGGATGCTCTGACTCTATCCTGGCAGGGGTTCCGTCTCCTGTATCTTTTTCCACCATTCCCTCTGCTGGGCAGGGTTCTGCGCAAGCTGGCTCAGGAAAGGGTGCCACCAATCCTGGTGGCCCCTCGTTGGCCAAGACAGGTGTGGTTCGCAGATATCGTTCAGCTGGCAGTAGATCAGTACCCTCTGCCCCTGGTGCCGGACCTCCTCACTCAAGGGCAGCTATGCCATCCCAATTTACAAACGCTGGCTTTGACGGCCTGGCTGCTGAAACCTCCATCTTAAAGGAGCAGTATCGCAAAATTTTCTTGGTGACATATTTAAATGGTACTTTGAATGTAGGTAAGTGTTGGAGTAAGAATTACAAATGTAGAAAAAAATGATGTCTGTGTTGTGCAGCTGGAGACTAATAGCACATGTTTATGTCTGCTGAGTGTCGGGGCCTGACACTCTGGCCTGTTCCACACTGAGGAGAGGGTGAAACAAGTAACAAAGTAATCAGCTGTTCAGTGCTGGCAGCCGTACAGCATTGCCTGGCCAGAACTCATATATCTAAAACAGAAAGAAAAGCTCTAGAAGTCATTTAGCTCATTGGTAAATTCAATGTCAGTTTGAACCAGAGAGTCATTGGTTCGAATCTCAGACTCATCAGTTTTTTGTTGGGGGGGGGGGTTATTTTATTTCATTTTTTTTTATGTTTACATCCTGTTTTATTGCTCTAAACATTTTTTATTTTGACAGTTTTCCCTTCATGTTGGCTCTGCTGCAGAATCTTTCAGTTTACTATTTTCTCTTTCATATTCTTATTTTTCATTTTTCCATATGATCTTTCTTTCAGCTTTGTGTGTTTTGAGCAAAGCCCAACCCAGGATTTTCACTATCTGGAGTTTTGTCTTGTGCCCCTAGGGGCATCCCGACTTGGGATGCCCTGATATGTGAAATCCCCAAGTTCGCCTGTGAAAACATACCTTTCCCTGTCCCACAGCGCATGCGCGGGCTCTCATCCAATCAGCGCTGTTTGAACGCAGATGGGGAGCCTGAGCAGTAACCTTCCTGGCCGCCCGGCCTGTCTAAATGACTATCTGCATGAGCACACCAGAAAAATGGGGGGATCTGCGGTTATCCAGGGGTCGTTTCACACAGTGGGGCATCCCGATTTAGGATGCCCAAGGGGGAAGGTCAATGGCCGGGTCTTATAGACTTCAGCGTCGGCCACTCAGTGTTTTGTTCCACTTTAATACCTTTAGATTTTCCTGCACAGTTATTCAAAGACGAATTTCAGTTATTTTCAGTCAGTTTAGTTTATTTTGTATAGATTTTACACATTTGAGTCACCTGGTCTCATAACAAAAGCAGCACCTCACACACACACACAGCCGTTACCACTGATTACAGTGTCAG
Source organism: Gastrophryne carolinensis (assembly GCA_027917425.1). Taxonomy (NCBI): domain Eukaryota; kingdom Metazoa; phylum Chordata; class Amphibia; order Anura; family Microhylidae; genus Gastrophryne; species Gastrophryne carolinensis. The sequence continues at coordinate 82,206,353 of CM051243.1, forward strand.
CCTCTGAGGTAAAGTGTTGCTAGGAGACCAGAGGGCTAAATGAAGCAGCTCACTAAATACAACCCAGCAGATCCCCCTATTCAGCAAATGGACTGAGCCATTGTCATTATACAATTTAAAAGAAAGGCAGATATTTTTTCCTTTTTCTATCGCCACATTATTTATACACGTTAGAAGCTATTGTGTGGCTATTTAATTATTTATCTTTTTTAATGCAAATTTCGCGATACTGCTCCTTTAAGGGATGAGGGGCTTTCTGATTCTGTGGTTAACACTCTGATCAGGGCTAGGAAGAAGTCTTCTTCTACCATCTACTATAGGATCTGGCGGTGAGTCTAGGGTCCTTCCCTGTCGGGTGTTTTCCATTCCTAGGATTCTGGAGTTCCTTCAGCATGGTCTGGATCTGGGACTTCAGCTCAGCACGCTCAAGGGTCACGTTTCTGCCTTGGCTGTTTTCTTCCAGAGATCTTTCGCTCAACATCCTCTGGTCAGGACTTTCTTCCAGGGGGTTGCTCATGTGCGTCCCCCTCGCAAACCTCTGTTGCCGGTTTGGTTTTGTCTGCCCTTCAGGGCCCTCCATTTGAGCCTGTGCATGAGGCTGCTCTGTCTATCCTCACTCCTAAAGTTGCCTTTTTGGTGGCCATCACCTCGGTTAGGCGTGTTTCGGAGTTGGCGGCCCTTTCCATTCAGGCCCCCTACTTTGAGAGACACCAGGACAAGGTGGTTTTCCGCTTTAAACCTGATTTCTTGCCTAAGGTTGTCTCTGCCTTCCATCTCAATCAGGACATTGCGCTTCCTTCCTTGTGCCCTAATCCTGCTAATTCCAAGGAGAGGGCCTTACATTCCCTGGATGTGGTCAGGAATTTGAAGTTCTACTTGGTGGCTACTGCACCTTTTAGAAAGACTGATGCCTTGTTTGTGGTTCCTTCGGGTCCCAAGAAGGGTCTGGCTCCTGCTAAGTCTACTATTAGCAAATGGATTCGCCAGGCTATTTTTAGGGCCTATTCTGCTAGGGGAAAGATTCCTCCTTTCCGTGTTACTGCTCATTCTACACGTGCTGTTGGGGCCTCCTGGGCCTTCCAGCACCAGGCTTCTGTTGAACAAGTTTGTAAGGCTGCTACTTGGTCTTCTGTTCATACTTTTTCCAAGTTTTACAAGGTTGATGTTTGGGCCTCAGCTGATGCTGTTTTTGGCCACAAAGTTCTGCAGGCGGCAGTGGTTTGAACTGCGCATTGTTGCTTTTGGGGATCCCACACTGTTTAAGGACAATGCTATTGGATGTCCCAACTGTTATGAATCATTATCTGGAGCAGGACGTGCTGCATACTTAGAATAATACAATTCTGTGTTTACTCACCTTGTAGAAATGGTATTATAAGTATGCAGCACGTCCTGCTCCACCCCACCCTGTTTGCTTTATCTTGGATCCTCTATATGGTGATTGTTATCCTTGTTAACATTGTTTTTTATCATTGGCTTTTCCTGGTTCTCCTTACTGCTTTTTAATACTGGGGAATTTGTGGTAGGTCCCGGGTATATATGGGACCGGGAGGGGCCTCTTTTTGCCATCTCTGCAGTCAAGCGCCCTCTGGCGGAGGTAATCCCAACTGTTACGAATCATTATCTGGAGCAGGACGTGCTGCATACTTATAATACCAATTCTACAAGGTGAGTAAACACAGAATTGTATTTTTCCCTTGTCATTAGGTGTCTCACATGCTTTATTATTGTGCATTTTATGTTGTGTGTGTTTTTCTCACATATTTTACCTCACAATTTTGTGAGGGGGGCGGTTGCTGGCCTTGTTCCCTGCTGCGCAGGTGTTCTCCGCGGCGGAGGAAGGGAGGGGGGTCCCTCCCTACCTGTCTTCCTTGTCACGGGCGCCATTTTGTCTCTTTGGCGCCCGGAGTCTTGGCGCGCTGCGGGGGGGGGGGGGGGCGGGGCCGAGCGATGACGCGGCCCACCCCTCGAGGTGCTGCTTGGGCCGGCCGGCGTCATTCTCCTCACAGAGTTTCCTTAGGTAAAGATCCAGTTTTTACCTCACGCTCTCGCTCCTTGGTCTGCTGACAGGCTGCGCAGGCTCTTCCCAGGCTCTTCTACTGGATCCCTTTTGGTCCTTGAGTACGGTCTTTTCTTGTTGGTACCTTTTTATTTTATTTTTTATTGGCTGTGCATGCGCTGTGGGACGCTTATCTTGTTCCCTTTTGTGTCTTTCAGAGTCCCATATTGAGATTCTTGTGGTTCCTCCCGGTCCATACACCTCCCCCCCCCCTCCACCCTTTCCTGCCTTGTGGGTTAGGGTGCTGAGAGTCAAATTGGGTTTTTTTTGTACGGTTCTGGGCCGTCTTAGTGCCTTGAGACCGTATTTCTTATCATAATCACCATAATGGAGGCTTCTGGGAATAGCAGGCTTGGGAACCCCCCGGGACTTGCTAAGCTTTGTCTTGTGTGTGGTACATGTCCGCTGAGCGGTCGCAACGTGGTTTGTGTGCCTTGCGCCCAGAGTGTTATTGCGGACCAGGATGGGGCTAGTGTTGCCGGCCCCAGTCCCATTGTTCCTCCGGCCTCGCCGACTCCCCCGCATCTGCTTCAGGCCCCTAGTGAGGGGGAGGGCAGCAGGGACTCGCGTAGTAATTTTGAGCTCAGACTCACTAGCATTGAGCGTCAGTTGGCGTGCTCGGCCGCTGGCAAGGCCAAGATTAAGAAGCAGCATTTGGAGCCGGCTCGCACCATTTTTGCCGACAACGATGAGGATTATGAGGCCTTCGGTGGCCGAGGTTCCACTGAGGAGAGTGAGTTGCTCCAGGGGTCCGACTCCTCCGGGGGTAGTCGGGGGGACCTTGACAGTTGCCCCGGGTCTTCATCTGACGAGGATGAGTGGCCCCAGGATGATACTGAGCAGCTGTTGTCGGCGGTACTTGATAATCTGCACATTGTTCCTCCTAAGGCGGCCAAGAAGAAACAGGGAGACCTTTTTCGGCCAGAGAGACAGCGCCTTGTCTTTCCTGAACAAGGCCACTTCTCTAAGATGGTTGTTAAGGAATGGGAGAAGCCTAATAGGTTGCCGTCGGTGCCTAGGGGTCTGGACAGACGGTATCCCTTTTCGGAGGATTTGGTTCGTCTATGGTCCCGTCCCCCGGAAGTGGATGCTCCTGTTCTGGGGCTCTCCAATACCTCCGTTATGCTGTCTCCTGAGACTTCCTCCTTGCGTGATCATGTTGACAAGCGCATGGATCAGCTAGCCTGTCACACCTTCACTTCTGTGGGAGCCGGTCTGCGCCCTGCCTGTGCTGTGGCCATTGTTTCCATGGCCATTAAGAAGAAGGTAAGGCGTCTCGCGGATATTGCCAAATCTCACAAGGGAGTGGAGGAGTATAGGGAGCTTTTGGCTTGTATGGCCTTCCTTGCCTTTGTTATATCGGCCATGGATGACACCCTTCGTTTTGGTGGTAGGGCTTCGGCTGCGATGGTCGCGCTGCATCGCTCTATCTGGTTACGACAGTGGGCAGTGGATGCTGCCGCCAAAAAAGCTCTCACAGGTATTCCCCTGTTCAGGGAACGGTTGGACCTCCTGGCTATGGACAGGAGACTTCCTCAGTGTCGGAAGCAGGTACGGCCTTTTCGGGGCTCTTCTTACTTTCGCCCCTCTCGGGGAGGATGAGGATCTTCCTTCTCTGGTGGCCGCAGAGACTCATGGGGGCGAGGCAGAGCCCGTGGTCGTCCCGGCCTTGCTTGGCGATCCAAGCCTAAGCCCCCTTCCAAGGCCCATCAGGCTTCGGCTCTTTGCTCACGTCTGGAGGCAACACGTCTCGGACCAGTGGATTCAGGAGGTGGTGTCCTCCGGATACAAGATAGAGCTGGCAGCTTGGCCGCCCCCAAGATTCATTCGGTCCTGGATCTCCCAAAATCCTGTGACAGCGCAGGGCCTGAGGCTGGCCGTTCAACATCTTCTGTCATCAAGAGTGGTTTGCCATGTGCCTCTACAAGAACGGAGGCGGGGGTTCTACTCCAACCTGTTCACGGTGCCCAAGAAGGACGGTTCCCTGAGACCCATCCTGGATCTAAAGGGTCTCAACAGATTTGTCCGGTTCAAACACTCCGCATGGAGACCTTGCGGTCGGCGGTGAGCTCTCTTCGGCCAGGCGATTTCATGACCACCGTGGACATCAAGGATGCCTATCTGCACGTTCCTGTCTTCCTGGGACACCAGAGGTTCCTGAGGTTCACTCTGGGGGATCAACACTACCAGTTTGTGGCTTTGCTGTTCGACATCACCTCGGCCCCCCAGGTGTTCACCAAGGAGCTGGCGGATGTCATGGCCCTTCTGAGGAGCCAGGACATTTGCGTTCTTCCTTACTTGGACAACCTTTTGATTGCAGCTCCATCTTTGCATCAGGCAGAGAGGGATACTCGGATGGTAGTGTCCACCCTCGAGTCCTTCGGTTGGGTGATCAATTATCCCAAGTCTTCACTCTCTCGTAAGATCCTTCCTGGGAATTACGCTAGATACTTCTCATGTCAAGGTGTTTCTTCCTCAGCAGAAGGTGGAGGGCCTTCAGATGCAGGTTCGGGCCTTGTTAGCTTGCCCTCATCCCTCCATTTATCTGGGGATGCAGTTGGTGGGTCTCATGGTGTCTTGCTTCGAGGCTGTGCCTTTCGCTCAGTTCCACATGAGACCCCTTCAGTTGAATCTCTTGACCGCCTGGGATCGGAGTCAGGAGTCCTTAGAGCAGGAATTCGCTCTGTCCCCTCTGGCCAGACAGTCCCTCTCGTGGTGGCTGGACTCAAAGAATCTTCTAGTGGGCAGGTCCTTTTTGCCTTGCCTGTGCTGGGAGATTGTCACCACAGACGCCAGTCTGACCGGTTGGGGAGGGGTTTGGCAATCGCTGAATTTCCAGGGCCAGTGGGGCCCTCGAGAGGCCCATGCACCTATCAACCTCTTGGAGTTGAGAGCGATCAGGTTGGTTCTCTTCCAGTTGACTCCCCACCTTCGGGGTTGTGCGGTCCAGGTCCGCTCAGACAATTAGACGGCGGTCGCCTACATCATCAGGGAGGGACTCGGAGCAAACGAGCCCTCAAGGAAGTGTCCCTGATATTGTCTTGGGCGGAGGAGACGGTTCCCTCCATCTCGGCGGTTTACATCCCCGGGGTGGAGAACCAGGAGGCAGATGCCCTGAGCAGGGGGATGTCTCGCCTAGGGGAATGGTCTCTCGACAACAAGATCTTTCATGTCCTGTGTCGCCGCTGGGGTCAGACGGACGTGGACCTGTTTGCGTCCCGTCACAATCACAAGTTTCCGAGATTCGTCTCCCTGTCAAGAGATCCTCTGGCCTTGCCACGGACGAGCTGGCATTTCCTTGGAAGGAGTTTCAACTCCTTTGTCTTTCCTCCCTTCCCTTTGTTGGGTCGTGTGCTGCGCAAGATAGCCCAGGAGGGGGTATCGACCATCCTAGTGGCCCCCCGCTGGGCCGAGGAGGGTATGGTTTGCAGACGTCGTCCAGATGGCGGTGGATCTGTACATCCTGCCCGATGTTCCAGAGCTCCTCACTCAGGGATAGCTGCGCCCCCCCAATTTACAAACGCTGGTTTTGACGGCTTGGCTGCTGAAACCTCCATTCTGATGGATAAGGGTTTGCCGGCTTCGGTCGTCAGTACTATGATTCAGGCTCGGAAAAAATCCTCTTCTATGATTTATTACAGGGTCTGGCACGCTTACATTTCCTGGTGTGAGTCTAAGGCCTTCCCTTGCCGCACCTTCTCCCTAGAGTCGGGTCTACAACTGAGTACCCTCAAGGGACAAGTTTCTGCCTTGGCAATTTTTTTCCAAAGATCTTTCGCTAATCATAGGCTTGTCAAAACCTTTTTCCAGGGAGTCACTCATGTACATCCACCGCGTAAGCCTCTGCTACCGGTGTGGGATTTGAACTTGGTGCTTTCTGCTCTTCAGGGTCCCCCCTTCGAGCCCCTGTGTGATGCTGTTCTTTCTATTCTGACTATTAAGGTGGCCTTTTTTGTTGCTATCACTTCGGTGCGTCGCGTCTCTGAGCTGGCGCCGCTTTCCATGAAACCTCCTTATTTTGAGCGGCATCAGGATAAGGTGGTGTTCCGTCTTAAGCCGGAATTCTTGCCCAAGGTTGTATCTGCCTTTCATCTCAATGAGGACATTGCCTTACCTTCCTATTGTCCTGCCCCTGCTAATTCCAAGGAACGGAACCTTCATTCTCTGGATGTGGTCAGGGCACTCAAGTATTATTTGGTCGTCACTGAGTCATTTCGGAAGTCTGATTCTCTTTTTGTCCTTCCTTCCCGATCTAGGAAGGGCTTGCCTCCAGACAAATCCACTATCAGTAAATGGATTAGACAGGTGGTGGTGCAAGCATACTCTGCTAAGGGGAAGGAACCCCCTTTCCGTGTTACAGCTCACTCCACTAGGGCTGCTGGTGCCTCTTGGGCCTTCCAGCACCAGGCTTCAGTTGAACAGGTTTGTAAGGCCGCTACTTGGTCTTCGGTTCATACTTTTTCCAAGTTTTACAAAGTTGATGTTAGGGCCTCAGCTGTTTTTGGCCGCAAGGTGCTTCAGGCTGTAGTGGCTTGAACTGCCTGCCATTGCTCTCTGGGGATCCCACCCTTCTTTTTTGGACACTGCTGTTGGATGTCCCACATGTAAAGAATTGAAATGAAGCAAGCCGTGCTGTACACCTGGAAAAATACAATTCTGTGATTACTCACCTGGAGAATTGTTTTTACGGTGTACAGCACGGTTTGCTTCATCCCACCCTTGTTATCGTCGTTCTCATTTGCCTTGTTATGGTGATTTTTGTTGAGAGTTTGCTTTTAGTGGGCTGTGTTTTACTAACATGGTCCTTGCCTCCCGGCTTCTTGCATTGCTGCTTTCAAACACTGGGGTCTTCTGGGTAATTCTGACCCTTTTATGGAGGTGCCACAAGTCTTCCTGCAGTCGATTGCACCACCTGTGGCGGATCACCCACATGTAAAGAATTGAAATGAAGCAAGCCGTGCTGTACACCGTAAAAACAATTCTACAGGTGAGTAATCACAGAATTGTATTTTTCCACCTCCCCCTCTCTGTCAGGAGACAGTGTGTCTCTGGCCAATAAAAGGAACGGTTAAAGTGGAACAAAACCCAAAAGTGCTGCTGGTCTAACCCCTGGGGCATCCCAAATGGGGATACCCTGCTGTGTGACCCCCCACACACATGGGACGCCACAAAACTCACCTTTTTCCTGGCTCTCCTGCCGGTGTACATATCAGGTGGCCACATCCCCAGCATCTTTGGGCTGTGCGCATGCTCCCGTCCCCAGCCATTCAGACAGGAGCGCACCAACAGCTGGCGGTGCAGCAACTTATGCTCCTGATTGGCACATTCGGAGCCATTTGCTGAACATTACATATGAACGGTAAATGGCTCTGATTGGACAAAGGCCTACATATGCGCTGTAGGACTTGGTTTTTCTAGGTGATCTAGGTGATTTTACACAGCAGGGAATCCCAAATTGGGATGCCCCAGTGCAGTGTTTGTTACCGTTTAAGCCCTGTAATTATTATATGGTTGCTTTGTTATTTTCTTTTGTATTATCTCTCTGTATATATCTTCTTTCTCTTTCTCGTCTTCTTTATGATTCCCTTCTTTCCTTCTCTATGTATCCCTCCTCTCTCTCCTTTTCTCTCTCTCACTCCATTCCTATTTCCCCCCTCCCCCCTTCTCTCTCTGATCTCTGTCAGGAGACAGTGTGTCTCTGGCTCAGATACAGGGAAGTAGTGGGGCAAGTGACTTTCCAGCTGCAGTCACACTATGGGAGGAGCAGAACCATTCAGTAACTTCTCTTTCTGCAGCTCTGTCACTCTCAGTTGTCATGATGAGGAGTCAGCCGGGTTGTCTCTCCTGCAGACCGACTGACTGATAAGCCCAGAAACAGGAATGGGGGATCGGAGTAATAAAGTAGTTCTGGAGCTTCTACGCCTGCCAGAGAACTCAAAGTGTGCGGACTGCGGTAATCCAGGTAAGTGATATTGGTGTACAGACATGTGTGCAAAGTGCAGGTTACCAGCACCTGTGGAGAGCTTGTGTGTATTGCTCTATCCCAAGCATCTGTACCTAGTGCTTCTCAACTATCTCTGAAACCTTTGACCAGTATACCATGCACCTGCTGTGCCGGCAGAGGATTCTGAACTACATACCTCCCAAATGACCCTGATTTGGAGGGACTGCCTCTCGTTCCCTTGTTGTTGACATTTGCCCCTCTGAGGTGTAACATAGATATGCATCATGAAATAATTCGTTTGCCTAATCAAAGTGTTTATTTTGTTGTAAATGTTACACCCTATCTTGTATCCATCCCTCCATGAGGGGACGTGGCTTAATTTAACAAGTGTACCTCTTTCCCTTCCTAAAAAGTTGGGGATATGCATGTCCCAGCACTACTGGCCAAAAGCTTCAGTTTCCTGGTGGCAGTCTTGGACACAGGAGCACCAGGGAAATCGCTTTCCTCCTTTACGATCCCCCATCATAAACGTGGTCTTCTGTCTTGGGTGCCCTAGTTTGTATAATGCTGCCCAATTGGCACCTGAGACCAAGGTTGGACGTGGCCATAGGGAGTACAGAGCGATTTCCCAGTGGGTTGCACTTCTTCAGGGCCACTTGGGCTGGGAGTAGCCTCCAGCATGCATCCCACATCACCGGACTATGGTGTGTGGGGTCCATACCCACCTGCTATAGAATCATCCCCTACAAATACTAAGGGTTCATTTATGTAATGATCTTTCCTGGAGCAGGGGAGCACAGCTTATCCACTCTCTAAAGTAATTGGAATACTGTCTGCTATTGTTGATAGTGAGGGTTTTTGTGGTATGTATACAGTGGCCCTCAACTATGTTTATTTGTGTATAGCTTATTTCACTCTCTCTTTTCCACATTCTCTCCTTCACTCTCTCTTTTCCACATTCTCTCCTTCACTCTCTCTTTTCCACATTCTCTCCTTCACTCTCTCTTTTCCACATTCTCTCCTTCACTCTCTCTTTTCCACATTCTCTCCTTCACTCTCTCTTTTCTACATTCTCTCCTTCACTCTCTCTTTTCCACATTCTCTCCTTCACTCTCTCTTTCCACATTCCCTCCTTTTCTCTTTTCCACATATACCCACTCACTTTTTCACATTTTCTCCTTTACTTTCTCTTTTCCACATTTTCTCCTTTCCACATTTCCCTCCTCTCTCTCTTTTCCACATTCTCTCATTCACACTTTTTTTTCTATATTCTCTCATTCACATTACTTTCTCTCTTTTCAGCATTCACTCTTTCGGGTTCTCAATCTTCGATGTTCTTATTGCCTCCCTCTGTCTTGTTTTTCTGCATTCCTTTATCTGTCTCCTTTTTATATATTTTTTCTGGAAAAATTTTCTTTCCCTCTCTTTTGGACTTTTTTCTCTGTTATGCTTTACCTCCATCTCTCTTTTTCACAATTGTCTCCTCTTCTCTCTGTTCCGTCATCGTTCCATCCATCTTTCCTTTTCACATTTTCTCCATCTCTATTCCCTTCATTTTTCATTTAATTGTTCACTCCATCTCCTCTTTTCACATTTTCTCAATAGCTTCCCCCATCTCTCTTTTTCAATTTTTCTCATTCTGTTTTCCCTTAAAGTACATTTTCAGGCAAATAAAAAAAAAGCTATACTCACCTTTTCTCCCACACAGACCATCATTCCTAGTCCGGTGCAGCAGCGCTCATCTTAAAGGCTGGATGCACCACCCGACACCTCGGGTCTCCCATTGTCTCGTGCAGCACCGCTCTCTCGTCAGGCTTCTCTTCTTGTCTCGCTCCAACATGGCGACGCCCCCGCCATCAGTCATGGTGAGCTGCCACGCCCCCTCCATTGACTTCAGTTGCGGGGGCGTCACCGTGTCAAAGCCAGACAGGAAAAAAAACAGACGAGAGAGCAGCACTTTCCACATCTATCTCCTTTCCACATATTCTCTATGTCTATTGCTTTCATTGTTTTTTCCATGCCCCCTTTTCAAATTTCATCCATATCTATTTCCTCCAACTCTTCTTTTTAAATTCCCTCCATTGTTCCCTCTACCTCTCCTTTTCACATTTTCTATATCTGTATTTCCTACATATCTTTTTCACATTTACTCCATCTCTATTCCCTTTATTGTTTCATCTACCCCTCTTTTTCAAATTTTCTCTCTCACTCCCTTTCTCTCTCTCTCTCTCTCTCTCTCTCTCTCTCTCTCTCTCTATATATATATATATATATATATATATATATATATATATATACATTTTCACCTCTCTTTTTCACATTTACTTCATCTCTATTTCTTGTACCTCTCTTTTCCACATTTTCTTCCTCTGCCTCTATTATTGTATGTACAGTATGTGTGTGTGTTGAGGGGACCATTCTGAAATCTTGCACAGGGGGAACACTTGCTCCTAGGCCGGCACCTTCAATCTTGCATACCTCCCGACTGTCCCTCTTTTGGCTTATCTTATATGTTTCCCCAACCTTGTACATACCTATTGCCCACATTAAAAATCATCCTACCTGCATCTGGTGCATTTTATGAGCCTTTAAACATTCAAGATGGAGGACCATGGAGTCTCGGGCTGTCTGCAGAGAGGAGGTGTTTTCTGACTATGCTGCTCTGCATTCTGGGGTTGCTGTCCTTTTCCTGACCCCCAGCTCAGCTCTGTCTGCACCTTTAACCCCTCTCCTCTCCCTAGTATGTGTGATGCTTCTGAGGCAAGATGGCGGCGGCCATATCCTAGAGTCCTGAACAGAGTTGAAGCCCAGTGGTGCAAAGAATAAAAAGTAAATGGCTAAAAACGTAAAATATATTAATTTTAGATGCTGGAGAATAGTTTTATAAAGGTTTGGGCTTTCCATTAAATTATGCTGAAGGTCCAGTTAAACATGCAGCTCTGCATCAATAAATGATTACATTGCCTATTCAAAGTGTTTCTATTGCTGTAACTGTTACAACATATCTCCCATCCATCCCTCAAGGAGGGGTCTCTTTCCCATCCTGAAAAGTTGGGAGATAAGCAATCATAAGCTAAACAAAAGCCCCCCCGAGGGGCAGGTTTGGGTCCTGCATTAGACAACAGACATTATGAGGCAGAGAAGAGATGGTGCAAAGGAAGTCAACAAAACCTTTAACCGAGTTAAAGCGGTCCTTCACTCTGAATAAGGGCCTATCTTATATGTTCCCCACACCCTGTACATACAGATTGCTCACAAAGTCATCCTACCTGCATCTACTGCATGTTATGAGCCTTTATACATCCAAGATGGCGGCTCATGGAACGTCAGGCAGCCTTGAAACAGGAAGGGTCTTCTGACTGTGCTGCTCTGCATTCTGGGATTGCTGACCTTTTCCTGACCCCAGCTCTGCTCTGTCTGAGCAAAGCACAGCTATAACCCCGCCTCCTGTACTTTATCCTGTTCTCCTCTCCTCAGTAAGTGTGATGCTTCTGAGTCAAGGTGGCGGCGCCTGTATCCTAAAGTCCTGAACAGAGTTGCAGCCCAGTGAGGGAAAGAATAAGTGACTAAAAACTTAAAATACATTAACTTTAGATGCTGGGGAATCGTTTTTTAAGGGTTTGGGCTTTTCAATAAATCATGGTGAAGGTCCGGTTTAAGAGATCTCTCTTACAAAAGGTCAGAGACATTAAAAAAAAAGAAATGCCTTAGGTGGAAAGGTTTCATCTGCCAGATATTTTTGTTGAGCTCCTTTTGTAATATGACGCTATCCCTCCAACTGTTAAGGCTTCTTCATTATTTAGTGGCTTCTGAAAAATTCCTTTCTATTCTTCTATTCTATACAACAGATCATTGATAAAAGGATTACAATCAATCAGATCACACAATGACACGAGTGTCCCCTGCTTCTAATGTAATTCATGTTGATGTTTTTAGCGTTTCCTATTCATATATTCTTTTCTAGCCTTTGCATTCTCCTGTACCAGGTTATTATTGGCACGTCATCAAATACTTCAGAAAATTCCAGATAAACAGCATTAGATACATTGCCAGCATTTGGTTTTGAATTTCCTGTCTGGAACAAACCGATTGCTTTCATTTGCCAATAAAGCGTAAAAAAAAACCCACTGTGATATAAAAGATTCCAGGGCCAGCCGATGGTCTACCCAGGGGGCATCCCAGATCGAGATTCCCCGCTGTGTGACCCCCTCCGTGTGACGCAGAACTCCTCGGCGATTCAAAAATCCGATGAGTGCAACCTCTCGCATCCATTCCCCTCAATGCCGAAGCTCTGCATGTAAACAGAGACATTTGCTGAGCTTTACATATGCACGACAAATAGCTCTGATTGGACGAGAGCCTGCACATGCGCCGTAGGACCGGGGAACGGTGAGTTTGTATGGGTTTTCCAGCAGGTTTCACACAGTAGGGTATCTCAATTCAGGATGCCCCTGGGGCACAGAACAAAACCCGGGATAGCCGAATTTGGGGTTTTGTTCTGCTTTAACCCATGCTGCAGGGCTGTTATTTTATTCTCAGCTATTTCTTACCCTACCTTCTGGTATTTTTTTTTTACAATACAGGCAAGAAAGTCTGTAAATTCCTGAAACCATTCTTGTCTTGTTATTAGTGGGGTAGCATCAGCCATACACTGGTCCCCCATTCTTCCCTCCCAACTGTTATGATTTGGCACATTAATAAAAAAGAAACACAGTCCATGGCCTCTAGGGCCCCCATCAGGGCTGGACCAAAGTGAAGGGTGCAGACTCTTTCTGAATAGAAGTCCTCTGGCAGCCCTGGCCCAGTTCCTGAATTGCTGGCTGCCACAATATTGCTAGCTGATGATTATTTTAATGAGCTGGGGATGCGACACCCATTGCAATGCTTACCTACCTCACCTCTGAGCCTTCTTAAAATATGGCAAAATGAACTTTAAACTAGGGTCCCAGCCTCCAAATGATTAGGTTATACGGGCCCGGCACAATACAGGCTGTATGAAGTCTGGGTACCAACATAACCTATTTGTGATTGATGTGCCCCTAGGTTTATAAGGGCACAAGGCAAAATTGTTCACCCCAATGTCTAGACTATTGTATATAAGAAAACTGAAGTTCAAAGCTAGGAGTCCAGCCACTGTATTATAGGTTATGGGGGTCCAGACCAAAATGGGGCCAGCCATTACATATAAGTTACAGGGGGCCAAGGCTTTGTGGTGGTATGAGGCCCAACAATTCCTGACACCTGCCCTGAGTGGTCTTTCTCACCACTGGTAGCTGGGTTATCCTTTGACTTCAAATCACTTTTAGCAGCCACGGCTGCTAAGGATACATGGCTTCCAGTGGTGGTATATAACTGGCATGGGTCATGGCCAACCAATCACTCCGTTCCTTTAGTACAGGGGTGGGCAATTATTTTTTCATAGGGCCACATGAGAAACTAAAAATATTGTCGAGGGCCTGGCCAAAAGGCTGAACTCAATTCTGCATCATATAATTGTATTTCTTTATAAAAAGCAGTAAACAGCATTGTGTGACAAGCTGCTACAAGTATATGTTATAGTTAAACAATGAAAAAGTGAGGTTGCCTTACAAACAAATGGTTTTTTAAATAAACCACATTTTGTGTGTCCAGTGAGGTCTCACACAGAAGGGCATCCCAAATTGCAGATTCCCTCACATAAAGCAGAACAAAACCCAGAGCGGCCACTGGTCTTCCCCCTGGAAATCCCAGATCGGGATGCCCCACTGTGTGAAACCCTTTTTACTCAGTAGCAACATGAAAATGGCAGACTCCCTCCCTTAAAGTGGAACAAAGCCCCGATCTGGGATACCCAGGGGGAAGACCAGTGGCCGCTCTGGGTTTTGTTCTGCTTTCAGAGAAGGAGTCGCCTTTTTTCACATTGCTACTGAGAAAAAGGGTTTCAAAAAGTGGAGCATCCCGATTTAGGATGCCTGGGGGGAGGGAGATCAGTGGCCGGCCTTGGATAAAAGGCTGTGTAAAACCCTTCCCACCTTGCAGCATGCTCCCCCCGCCCTCCCAAATTCATTGGTCTGGCCAGAAATGGACTACGAGAGCCAGTGCACCATCAGGCGCTGTGTACGGCATGTAACACATTTGGTGAGGACTACAAGTGCCAGCAGCCTGCGACGTGAGGCACAGACAAGTGGCTGGAGAACCTCCATCCCCGGCGTCAGCTCCGCAGCGACTGACACATGCCACACAGTACAGGCCAAGGGCGGGAAGAGAAACTCCGCCCACAGCCAAACCTGCAGGAGGGAGCTGTCCAATAGGAGAGCAGGCTCTAATCCACACACGCCCCCGCTACATTACACTCACTACAGAGGGGCAAAAGTGCTGTTCAAACCCGGCACTATCTTTTCTGACAAGACTGCGCGGACAGTGGGCGGGACTGAGCGGCGGGGGCGTCGGCAGTGTGCGGCCGGGCACCCTACAGGGAACGCTGGTCGTGGGCCGGTCAGAGCCAATCAAAGGGCCGTATGTGGCCCTGGGGCCTTACAATGCCCAGGTCTGCTTTAGTACATGGGTTGGTGAGTCATCTGGGCCAGACACCCTTTCCTTTTTTTTTTAGGTGTGCCCGTGCTTAAATTGGATCAAAACCCTTTTTTTGTACCAACCAATTTTTAAGGGTGGGAAAGAGAGAAATTTGGTAAATTAGGCCACGCCCCCTCATTGACGGATAGATAGAAGAAAGGTTGTAACAGTTAAAACAAAAGAAACACTTTGAATGAGCAAAATTAATAATTTACTGATGCAGATCTGCATGTAACATATCAAAGAGGGAAAACTGAGAACAACGAGGGACAGTTCTACGTGGATTGAAACGAGGGACAGTCCCTCCAAATCAGGGACAGTTGGGAGGTATGCATACCCATCCGCTGTACCAGGCTGTCACCATTTCCACTAACTATTTAAGAGACAGCCTTACATAGGGAGGTGGGAGATTCTGTATAATGGGGGGACGAGGATCTGTTCTGTGGTTAACAGCAGCCCTTCCTGTTTCTATCCTGAAAAAGATGTATTGCGCCAGTTATTAAACAAACGCATGCTAGGGACTAAAACTGCTGACTGGGCACCTTCACTTCTTGAGTTGCTCAAGTTTGAAAAACCCTTTCCGTGAATATGCATTTCCTGTGCCAGAATATCAGAGCCCTCTGTGTCCTCCAGCTGCAGCACCCACTTCAGTGTGATTTAAAGCCCTGCTTCCTTCTTTCTAGACTGTCATAATGAGGATTGCCTTCACCCCAAGTTATCACACCATCATCCATCATAAGGGTTACCTCCTTGTGGTTCCACCAGTGACAGTGGTAAGAGGCTTGGAGGTTTGTTAGGATGGCTACACACACAGATTATCTGTCAGCTGACAAAAATGTACCAACAGCTATATGAGAGCATTCCCAAATGATATCTAAGCAGAAAGGTCCTTATACTTAGGGTTACTATCAGGGCAGGATAACCAACACTCCAGGATGGGTCTGGCCACAAAGAGAAGCCCCAGATGGGCAGCCCTGTCCTGAGTCCTGTATTCATTGCTGTCACATTTACTGGAACTGCCTGCACTGATCATGACGACAGTGGGGTGACAGATAACATATGTTACTCCCCCCAGCATCTTACTATGTAGGTGATAGCTGGAAACCTAGTTTATGGTCCCTATTCAGACATAAAGCACCCACAGCACCTCATTGCAATGAAGGAGGAGTGGCAAGGCCGGTGTGGCTTGCCCTCTATTGTTGCTGCTTCCCCGACATCTGTATTAAAGGGGTAATGGTGGGTCGCTGGGGAGGGAAGCTTCTATATGTGAAAATTGATGTCACTGGAGGAGAGGAGCATCAAAAGGATTTTCTGGGGTATCCCCCTCCTCTCCAGTAATGCTCTGCCTCTGTGGTTTAAAAGCCTCCCTAACTGTCAGCAAGCCATTAGATTTGGTTGGATGCCATGGTGGGGGGGCTATGTCCCCTTTCACACCGTATGCTAATGGAGTGCCAGCAATAGCAGGCTCTGCTGCCAGCATTAGAATAAGGAGCGGGTGGGTTGGAGTATAGTTACATTTTGTAATAGAAAAAATGTTTGTGCTGTTTTTTGTTTACCTTACGCCTGGTAAGAGCAGCAATGGACCCCTATACCAGTTTAAAGGGCAGGAGGGTCACCTGCCGGCGGGTGGCATGCCTACACCCTCACCCCATAACCTGCAACCCCACTAGCCAGGGGTTTGCAGCAGTTTCCCCTTCACATGGGACCTGTGTTCTTCCAGGCGTACCCAGCAGTTCAGCCTTTAAGTCCCATATGCTTGTCACATCGGGTTGGTAAGCTTTAGGGAAGGGGGCATCCCCTAAAGGGTCACTGGAGGGGGGGACCCCCAAAAAAGAAGTGTAGTCCCCTTCCCGAAAGATTACCAATCCGATACAGCAAGCACAGGGGCTGCTAAGCTAGGGCTCAATGGCTGAACAGTCCCTAGTACTGACTAGATCTAATAAGAAATGTTTATTGGCCCTATTAGGTAACATATTCTTTTTTTCAGATCCACAGTGGGTGTCTTGCAACATTGGAGTGTTCGTCAGCTTGCAATGCTCTGGGGTTCACCGGACCTCCACCACTGGCAATGTGAAATCCACTCAGTTGGATTACTGGGGCCTTACAATGCCCAGGTCTGCTTTAGTACATGGGTTGGTGAGTCATCTGGGCCAGACACCCTTTCCTTTTTTTTCAGGTGTGCCCGTGCTTAAATTGGATCAAAACCCTTTTTTTGTACCTACCAATTTTTAAGGGTGGGAAAGAGGGAAATTTGGTAAATTAGGCCACGCCCCCTCATTGACGGATAGATAGAAGAAAGGTTGTAACAGTTAAAACAAAAGAAACACTTTGAATGAGCAAAATTAATAATTTATTGATGCAGATCTGCATATAACATATCAAAGAGGGACAACTGAGAACAACGAGGGACAGTTCTACGTGGATTGAAATGAGGGACAGTCCCTCCAAATCAGGGACAGTTGGGAGGTATGCATACCCATCCGCTGTACCAGGCTGTCACCATTTCCACTAACTATTTAAGAGACAGCCTTACACAGGGAGGTGGGAGATTCTGTATAATGGGGGGACGAGGATCTGTTCTGTGGTTAACAGCAGCCCTTCCTGTTTCTATCCTGAAAAAGATGTATTGCGCCAGTTATTAAACAAACGCATGCTAGGGACTAAAACTGCTGACTGGGCACCTTCACTTCTTGAGTTGCTCAAGTTTGAAAAACCCTTTCCGTGAATATGCATTTCCTGTGCCAGAATATCAGAGCCCTCTGTGTCCTCCAGCTGCAGCACCCACTTCGGTGTGATTTAAAGCCCTGCTTCCTTCTTTCTAGACTGTCATAATGAGGATTGCCTTCACCCCAAGTTATCACACCATCATCCATCATAAGGGTTACCTCCTTGTGGTTCCACCAGTGACAGTGGTAAGAGGCTTGGAGGTTTGTTAGGATGGCTACACACACAGATTATCTGTCAGCTGACAAAAATGTACCAACAGCTATATGAGAGCATTCCCAAATGATATCCAATATCCAAGGCTCTGCTGCCAGCATTAGAATAAGGAGCGGGTGGGTTGGAGTATTCTTACATTTTGTAATAGAAAAAATGTTTGTGCTGTTTTTTGTTTACCTTACGCCTGGTAAGAGCAGCAATGGACCCCTATACCAGTTCAAAGGGCAGGAGGGTCACCTGCTGGCTGGTGGCATGCCTACACCCTCACCCCATTACCTGCAACTCCACCAGCCAGGGGTTTCCAGTAGGTTCCCCTTCGCATGGGACCTGCTGTGTTCTTCCAGGTGTACCCAGCAGTCCAGCCTTTAAGTCCCATATGCTTGTCACATCAGGATGGTAAGCTTTAGGGTAGGGGGCATCCCCTAAAGGGTCACTGGAGGGGGGGACCCCCAAAAAAGAAGTGTAGTCCCCTTCCAGAAAGATTACCAATTCGATACAGCAAGCACAGGGGCTGCTAAGCTAGGGCTCAAGGGCTGACTAGATCTAATAAGAAATGTTTTTTGGCCCTATTAGGTAACATATTCTTTTTTTCAGATCCACAGTGGGTGTCTTGCAACATTGGAGTGTTCGTCTGCTTGCAATGCTCTGGGGTTCACCGGACCTCCACCATTGGCAATGTGAAATCCACTCAGTTGGATTACTTGGGGCATGATCTAATGGAGGTAGGATTGCATTTTCAATTACTTCTGTATTGTGAACAGTAAGAAAGCTGCATTGATGCCTTTCTGTGTCTCCTCTGCAGTTTATGCGAAATTGTGGCAATGAGAAAGCCAAGGAAAAGTTTGAAGCCTGTGTTCCTCCGTTCTACTACCGGCCCACCGAGAGTGACTGCAGGTCAGTGACTAGTGTTTGTGTCTAGTGTCAGCAAAACTCACCTCTAGGGTACCAGCTCTAGGAGTTTACCAACCTATCCCTCTACCATTCCTGCAGCAGGCCACCCACTTTAAACCGGACCTTCACCATGATTTATTGAAAAGCCCAAACCCTTAAAAAACGATTCCCCAGCATCTAAAATTAATATATTCCAAGTATGCATCACGCCCTGTTCCAGTAATAATCATTACGTCTGGGATATAGTCCACAAGAGGGCGCTTTACTGCAGAGATGGCAAAAAAGAGGCCCCTCCCGGTCCATTTATACCCGGGACCTCCCACTTATTCCCCAGTTTAGTCTCTGCAGTGGGCGGTGAAGGTCAAGATGATGGCTCTCTCTCTCCTTGCAGGTAAGCCGGGCTGCACAGCCCCCGGACCTATGTCCTATTCCCACCCGTGCCACTTCTACCTGCCTCCCAGCTTTGGCTGCAAGGTCCGGGTGATGGTAGGCAGCACCTATTAGAGGTGCTTTTGACCGGAGCATTGCTCCACCGCAAATCCCCCACCAAAGGGTAGGCGGCACAGGTTGGTGAGCCTGACATGCGATGCCCCGTCCGCTTTAGCCCCTACTACATGCAACCAAATGTATTGCTGGGCTTATCCCCCTTCTCCCTTGTCCGGTTATTTGGGGGGGGGGGGCGGTGTCGGTGTGCTTGTTAGTGTTTTGCCACTGTGTGATTCACTGTGTGTGTTATTTGTGTGATCGCTTCACAGCGCTGGCTCCTGCTAAGCGCTCCTTCCCCCTCCATTCATCTAGCATGTCATTTATTTGAATGAATCGGCCCGTGCTCGGCTACGGCGGCGGGCCGGTGATGTCATCAGTTACTAGGGGCCAGGTGTTTGGATGTGTAGCAGGAACTCAGCCTTGGTGGTCTCTATCCACCGCTCGGTCTGGTTGCGCCAGTGGGCAGCTGACAATGCTGCCAAGAAGGCTCCCACGGGGCTTCCCTTTAAAGGATTGCGCCTGTTTGGTGATCGTTTGGACCTTTTTGCTATGGGAGGTAAGTTACCCCAACGCAAGAAGCAGACGAGACCCTTTCGGGGCTCGGGCTCCTTCACTCCCTCCTTTCGTGGGCCTAGGTCAGGCAGGGGGGTATCCTTTGCGGGACAAAGGGGAGATTTCTGGGGCAAGGGCAGAGGCCGTGCCCGACCCGGATCCTCCTGGGGTGCCAAACCCAAATCCACTGCCAAGCCCGCTCAGCAATGAGGGGGCGCCCTCACCCTTGCGGGTGGGGGGACGGCTGTGGCTCTTCGCTCCGGTCTGGGCTCAACAAGTCTCAGACAAATGGATTCTGGAGGTTGTCTCCTCTGGATACAAGCTGGAGTTCGCGGACTGGCCTCCTCCAAGATTCCTCAGGTCACGGGTTCCTACGGACCCTCGGGCAGCTCAGGGCCTGTTGTAGGCGGTTCAAAACCTTCGGGCCATGGGGGTCGTTTGTCAGGTCCCCCCGGGAGAGAGAGGTCAGTGTTACTATTCCAATCTCTTTACAGTGCCCAAAAAAGATGGTTCCATCAGACCCATTCTGGACCTAAAGCTTCTCAACAAATTCATCAGAACCAAACGTTTTCGCATGGAGACGCTGCGCTCCGCTATCAGCTCCCTGCGCCCGGGGGACTTTATGACTTCAATAGACATCAAGGATGCTTACCTTCATGTGCCGGTCTTCCCAGGGCACCAGCGGTTCCTCAGGTTTGCAGTAGGGGAACAACACTACCAATTTGTGGCACCTCTGCCCCCAGGGTGTTCACCAAGGTGTTGGCAGGCGTGATGGCCCTTCTCAGAGCCCAGGGGCAATTCGCATTCTTCCTTACCTGGACGACCTTCTCATTACGTCTCCTTCACTCCAACAGGCGGAGCTGGACACCCGGACGGTGGTGGCGACACTGAAGAGGTTCGGGTGGGTGGTCAATTACCCCAAGTCCTCACTCTCTCCGTCACGGGTGACCGCCTTCCCGGGTATGACTCTGGATACCATTCAGGCCAGGATTTTCCTCCCTCAGCAGAAGGTGGACTCTCTTCAAGCGCTGATTCATGTATTGCTGTCCAACCCTCATCCATCCATCCGGCAAGGGATGCAACTGGTGGGACAGATGGTGGCCTGATTCGAGGCAGTTCCCTATGCTCAATTTCACATGAGGCCTCTTCAGCTCCATCTTATTTCAGCCTGGGACAAGTGTCCTCTGTCTCTGGATCAGGCTTTTGCTCTGTCCCCTCTGGTCCGGCGGTCTCTCCTTTGGTGGCTGGACTCGAAGAATCTTTTGGGGGGCAGATCGTTCCTGACACCGTGCTGGGAGACGGTCACTACGGATGCCAGTCTGTCAGGTTGGGGGGGCTACTGGAGATCCCACCAATTCCAGGGGCTGTGGGGTCCTCAGAAGGCACACGCCCCCATCAATGTTCTGGAGCTGAGGGCGGTTCAGTTGGTGCTGACGCAGCTGACGCATCACCTCCAGGGCCTGCCGATTCAGGTTCGCTCCGACATCAGGACTGCGGTCGCTTACATCAATCATCAGGGAGGGACTCGGAGCAAGAGTGCCCTCCGGGAGGTGTCGTTGATTCTCTCTTGGGCCGAGGACAACGTCCCGTGCATCTCGGCGGTTTACATTCCGGGAGCGGAGAATCTGGAAGCGGATTCCCTGAGTAGGGGGGCCTTTCGCCGGGGAGAATGGTCCCTCAACAGCAGGGTCTTCCTATCCCTCTGTCACAGGTGGGGGAGGCCAGATTGTTACCCCAATTTACAAACGCTGGCTTTGACGGCCTGGCTGCTGAAACCTCCATCCTAAAGGAAAAGGGTCTGTCTGATGCGGTTGTTCAGACTCTGGTCAGAGCTAGGAAGAAACCCTCTTCTACCATCTACTACAGGACCTGGCAGACCTACATTGACTGGTGTGAGGCTAGGGCCTTCCCTTGTCGGGTGTTCTCCATCCCTCGGATTCTGGAGTTCCTTCAACATGGTCTGGATATGGGTTTTCAGCTCAGCACTCTGAAGGGGCATGTTTGCGCCTTGGCGGTTTCTTTCAGAGGTCTTTCGCTCTTCATCCTTTGATCAAGACTTTCTTCCAGACGGTCACTCATGTGCGCCCTCCCCGCAAACCCTTGTTACCGGTTTGGGATTTGAATTTGGTATTGTCTGCCCTCCGCTTTAAACCAGACTTCTTGCCTAAGGTTGTCTCTGCCTTTCACCTCAATCGGGACATTGTGCTTCCTTCCTTATGCCCTAATCCTGGTAATGACAAGGAGAGGGCCTTGCATTTCTGGTAGCTACAGCGCCTTTCAGGAAGATGGACGCCTTGTTTGTGGTACCCTCTGGTCCAAAGAAGGGTTTGGCGCCGGTTAAGTCTACCATTAGTAAATGGATTCGTCAGGCCATTGTTAGGGCCTATTCTGCTAAAGGGAGGGATCCCCCTTTCCGAATTACTGCTCATTCTACCCGTGCTGTTGGGGCTTCCTGGGCCTTTCAGCACCAGGCTTCTGTTGAACAAGTTTGTAAGGCTGCTACCTGGTCTTCTGTTCATACCTTTTCCAAGTTTTACAAGGTTGATGTTCGGGCCTCAGCGGATGCTGTTTTTGTCCGCAAAGTTCTGCAGGCTGCAGTGGTTTGAACTGCGCATTCTTGCTCTCTTTGGGATCCCCGCCCGTTGTTGGACACTGCTACTGGATGTGTGGACGTAATGATTATTACTGGAGCAGGGCGTGATGCATACTTGGAATAATACCATTCTGTGAATACTCACCTTGGAGAATGGATATTATAAGTATGCATCACGCCCTGCTCCATCCCACCCTGAGTTTTTATTCTTGGATCCTCTATATGGTGAAGTTTTCCTTGTTAAATATTGTTAATCTTGTTATTGGCTTCTCCTGGTTCCCTTACTGCTTAATTGTACTGGGGAATGAGTGGGAGGTCCCGGGTAAATATGGACCGGGAGGGGCCTCTTTTTTGCCATCTCTGCAGTAAAGCGCCCTCTTGTGGACTATATCCCAGACGTAATGATTATTACTGGAGCTGGGGCGTGATGCATAATATCCATTCTACAAGGTGAGTATTCACAGAATGGTATTATTTTAAGTTTTTAGTCACTTACTTATTATTCTTTCCCCCACTGGGCTGCAACTCTCAGAAGCATCACATTTACTGGGGAGAGGAGAGCGGGATAAACTACAGGGGGTGGGGTTATAGCCGTGCTTTGCTGAGACAGAGCAGAGCTGGGGTCAGGAAAAGGGCAGCAATCCCAGAATGCAGAGCAGCACAGTCAGAAGGCACTTCCTGTTTGCAGGCTGCCTGATGTTCCATGAGCCGCCATCTTGGATGTTTAAAGGCTCATAACATGCAGCAGATGCAGGTAGGATGATTTTTAATGTGAGCAATCTGTATGTACAGGGTGTGGAAACATATAGATAGACTCTTATTCAGAGTGAAGGTCCGCTTTAATAGCAGCTGTCTGCATTTTTAAAGTCTCAATTGCATGGCAAGGGTAAGGGGAGCAAGCACCTGATGAACATCACAACGTTTCTAGGTGTCCCCAGCTTATCTCACTTGGCGTGCCCAATTTCATCTAGTAGAGATGACCCCCTTGTAGCCTCACTAGGGGTGGCACCAGAACCTGGCAAAAACTAGGGCCCCTGGCATCTTTAAGAGCCCACCAAGTCTCTTCAAAGGCAGAGGAAAAGGTGGTGAGGACCGAAGGAAGAGCTGAAAAAGGAGCAAGGATTAGAGCAGTGCTCCCCAACCCTTTCAGGTTTTGTGGCTGTCCACCTAGCTGTCTATCAATCTGTCTAAGCACTGATTACCTCATCTGTATGGAGACCTGTAAAACATGGCTTGTTGGTGACTCACACGGAGAGGGTTGGGGAACACTGGACTTGAGGGTGATTGTTGGCAGCAGAGTGGGCGACAAGGACAGGAGGACAATTGATGACAGTGAAGAAGGCTCGGAGGGTGATCAGTGGCAGAAGAGCTTCCATTAATTGCAGAGGATATTAAGGGTGACGTGGCAAGATGTGTCATGTGGTGCAAAGCATGCAACTGCACCAATTGAGACTCTTGTCTGCATAAACATGGGTCTATTAGTTGGGCAGCGACAATATACTGTCATCAAGAGGAAAGCCAATCAACAGCACAAAATGTTGGTTTCAGTGACATACATCCAGTCCGGGGAGTTCCCAACATTTCAGTCAAGTACCTCTTTCCATTTTCTAAATATATCAAGTTCCACCTGAGTGGCAGGTGGTCTCTCTGAATGGCTGAGCGTGGGAGTGCACCTCTGCCCAGGGATGCTGGGGATGTTCCCGCTCTATCTCCTGATTGTTTACTTCGCCAAGGGAGCCACTGGAAAAGGTGAGTTTTCAATCTAGGGGGAGGGTGGCATCACACAGTGGTGAATCCCGATTTGGGATGCCCCAGGGGAAGGCCAGCAGCCAACCCTGGAATCTCTTAAGACTCCAAGGCTGACCATGTTGGGTTTGATTCTGCTTAAAGGAATACATCAGGTAAGGGAAAAGTATAGGTGGCAGTAGCTCAGGTTGGGGTACAGGTCAGACTGCAACCCTGTTGGGTACCACCTGAGGCTCTCAAGTACCAATAGTGGTACTAGTACCACTGGTTGGGAACCCCTGATCTAGTCCCAAAGACACCCATAGCCAGTGGCAGACAGGCCATAGGGAGAATTCCCGGGAAACCGCATTGCTTTTAGGCTTGTTGGGCTACTAGTTCTAAACCCCCATACAAACCATACCTTCCTAGTCTCCCTACAAGCCCCATGTACTGACCTTTGCTGTCCCCCCTCCCCTAAGGCAAGAAACCCTAGGCCATGGCTGCCCTCAATGCTACAATCTCACCATCATAGCTGTAGGAGGACTTACTCGCCCCACTACATTATCTGCCCTTACAATATTAAAGCTTGTCCCTGCCATAATAAATCCTCAACCTTAGAGCACATTGCTTGACCAGCCAGGGAGCACAATTGTGTGAATCCCAGTGGGGATGTCGCAAACTGGTAAAATCCTGGGCTGAATTTTGGGACCAGTCATCACAGCTCATAGCTAGTCTGTTACATAAACTTCTTGTGTGGACACAACAGACAGAAAGTGAGACTAAACAGGCAGTAAAGAGCAGTACAGGCACTCAAGCTTATCCAATCAAAGTCTTACCATGGCTCTTCAGCTGTCTTTATCCAACACTGCATACCTGCTAGATGTCTGGATAATATGTTGTTTTTTGGGGAGGTTGTCTGAACTATTGTGTTTCAGTGTTCTGAAGGAGCAGTGGATCAGAGCAAAGTACGAGCGACAGGAGTTCACCAGAGGGAAGGAGTCCCTCTACGCTATAGGTAAGTGTGCAGCACTATATTCATTATATTGAACACAGTTCATGCATAATAAGTGGCAGGATATCACTGGCCCCGCCTACTTGTTTTATTCTTAGTATACAGTACATCCTGCTCCAGATAGAATACTTACATTCGGGTACTACTCCGCCAGATGGCGCTGGACTGCAGAGACATCGAAAATAGACTCCTCCCGGCCCCTCAAATACCCAGGGACCTCCCAGAATCCCCAGATTTTCTCTGCAGTCTGGACTGTGAAGGACAAGAAGATGGCTCTCTCTACTCGCAGATGAGCGGGGCTATTAGCCTGTGGCCCTGTAGGACTATTCCCACCCGTTCCATCAGTAATTGCCTCCCAGCCTTGGCTGCGCTGGTTGGGTGATGGTAGGCAGCACCACTGTTAGGTGCTTAGGAGCGCTGCTCCACCGCAATCCCCCACCAAAGGGTAGGCGGTACAGGCATATGGTGAGCCCCTATGGGATGCCCCTCCCGCACTATTGCCCCTGTCTATCGGTGGGCCCTATGTTAAATGGCCGCTGTGCCCCCTCATTCTCCTTGTAGCATTCGGGGGAAAAGAGGGTGTGTGTGTGTGTATGTATGTATATACATGTATTGGCTTTATGCTTCATTACATTATGCTTTGTGTCAGCCACCGCGCTGACTTGTATTACATTTATTATACTTGAAATTGCCGCCGCCGCGCACGTTTTTTCCCAGTGTTCCGCGCTTGGCGGGGGCATTACCTCAGGCGCCATTGGCTGCTTGTCACGTGTTGGCTTTGCGCTCTTCGGGGGGGCCTGACTTTGGCGCGTTCCGCTTCATTGCTCATGCGGGCCCGCCCCTCGAGGTATACCGACGCCATTTTGTCTGCTTGTTCCGGCTTCTGCGTGACAGACTTCTACCTACCGCGGTCCGTAAGTGCCCTCGCGGGCGGCTTTATTACCGTTTTTCATTATTGTTTGCTTACGACTCCCTTTGATTATGTCTTTCAGACGGGCGAACCAATTGGCTTCTCCCGGCCCTGACTTTGGCGCGTTCCGCGTCATTGCTCATGCGGGCCCGCTCCTCGAGGTATACCGACGCCATTTTGTCTGCTTGTTCCGGCTTCTGCGTGACGGACTTCTACCTACCGCGGTCCGTAAGTGCCCTTGCGGGCGGCTTTATTAACGTTTTTAATTATTGTTTGCTTACGACTCCCTTTGATTATGTCTTTCAGACGGGCGAACCCATTGGCTTCTCCCGGCCCTCTATTAAGTTGGTTAACTTGTGAGGCCTAGTGTAATTACTCCCACTTCCCTAGCAGGTTATTGGGGCATCCCGGGTTGTTATATAGCGTTAATCCCTATCGGCCTATTGTGCCGCTATAATCGCCATATTGAGGCATCTCAGGATAATGTGACCGGGGTTCCTTCGGGACAAGCCCGGCTGTGTGTAGCTTGTGGGGAGTCTCATGTTGACGCTGACAAGGCGCGGGTCTGTGTACCCTGTGCCAAACAGGTGCTTGCGCTGCAATCTGGCCTTCCAGTGGCTGACTCTGCGATTCGTTTCACCTCACCTACTCCCCCAAGCTTAAATCTCACTCCCATTGAATTGCATACAAGTGAGGATTCTCAGCCTGATGTGTCTTCTAGACTGGCTAGTGTTGAGAAGTTAATTGCTAATACCTTGGCGCGTAAGGCCCCTGCAAAAAAACGGCACTTTACGCCTGATGTCACTTTTTTCCCTATGGAAGCTGATGAGTTTTTGCATCTATCTGGCTATAACCCTTTGGAGGAAGGGGAGCTATTCTCCGACTCAGGGTCATCTGATGAGAGGCCCAGGGGTCATGACGATTCTGGCTCTGACCCCTGGGCCCCGGATGATACTGATAGATTGTTGGCCCAGATTTTTGAGGTTCTGTCTATTTCTCCTCCTGTTGCGGCTCCCAGGCAAAGGGGGGAACTTTTCATACTGCTAAGTCACGCTTGGAATTTCCTGAGCAAGCACATTTCAATAACCTTGTGCTCAAAGAATGGGAACGTCCCAGTAGACTTCCCGATGTACCTAAGGGTTGGGATAGCAAGTGTCCCTTTCCTGCTGATGTGGTAAAGTGTTGGTCATCCCCTCCCGAAGTGGATGCCCCGGTCCTAGGGTTATCTAACACCTCTGTCATGCACTCCCCTGACTCTACTACCCTGCGGGATGCTGAGGACCGGCGCATTGAACAGCTGCCTGCATGTGTGGGGACGGCGCTGCACCCAGTCTGTGCCTCGGCCATTACGGCTGTGGCTATTAGGACCCTGCTCAGAAGTATCCTTGATAGTGCCCCTGATGATTTGCCATGTGAGGAGTTTAATGCACTCTCTAGTTGTGATGTTTTTGTGACTTTTGTCCTCTCTGCCTTGGATGACACCATTAGAATGTGTGCCAGAACCTCTGCCCTTGTGGTGGCTATACGCCGGTCGGTTTGGCTGCGCCAGTGGACTGCTGACAACGCTGCCAAGAAGGCCCTCACTGGTTTTCCCTTCAAAGGACTACACCTGTTTGGGGACCGCCTGGACCTTTTTGCTAAGGGAGGCAGGTTACCCCAGCGCAGGCGGCAGTCTCGGCCCTTTCGGGGTCAGGGCTCCTTTTCTTCCCCCTACCGTGGTGCTAGACAAGGGAGGGGGGTTTCCTTTGCTGGGGCCCGGGGAGACTTCTGGGGTAGGGGCAGAGGACCTGGACATCCTGGCTCCTCCTGGGGCTCCAAGCTTAAGTCCTCTCCCAAGCCCCCTCAGGCATGATGGGGCGCCCTCACCCATCCGGGTGGGGGGACGGCTTCATCACTTTGCTCACGTCTGGAGGCTTCATGTCTCAGACCGGTGGATTCAGGAGGTAGTGTCCTCCGGTTACAAGATAGAGTTTGCTGCCTGGCCGCCCCCAAGATTCATCAGATCCCGGATTCCTCAGGACCCTGTGTCAGCTCAGGATCTAGTGCAGGCAGTGCAAAGCCTCCTGGAGCTGGGGGTCATCTGCAAGGTCCCTTTAAGAGAAAAAGGCAAGGGCTTCTATTCCAACCTCTTCACAGTGCCCAAAAAAGATGGGTCAGTCAGGCCCATCCTGGACTTGAAGATCCTCAACAAATTTGTCAGGAGCAGGTGCTTTCGCATGGAAACTCTGCGCTCTGCCATCAGTTCCCTGCGCCCAGGGGATTTCATGACCTCTGTGGACATCAAAGATCCTTACCTTCATATTCCTGTATTTCCAGGTCATCAAAGGTTCCTCAGGTTCACTCTAGAGGATCAACACTACCAATTTGCGGCATTGCCCTTTGGTCTCACTTCAGCTCCCAGGGTGTTCACCAAGGTGCTGGCAGGATTGATGTCTCTGCTCAGGTGTCAGGGCATCCGTGTGCTGCCTTATCTGGACGACATTCTCATCACCTCCCAGTCTCTACATCAGGCAGAATTGGATACTCAGCTGGTGGTGTCTACCCTGGAGTCATTTGGATGGGTGATCAACCACCCCAAGTCCTCTCTGTCCCCCTCCTTGGTGACTCCATTCCTGGGAATGAATCTGGATACAGTTCAAGCAAGGATTTTTCTTCCTCAACAGAAGGTGGACAGTCTGATTGCGCAGGTCCAGTTCCTGCTATCTTGTCGTCATCCCTCCATCAGGCAGGGAATGCAGCTGGTGGGCCTGATGGTGTCGTGCTTCGAGGCGGTCCCTTATGCTCAGTTCCACCTGAGGCCTCAGCAACTCCACCTCTTGTCAGTATGGGACAAGGACCCCGCGTCCCTGGACCGGGTTTGTGCGCTTTCCCCCCTGGTCAGGCGGTCCCTCTTGTGGTGGCTGGACTCCAGGAACCTGTTGGGGGACAGATCCTTTCTGACCCCCTCCTGGGAGACGGTCACCACGGATGCCAGTCTGTCAGGTTGGGGGGGTTTCTGGAAGTCCCTGCGGTTCCAGGGGAGATGGGGCCCACAAGAGGACCACACACCTATCAACGTCTTGGAGCTGCGGGCGATCAGGTTAGTTCTGGCTCAGTTGACTCCTCACCTTCGGGGCCTGCCTGTTCAGGTGCGCTCGGACAACCAGACGGCAGTTGCCAACATCAATCATCAGGGAGGGACCCAGAGCAAGAGGGCCCTCCAGGAAGTGTCTCTGATCCTGACCTGGGCGGAGGCCAATGTTCCCTGCATATCAGCTGTGTACATCCCGGGGGTGGAAAATCTCCTGGCAGACTCTCTGAGCAGGGGGACCTCTCGCCAGGGAGAATGGTCCCTCTGCAACAGGGTTTTCCAATCTCTGTGTCACCGTTGGGGTCAACCAGATGTGGATCTGTTTGCGTCCCGTCACAATCACAAACTCCTGGCCTTTGTCTCTCTGTCCCAGGATCCTCTGGCCTTGACCACGATGCCCTAGCAATGTCATGGCAGGACTTTCAGCTCCTGTATGTCTTTCCTCCATTCCCCCTGCTGGGCAGGGTTCTGCGCAAGATTGCTCTGGAGGGGGTGCCAGCAATTCTGGTGGCCCCCAGGTGGCCAAGAAGAGTGTGGTTCGCAGACGTGGTGCAGCTGGCAGTAGATCAGTACGTTCTGCCCAGGGTGCCAGATCTGCTCACTCAGGGCCCATTACGCCATCCCAATTTACAAACTCTGGCTTTGACTGCCTGGCTGCTGAAACCTCCATCTTGATGGAGAAGGGGCTGTCTACCTCGGTTGTTGATACCATGATAAAGGCTAGGAAGAAGTCTTCTTCTTCCATTTATTACAGGGTTTGGCGTGCCTACATTGACTGGTGTGAGTCTAAGTCTCTTCCCTGTCGTGTGTTCTCTATTCCCAGGATTCTGGAGTTCCTGTAGCATGGGTTGGAGATGGGGCGCCAACTCAGTACTCTGAAGGGTCAGGTTTCTGCCCTGGCTGTTTTCTTCCAGAAGTCCTTTGCTCATCATTCTCTGATCAGGACTTTTTTCCAGGGGGTTACTCATGTGCGTCCCTCACGTAAGCCTATGGTGCCTGTTTGGGATTTGAACTTGGTTCTGTCAGCCTTGCAGGGTGCTCCCTTTGAACCTGTGCAGGATGCTTCCCTGGCCATTCTTACTCTCAAGGTTGTCTTCCTGGTGGCTATCACCTCTGTTAGGCATGTGTCTGTGTTGGCGGCGCTTTCCATTCAGCCCCCATACTATGAGAGACACCAGGACAAGGTGGTGTTCCGCTTCAAACCAGATTTTCTGCCTAAGGTGGTGTCTGCCTTTCATTTGAATCAGGACATTGTTCTTCCTTCATTGTGCCCTAATCCTAGTAATGCTAAGGAGAGGTTTTTGCATTCTTTGGATGTGGTTAGGTGTCTGAAGTATTATCTGGTGACTACTGCACCTTTCAGAAAAACTGATGCTCTTTTTGTGGTCCCTTCTGGTCCTAGGAAGGGTTTGGCTCCTGCCAAGTCTACTATCAGCAAATGGATCCGTCAGGCTGTGATTCAGGCCTACTCTGCTAAGGGGAAGAATCCTCCCTTCCACCTTACTGCTTATTCTACTCGTGCTATTGGTGCCTCTTGGGCTTTTCAGCACCAGGCTTCTGTTGAACAAGTTTGCAAGGCCGCTACTTGGTCTTCTGTTCATACCTTTTCAAAGTTTTACAAGGTTGATGTTAGGGCCTCAGCTGATGCTGTTTTTGGCCGCAAGGTTTTGCAGGCGGCAGTGGTTTAAACTGTCTGCTGTTACCTTTAGGGATCCCACCCTACTTTATGGACACTGCTATTGGATGTCCCGAATGTAAGTATTCTATCTGGAGCAGGACGTACTGTATACTAAAAATAATACAATTCTGTGATTACTCACCTGTAGAATTGGTATTATGAGTATACAGTATGTCCTGCTCCACCCCACTCTTGGTTTTGCATTATCTTGGATCCCCTGTATGGTGATTGTTATCATTGTTATAGTTACTAGTTTGGGTTGTTTTAATTCTCCCGGCTTATCGTTAACTGCTTTTCAATGCTGGGGATTGTGGGAGGTCCCTGGGTATTTGAGGGGCCGGGAGGAGCCTATTTTCGATGTCTCTGCAGTCCAGCGCCATCTGGTGGAGTAGTATCCGAATGTAAGTATTCTATCTGGAGCAGGACGTACTGTATACTCATAATACCAATTCTACAGGTGAGTAATCACAGAATTGTATTTTTTTATCTCCCCAGATTATAAAGAAGGCTTCCTATGGAAGAAGGGCAGGGACAATATTCAGTTCATGAAGAGGCTCTTTGTCTACTCAGAGAACGAAGGTGTCCTGAAATACTACACCCGAGAGAAAGTGAGTACGGCCTAATCCGGAAAACTTAGAGCAGGACAGGACAGCCAAGACTCCAGTATGAGGTCAGAAGGCCAGCCTTAAAGGGGGCCCTGACAGACCAGCCCTGATGGCTGGAAATGAATACATGTAATAAATAAGGGGCAGCCATGACACTAAAGGTTATGGGGAGCCCAGAAAAAAAATAGAGGCTGTATAAAGTCTGGGCTCGCTATGACCTGCAACATTATGGCTGGGCCCCTAATTTTTTTTCTCCCTATGTCCTTCAGGACGGCCATGAAGAGTGTGCATCTCCTCCCCCTGGAGAGGAAACACAAGCTGGGACAGATTAAAAGGCCCACCCCTTCCCCCAATCCTCAGTATTGGGTTTTCTCTCCAGGAAACTGGTTGGGACCCCTAGATCATCGATCTTATTTGTTTTCTATTTTTTGTTTTTTCCCCCAGGAGGACCTGGGGAAGTACTAGTCAACCCCCAGACTGTAATTACATACGGTAGGTGTACCTGTGGCCAAGTGTGCTGGGGATGCCCTTTGTTTCCCTGACAGAATAGAGACAGAGTTTTAAGGCCCACGTATTCTTAGTTCAAAAACCTTCAGGAGCATTCTGAATGATCCTAAAAGGTCTCAATTATTTTTTTACAGAACAAAATGTTCCGCATGGAATTTATTTTTACAGTAAGAAACCTCTTGAGGCCACAGGATCTGATAGTCATGATAGACCTGCAGGAGGCATATCTGCACATTCCCATTGCTCAGGATCATCGCAAATATTTGAGATTTGCGATAGGACAGGGGGGACATGATCCTACTTTAGCAATACAGGGCGCTCCTGTTCGGGATCTAAGCACCCAGAATTTTCACAAAGGTTCTGGCAGAACCCATGTACTGCCTGAGGTCAATGGGAATTGCCATAATCCTGTATTTGGATGACCTCTTGCTAACAGGCAGCACAAAATCGGGCCTGTTGCAGGACCTCACACAGACCTTGTACCTTTTAGGAACACTAGGTTGGATAGTAAACAAAGCAAAGTCTAGCTTGGTGCCCTCCAAGACTTGCAGATCTTTGGGATATATTCTCAACAGTTCCCAACAAAAAATTCTGCTACCTGTAGACAAACAGGAAAAATTAATTTGGGAAATTCAGAAGTTGCCTCCTTCAGAATTATCATGAGGGTTCTAGGGTTAATGACAGCAGCCATTCCACCTGTGCCCTGGGCTCAGCTTCATGCCAGAGCCTAGGACCATTCTCAGGAATCCCTAGAGGATACCACCACACTGCCAGAGGAGGTGAAGGTCACCCTATGGTGGTGGATGGACCTGGCAGTCCTGCAGTCAGGAAATGCATGGAGGCAGTCAAATCCCGTCATCATTATGACGGATGCCAGCTCATAGGGTTGGGGAGCCCACTTTCAACCCCCATCAGGTGAGAGGGCTTGGTCACCTGGATTGACCAGGACAGACCAGGACGGAACAAGGTCATAAAACTCCTGAATCTGGCCCTTTCTATCCTCTCGCCTCTTCAACTCACCATCAGATCTCTCTTGGCAGCTTACCTCAAAGGGACCCTGATATTCGAAGCAATATTTCTTTGTCTCCCTCAGAATGGTCCCTCAATCCAGAGATCTTCAATTTACTAGTGACCAGATGGGGTCAGCCAACCATAGATCTTTTTGCCTCTGCCCAGAACACAAAGTGCAAGAAAATCGTCTACATTTGCCGAGGGGACGGGGCCCTGGGAGTGAATGCTCTGGCTCCCAGCTGGCGTTTCAATCTGGCTTTTTCTAAACTGCAACTTCCTCATCAGGTTGTGAGAAAGATTGCCTCACAACCAGCAACAGTCATTCCTATCCATATTGCCCATGGTGGATGTTCGCAGAGCCCTCATCCTCTCCCTAGAGCACACCAATGACTTTCATAGGGCGTATAATCTATTTTTGGCCTTTTTGTGAAAGAATAGAGGGTTATCTTCCTCAAAATCCACTATAGCCAGGTGGATCATACAGGGTATTTCCCTAGCATATAGCAGCATGAATATTTCACCCCCTTATATCAAGGCTCACTCCACCAGAGCAGTTGCCACATCCTGGGCAGAGAAGAGGAGATTTGTAGAGCAGCAACTTGATCCCTCATACCTTTTTAAAACATTATAGGTTAGACCTTCTATCACAGATACAACAGTTGTTTGTCAGGAAGGTTTTACAGGCTATTTCCCACCCTTAGGTGTATTCCTTGCTCATCCTTTCTGTGGCCAACCTGAGAGATGCAGGGAAAAATCCATTAGTCTTACCGGTCAAGTTATTTCTACAAGCCCTTCAGAACGGCCCTTACAACCCCGCTAGTTTAATTAGGTCCTTAAGTTTAGGTCTTCTTACTTAATACTGAGGATTGGGGGAAGGGGTGGGACTTTTAATCTGTCCCAGCTTGTGTTTCCTCTCCAGGGGGAGTAGTCGTGCTCTATCCATGGCTGTCCTAAAGCACTCATAGAAATATAGTTACCTTCAAGAGTAACGGGGATTTTTAATTTTCCTGGACAGGGACTTTAATGGCTACCCATTTATCTTTCTTCCTGCAGAAATTTGGCCCTAAAGCAATGTTTCCAATACAAACTCTGAACACCATGTTCCAAGTTGAGAAAATTGGACACTCACATGGCTTGGAGATCACCTGTGTTCAGGACGGCCGGACACGAAGCATTTACGTCTACCACAGGGACGGGAAGGTAATATTGATCCCTCTGTTCTCTTTGCCCCCCAATGAATATTATACATAAGTCCAACGCTGCATTAAAAAGGGCTTTTAAGACCGCTTCAGGCTCCCATTATATTCATCATTAAAGGGGACCTGTTACAATGCTTAAAGGATTGTTCAGTTATTGTTGCTGCTACAAACAAAACTAATGTTTTATACCCACCCATATTATGAATGCCTATACCAGCATACAGCTCACTTCTATATTAGTTTCAGGCCTGCCCCAGGTTCATGCGTGCCCCTGGGCGATAGACTCAGTGGGCCCCTGGGCAATACAAGGCGACACTCCAAACATGGTGATAAAGAGAAAAACTAAAATAATAGAAGGAATTATAGAAAGAAAGTACAGTATATAAAAAAAGAGGTAATGACAGAGAAAGAAATAGTGACATAGCAGAAGGACTGGGAGAAAGAAAGTAAGGATAGAAGAAATGACAGAAAAAAAAGAAAGCAAGAATGAAATAGGGAACATAAATTACCAGGAATATAAGGAGAGAAGAAACTCGGTGATAAAAATAATAGTTTGAAGACAGAAATTAAGAAAAGATGGGAAGAAATAAAGAAATATAAAAAAGAAAGAACAAAGGCATATGATAAATGACAGGAAGAGAATGATTGAATGACAGAATCGGAGAAAGCATAAAAGAAATGACAAAAAAAGGAATGGCAGAACAAACCAATAAAAGAAAGAAGCAATGGCTAGATGGAAAGTAACAGATAGAATAGAAGGAAAGAAAAAGAATAATGGGACTAGCAGAAATAATAGAAGGAAAGAAAAAAGAAGGGAAAGAATACGACAGGACATTATTAACAGATGAAGGAAAGGAAAGAATATGACAGGACATTATTAACAGATGAAAGAAAGGAAAGAAACAAAAGATAGAGGGACTGTCTCTCCCAATGGCCAGCCTGCCCCTGGCTAACAGCCCCTAGTCCTGGTTACTGCATGGCCCTGTGTCTTGCATGGGGTGGAGGGAATGAGGTGGGCCCCATGCTGACGCCTGCCCTGGTTAGTTTGAAAGCTGTCATGCTGGATCCATTCCTGTCAGTAGGTAGTCACATGAAAGATATTGACTAGAAATATCATCAGGTTCAATGTTGGTATTATTCCGAGAATTGCGATACCATGCCTTTCAAAAACGAAGCACATGTAGTGTGAGCACTGCATCAGACTGCAACAGTACACTGCGCTGCATTTGCACATTTTTAATAGTTTTTTTTTCATTGTTTTTTTTCTCGGGCTTGTTGCTGGGGGGGGGGGGGGGGGTTATTGTACTGCCACTAGGATTTTAACTAGGATTTTTGGTGCTTTCCCTCGCTGCGTGAAACCCCCCAGATCCTCGAAGTTAAAGCGGACCTTCACTCTGAATAAAAGTCTATCTTTTATGTTTCCCACACCCTGTACATACAGATTGATCACATTAAAAAATCATCCTACCTACATCTACTGCATGTTATGAGCCTTTAGACAGAGCAGAGCTGGGGTCAGGAAAAGGTCAGCAATCCCAGAATGCAGAGCAGCACAGTCAGATGACACTTCCTGTTTGCAGACTGCCTGATGCTCCATGAGCCTCCATCTTGGATGTTTAAAGGCTCATAACATGCAGTAGATGCAGATAGGATGATTTTTAATGTGAGCAATCTGTATGTACAGGGTGTGGGAAACATATAAGATAGACTCTTATTCAGAGTGAAGGTCCGCTTTAAGGGTTTGGTCTTTTCAATAAATCATGGTGAAGGTCCGGTTTAACTCATCTTCTCCCGGTCCTATGACGCATGTGCGGCCGCTCGTCCAATGGCGCTTAGAGCCGCTGATGTTACGTCGTCTAAGCCTTCGTGTAAGGCCAGCAGCTCCGAGCGCGCTGGCGGCCGCATCCCTCGCTTACCCCTAACAGGGAGCGTGCCCGCGTCGGCCATTCACAAATGCCTGGTGCTGGCATACTCCCTGCTAGAGGGATAGCAAGGATTTGGCTGCGGCTCACGCATGCGCCGTTGGCCCGGGAAGCGAGGGAAGTGTATGGGGTGACCTGGGGGGGTTTCACACAAAATCAGGATGCCCCGGGGAGAATCGATCGGTCCACTTTAACGTATAAAGCGATGGAGCCCTGCTGCCTTCCTGACAATGATGTCACCCGCGTCAATACTGGACCTGTCTCCAGCTAATCTTCATAGTCCTGTTCTCTAACCTTTACATCTTCCTCTTTTCTGACGCAGGAAATCGTCACCTGGTACAATGTGCTGCGCTATGCTCGCTTCAAATACCTGAAAAGTGTTTTCCCAGAAGCCCCTGAGGCTGAGGTGAGCACCCCCCCCCCCCCTTCTATCTGGTCTTATTGATGGCTGACCTTACCTTCCTTTCACCTATGGGGGCCTGTGGATTTGGGAAGTTTCTAGTTTATCTAGAGGAGGGAAAGCCCCAGACAAGTCCCCTCTGTTTCTGCCAGGCTTCTGGCAACACAGATAGCGGAGAAGCGGCAGAAACCTGAATGGCCGGATCTGAGGAACTTGTTGGGCAGCATTCTTCTGCTCACATTTTGGATTGTCCCACACAGCTGAATTCCCCCTGTGCTCTGTCTGGCTGAAGGCGGCTTTAGGAAAGTTACATCCAACAAACAATAAGGCCAGGTGCTGGGAAATGATGGCTGCCCACATAACAGTGACTGAACCTGACACTCCAGTACATAGAGAGCTGTCTGAGCTGCCACTGATAACCTTATCCATAGTCCACAATGCCCCAGAATAAACAAGCTGCTGAAGTCAGTCGCCATAGCTGTTCCAGGTCAGTGCACATGAAGGCGCTCCTCTTTTACAGACTCTGAATGACTAGCCTGTTACTAAGGGATGTTCTCAGTGATCCATGTATCTACTTAAAGGGACAGTTCAGGCAATAAATAGAAACATTAAAGTGGAACAAAACCCACTCTGGAGTCTGAGACACTGGGGCAGGCATACATGCTCCCCCTGGGGCATCCAGATTTGGAATGCCCCGCTCAATCAACCCCCCCCCCCCAGGTCGTCTGAAAACTCACCTTTGTTTCCAGTTCAATGGCGCATGCGCGAGCAGTAGCGCATTCCCCTATCCCATTAGCAGGGTGCGTGCATGCCTTTGTGAATGCCCGCTCCGTTTATAGGAATGAAGGGGCGGAAACGAGCACACTGACTGGACGAGGCTACGCATGCGCCGTAGGATCGGGAGAGGGTGAGTGAGATCGGGCGACCTGGGGGGTTTCACACAGCAGGGCATAACCGATCAAGGTGCCCAGGGGGCAAAGGCCAAAACCCAGGATAGTCAAAATCCTGGGTTTTGTTCCACTTTAACACTCATCCCCCCCCCCCCCCCCCAGCCTTTCTGTTTTCAAGCAGGGTTCAATAAAACTGAGCAGGTCCTGATATTAAAGACCAATACCAATACCCTGCACTGCACAAGAGTTGGGGGGGCATCCAAAATGATGGAGCCCCCCCCCCGCACATAACCAGCCAGGAGGTCTGTGAATCCAGAGCCGCGATTGGCCACCCAGCGCTCACGTGGGCAGGACATTTAGTAGCCGGAACGTCACCGCCCACGTAAGCACAAGGCGGCCAAATGCAGCGCTGGTTTCTCGTCCCTGGACCAAGGGAAAAGTGAGATTTATGGGCATTCTGGGGGCGGGGGGGGGGGGGGTTATGTGCAACAGGGGTATTCAGCATTCTAGATGCCCCACAGACTGAAACTTAGCGGCACCGCCGGCAGCGACCAATGCCCACGCTGCGCAGGGTGTTGGTCAGCTTTAAGTCCTGTGGTGTTCAGACCTGCAATTCCATGCAGCGGTTATGTGCCTCCCTCCACCCGCATCAGTTGCATTAACTGGCCATATGCCCTCCAGTCATTGCAGTGCATTAACTGGGAAGTTTTATTCAGCTAGATGGAAGGACTGGAGGGGACAAAAGGTGAGTATTAATGTTTTTATATTTTTAGCTTGGACAGGGCTGTTAACCCTTTACATGCCAGCTACATGAAATTGACATTGCTGTCTCTCCAACCATTAAGTGCCAGCTACATGAATTTCACATAGCTGACATTTTCCTATTTGCAAGAAAAAAATCCAGCGGTGGGGGTCTGCCTGGGAGGCCCCAGATGAATCGGAGGTAAGTAAAGAAAAAAAAAGACATTTTAATTGGATTTCTCATCATTTTTTTAAGGGTTTAATAACCTAATAAAACTTTAAAGCAGTGTGCATAGTAGTTATGTTTTATTTAATATCTTCTAAATTGCAGTTTCTGTTTGTGGTGTGTCCCGGGCAGGAACAGGTGTCTACCGATACATATATGGTTGTAACCGGAAGTAATGGGGCTTTTTCATGCAATATGGTTTTCTTGATAAACGTACAGTTTTTTGTATTAAAAAGCTACAAAAAGTAAAAAATTGCATTTTCTCCTGCATATTCCACCAAAAATATTGAGAAAGCACTGAAAAAAATGACAAACAAGATATTTCCTGTTGAAAAAAAAAATATATATATATAATTTTCCTTGGAAATCTTTGGACGTTACTTCAAAAATCACAGTTCAACATGTATAGCGCAAAACTGTGAAAAATGGTCTGGAAACAGCGGGTGGCTATATCTCTTGGTAGGCACGCAACAAAAGGGTAATTGTGCATGTGGCCCTTATCAGCACAAGGCTGGATGTGATGGCTGGGGAGGGGGGGGGAGGATTTGAAAGCACTGTAAGCTTAGGCAGGGATGTAGTTAGGGGGGAACAGGGGGGCAGGTGCCTAGGGTGCAAGCCAGGGGGGGACAGATGGGGGGCGACATTTCGAATGGTTGCTCCGGGTTCCAGAAAGCCTAGCTACTCTTCTGCCGTAGGTAGAGATCCATGTTAGGCTCCCAATGTTGCAGGCCGCTCAGCCAGTTAGCAGCGGCAAGGAAATCTGAATGGA
The DNA here is from genome assembly GCA_027917425.1 of Gastrophryne carolinensis. NCBI lineage: Eukaryota > Metazoa > Chordata > Amphibia > Anura > Microhylidae > Gastrophryne > Gastrophryne carolinensis. The sequence continues at coordinate 82,245,035 of CM051243.1, forward strand.
GTGAGCTCCACTGAGCACACAGCTGAACCCCCTGGGGTAGACTAGCTCCCCCAAGAGTCTTATAGACTCGGGAGGGGGGGTTGCTCCTCTTTAAAGTGATTGTTCAGGCACAAAAATAAAACTTCTGGGAGTGAGGTTAATAGCCTTATGGGGTGAATGGCGTGATGGCTTTCATTGTTTAGAATGGGGAGCGCATGCTACCACATCCCCTGCATCCCTGGGGGTCTGCGCATGCTCCAGCCCCAGCCATTCAGATGCCCGGAGATAGGGGCGATGTGACAATGCGAGCTCCTCATTGTAGTCAATGACAGCCCAAAAGACGTAAACATAGCAAAAGGCTCCCACTAGCCCAGCACCCGCGCTTGCGCTGTTGGACCAAGGAGAGGTGAGTTGGACCAAGGAGAGCTTACTGGGCGACCTGGGGAGTTTCACACAGCGGGGCATCCTAAATTGGGATGCCCCCGATGAACAAGCCAAATCCCGGAAATGTTGAAATCCCAGATTTTGTTCCGCTTTAAGGAAAAAGGGGTCCCAAAAGTTAGAAATACCTTTGTGCCTGGTCATTTATTTAAAGCGACTATCCAGGCAGGAAAAAAGCTATACTCCCCGTGATACTCCTCAGCATTGCTGTCCCGCATTGGTGTTGTAAAATTCATTGATCAGTGAGATCGAGCAGCCTGTGCAGCGCCAGTCTCTATTATCTACTCCATCCAGAATAGAATTATGCCCACCACATTCACCCCAATAGAGGGATTGTGCTGAGGCCAAGGCGGCCTCCATTGCAATCCTCTTCAATGTGCTCCAATAAGGACATTAAAAACAGATTCTCACCGGCTTCAAAGTAGTGAGACCAACTGGCAATTGTTCTGGGCCAGTCTGCCCCTGATTGCTCCTGGCAGCATTTATTCGGGTTCTTAAGACAGGATTTTAGCTGCTAAGACCGATTTGAGCTAAAAAAAAAAAAACTCACCTGCTTGTTGCAATCCTCCCCTGATGCTGGTGGGGGCGGGGCTCTGCTTGACAGCTGTGGGCTCGAGTGACAGACTAGTACAGTCACATTGCTGCATGGGATTGGCTGAATGAGCTGTCATTCAAGGTCCCAGCTCCAACTTCCGTGCAGATTGCCTGCTGCCCAGTGAGTTTATTGTGTTATTGCCCACATTGGGCTTAGGACAGGGAGGGGTGAAGTGTTACAAAATGCTTGAAATTTAATCTAGGAAACCGGACCTTCAGTATGATTTAATGAAAAGCCCGAATCCTTACAAAACTATTCCCCAGCATCTAAAATTAATATATTTTAAGGTTTTAGTCACTTATTATTCTTTCCCCCACTGGGCTGCAACTCTGTTCAGGACTAGGATATGGGCACCGCCATCTTGGCTCAGAAGCATCACGCTTACTGAGGAGAGGAGAGCAGGATAAAGTACAGGTGGGGGGAGTAATAGCTGTGCTTTGCACAGACAGAGCAGAGCTGGGGTAGGGGAAAGGACAGCAATCCCAGAATGAAGAGCGACACAGTCAGAAGATCATCTTGGATGTTTAAAGGCTCATAACATGCTGTAGATGCAGGTGATGATGATTTTAATGTGAGCAATCTGTATGTACAGGGTGTGAAAAACATATATATATATATATATATTATACATATAAAATATGCTCTTATTCAGGGTGAAAGTCTGCTTTAAAGTTACCACTGCTTATCTTCACCTATTTTAGCATAGATAACAATCTTTGGAAAATGTCAAAAGCCAGGGGTGTAACTTGAGGGGGTGCGACTGCACCGGTGTCCAGGCGGTGGGGGGGGGGTCCTTGTTTCTCCTCCACCTTCTCTATCCTATTTGTGGTCATTTGACATAATTTAGAAAAAGGAAGCAGCATTCAGCTCTGCTGTTTGAGTCGTTAGTTGTCAAGTTGCATCCAAGTTAAAAGACAGAAAAAAGTCTACAGTATGATCTATAGGATCTTAATGTTCGCACTGGTCAAAGCCAATATTTCTGCTGGGGTTGGCTGTACTTGTGATGGCCGTAACTCTTGACAGATCACTGTAGACTTCCTGATTATTGCTCCATTGATCAGCACTTGCAGCATATGGCTCATTTTGTTGAGGCACATCCAATGGAGATCTTGACCTACCAGCCAATGTCAATCGTTTTTTATTCTCTATTTTACCCAGTTGATTGAAGATTACAGATCCTCTCCCAGGTCAACTAAAAAGTGTGAAGGAAGTAGACCACCAGACAGGTGTGCAAAACGCCTCTACATAAGAAACAGTGCTGGACTTGGATGCCTGGGACCCACCAGTAGAATTTATTCTAGGGGCCCACCCCACCTTTAGATGCTGGTATCACTGGCTTACATTCAGGGCCATTGCACAGAAACATTATGCCAAACTGTATTGTCTGTGTGTGGGCACTTGGGATGCCACAAATAAATTATACATAGTCATGGTCAGGTCATTGTGATGGAGGCCCACTGGGAGAATTCCTGGCCAGTCCCACTCTGCCGAGCAATGACAGACATTAAACCTGCGCTCAGCACTCAATGATTGTGATATGTCCCTTGAAATATGTCTCATTTCTCTAGTTAATACCAAAGATCACTAGAAGTTACACTAAAACCGGCTACATGGAGAAGACCGGCCCAACGGTGAGTGACCAGTGCAACAGTCCTCCCATTAATTACCTTGTTGAGTGATGATGTCACAGACTGACCAGAGGTCTCACCTCTCTCCACAGCAAAGGGAGGCCTTCAAAAAGCGATGGTTCACCCTGGACGCTGAGGAAAGGAGGCTGCTTTACTACAAGAAGCCGCTGGTGAGTTTTTCTTCACCCCAAGCCCCAGTGTGTCTTTTTAGCGAGTAACAGCTGACACCCCTGTATGAATGTACGCCCCTGGTTCATGCACCAATACCCTGAGTGTTACGGCTATTAAAGCGGACCAAAACCCACATTTTTATCTAACATCCCCTGAATTGGTTCCCCTATGAACAGCACCTTTTGCCAATTTTCACTGCTCCTGCTTGACTCTAATCCCAGATAATGGCGCTTGTTTTAGCTGTAAATCTCCGACTCCTCCATTTATTATCATTGTTGTGTGTGGCAATGATGTCATTGCCATGCCTATGCAATGGCTGACTGCAGTGGCTGAGTGCAGCGGTGGACAGCAAACAAATCAGTGTTCCAGGACGATTCGAAAAACAAAAATATCCTCTTCTAGTTCTACACCCTAAGAAGGGAGTATCGGCAGGGGCTTTGGGCAAATGTATTTCACAAGCTCAGTGGGTTTTGATAATTGGCTTTAAATAACGTATTTTTCGCCCTATAAGACGCACCCAAAAAAGTGGGGGTAAATGTCAGTGTGACTTGGGCGTATGCAAAAACCAAAAAATACAATTCTGTGATTACTCACCTGTAGAATTGGTATTATGAATATACAGTACGTCCTGCTCCAAATATAATACTTACACGTGGGATATACTCCGCCAGATGGCGCTGGACTGCAGATACATCGAAAATAGGCTCCTCCCGGCCCCTCAAATACCCGGGGACCTCCCACAAATCCCCAGCATTGAAAAGCAGTTAAGGAGAAGCCGGGAGAATTAAACAATACAAACTATCAACTATAACAATGATAACAATCACCATACAGGGGATCCAAGATAATGTAAAACCAAGGGTGGGTTGGAGCAGGACGTACTGTATACTCATAATACCAATTCTACAGGTGAGTATTCACAGAATTGTATTATTCTTAGTATACAGTACATCCTGCTCCAAATATAATACTTACACGTGGGACATCCAATAGCAGTGTCCATAAAGTAGGGTGGGATCCCCAAGAAAAATCAGCAGCAGACAGTTTAAACCACTGCTGCATGCAGAACCTTTCGGCCAAAAACAGCATCAGCTGAGGCCCTAACATCAACCTTGTAAAACTTTGAAAAGGTATGAACAGAAGACCAAGTAGCGGCCTTGCAAACTTGTTCAACAGAATCCTAGTGCTGAAAAGCCCAAGAGGCACCAATAGCACGCGTAGAATGAGCAGTAAGGCGGAAGGGAGGATTCTTCCCCTTAGCAGAGTAGGCCTGAATCACAGCCTGATGGATCCATTTGCTGATAGTAGACTTGGCAGGAGCCAAACCCTTCCTAGGACCAGAAGGGACCACAAAAAGAGCATCAGTTTTTCTGAAAGGTGCAGTAGCCACCAGATAGTACTTCAGACACCTAACCACATCCAAAGAGTGCAAAACCCTCTCCTTAGCATTGCTAGGATTAGGGCACAAAGAAGGAAGAACAATATCCTGATTCAAATGAAAGGCAGACACTACCTTAGGCAGAAAGTCAGGCTTGAAACGAAACACCACCTTGTCCTGGTGTCTCTCATAGTATGGGGGCTGAATGGAAAGCGCCGCCAATTCAGACACACGCCTGACAGAGGTGATAGCCACCAGAAATACCACCTTGAGCGTAAGAATGGCCAAGGCAGCATCCTGAATAGGTTCAAAGGGAGCACCCTGCAAGGCTGACAAAACCAAGTTCAAATCCCAAACAGGCACCATAGGCTTACGTGGGGGGCGCACATGAGTGACCCCCTGGAAAAGGGTGCTGAGCAAAGGACTTCTGGAAGAAAATAGCCAGGGCAGAAACCTGACCCTTCAGAGTACTGAGTTGGAGCCCCATCTCCAACCCATGCTGCAGGAACTCCAGAATCCTGGGAATAGAGAACACACGACAGGGAAGAGACCTAGACTCACGCCAGTCAATGTAGGCACGCCAAACCTTGTAGTAAATGGAAGAAGAAGACTTCTTCCTAGCCTTTATCAAAGTATCCACAACCGAGGAAGACAGCCCCTTCTCCATCAAGATGGAGGTTTCAGCAGCCAAGCCATCAAAGCCAGAATTTGTAAATTGGGATGGCGTAGTGAGCCCTGAGTGCGCAGATCTGGCACCAAGGGCAGAGCGTACTGATCTACTGCCAGCTGCACCACGTCTGCGAACCACACTCTTCTTGGCCACCAGAATTGCTGGCACCCCTTCTAGAGCAATCTTGCTCAGAACCCTGCCCAGAAGGTGAATTGGAGGGAAGACATACAGGAACTGAAAGTCCTGCCATGACATTGCTAGAGCATCCGAGGTTTAGGCCAGAGGATCCTGGGACAGAGAGACAAAAGCTGGAAGCTTGTGATTGTGGCGGGACGCAAACAGATCCACATCTGGTTGGCCCCAACGGTGACACAGAGATTGGAAAACCCTGCTGCATAGGGACATTCTCCCTGGCGAGAGGTCCCCTGCTCAGAGAGTCCGCCAGGCGATTTTCCACCCCCGGGATGTACACAGCTGATATGCAGGGGACATTGGCCTCCGCCCAAGTCAGGATCAGAGACGCTTCCTGGAGGGCCCCCTTGCTCCGGGTCCCTCCCTGATGATTGATGTAGGCAACTGCCGTCTGGTTGTCCGAGCGCACCTGAACCGGCAGGCCCCGAAGGTGAGTAGTCAAGTGAGCCAGAACTAACCTGATCGCCCGTAGTTCCAAGACATTGATAGGAGTGTGGGCCTCCTGAGGATCCCACCTCCCCTGGAACCGCAGGGACTTCCAGAAACCCCCCCAACCTGACAGACTGGCATCCGTAGTGACCATCTCCCAGGGAGGGGTAAGAAAGGATCTGCCCCCCAACAAGTTCCTTGAGTCCATCCACCACAAGAGGGACCTCCTGACCCAAGGGGAGAGCACACAGACCCTGTCCAGGGACGCTGGGTCCTTGTCCCATACTGACAATAGGTGAAGTTGCAGAGGCCTCAAGTGGAACTGAGCATAAGGGACCGCTTCGAAGCATGCCACCATCAGGCCCACCAGCTGCATCCCCTGCCTGATGGAGGGATGAGGACAAGCTAGGAGGGACTGAGCCTGTGCAATCAGACTGTCCACCTTCTGTTGAGGAAGGAAAATCCTTGCCTGAACTGTATCCAGATTCATTCCTAGGAATGGAGTTACCAAGGAAGGGGACAGTGAGGACTTGGGGTGGTTGATCACCCATCCAAATGACTCCAGAGTGGACACCACCAGCTGACTATCCAACTCTGCCTGATACAGAGACTGGGAACTGATGAGAATGTCGTCCAGACAGGGAAGCACGCGGACGCCCTGACATCTGAGCAGAGACATCACGCCAGCCAGCACCTTGGTGAACGAACATCCTGGGAGCTGAAGTGAGGCCAAAGGGCAAGGCCACAAACTGGTAGTAATGATCCATCAGAGCGAACCTGAGGAACCTTTGATGACCTGGGAACACAGGAATATGAAGGTAAGCATCTTTGATGTCCACAGAAGTCATGAAATCCCCTTGGCGCAGGGAACTGATGGCAGAGCGCAGAGTCTCCATGCGAAAGCGCCTGCCCCTGACAAACTTGTTGAAGATCTTCAAGTCCAGGATGGGCCTGACTGGAAGTTTACTGGGGCGCTCCCATTCCTTGAGCACGAGGTTATGGAAATGTGCCTGCTCGGGAAATTCCAAACATGATTTTGATGTATGGAAAAGCTCCCCTCTTTGCCTGGGAGCCGCAACAGGGAGAGAGTTGGACAGAACCTCAAAAATCTGGGTCAATAATCTGTCAGTGTCATCCAGGGCCCAGGGGTCAGAGCCAGAATCATCAGATGAGCCTGAGTCAGAAAACAGCTCCCCTTCATGAGACGGGGTATAGCCACAAAGATTCAAAAACTCCTCAGTTCCCATAGGGAAAACAGTGACATTAGGCGTCAAGTGCCGCTTCTTAGCAGGGGGCCTTACGCGCCAAGGTATTAGCAATTAATTTTTCAACAGTAGCCAGTCTAGAAGACACATCAGGCTGAGAATCCCCACTTGTATGCAACTCAGTAGGAGTGAGATTTAAGTTTGGGGGAGTAGGTGAAGTGAACCTTATAAAGGCAAGACAGCGCGGCGGCTGACACAAGACTAAACAGAATAAAAATAAAGTGTAAAACACAGCATGCATAGCATACACATTTACCTCTTTTCCCCCGAAGGCTACAAGGAGAATGAGGGAGGACAGCGGCCACTTAAATAGGGCCCACCGATAGGCAGGGGCAATAGTGCGGGAGGGGCATTCCATAGAGGCTCACCATAAGCCTGAACCGCCTACCCTTTGGTGGGGGATTGCGGTGGAGCAGCGCTCCTAAGCACCTAACAACTGTGCTGCCTACCTTCACCCAACCAGCGCAGCCATGGCTGGGAGGCATGTTACTAGTGGAACGGGTGGGAATAGTCCTACAGGGCCGCAGGCTAATAGCCCCGCTCACCTGCGAGTAGAGACCCATTTCTCGTCCTTCGCAGCCAGACTGCAGAGAAATTCTGGGGATTTGTGGGAGGTCCCCGGGTATTTAAGCCAGGAGGAGACTATTTTCGATGTCTCTGCAGTCCAGCGCCATCTGGCGGAGTATATCCCACGTGTAAGTATTATATTTGGAGCAGGACGTACTGTATACTAAGAATAAAGTAAACTCACATATTAACAGGCACTCTCACGTTGCTGACCGGGCTGCCTGCCACACTGCGGGAGGCCAGAAGAAGATGGAGGAGCAGCAGGCCCTGTCCCCGTCCCTGCTGCTGCTAATGCTGTCTCTTCCGGCAGAGACATCACCTGCCGCTCCTCCTTCGTCTTCTGGCCTCCAGGGTCCGGGTCCATGCAGCAGGTGGGTGTGGCCTGTGCTGAGTTGGAAATGGGAGGGGGATGCCACTATGGCTGTAATTGGAGGATTCTGCACCTTGCCTATTATTTGGTTCAGAATATTATTTTTCTTATTTTTCTCCTCCAAATCCTATGTGCGTCTTATAGGGCCAAAAATACGGTACATGTGCTGATCGACAATATGACGCCTAAAATCACTGACACTCTGGAGACCTGAAACTTAAAGCATTGAAACAAACAAAACCCATTGAACTTGTTAAATACATTTGTCCCTGCCAATATTGATTTCTTAGGGTGTAGAATAAATATATAATCTATAAATGGATATTTTCGCTTTTGGAATCATCCTGGAGCCCTGATTGGCAGGAAGACAGCCATTGCATAGGTGTGGCAATGACATCATGCCCCCCCCCCCCCCCCCCCGGGCATTCTGATTTGAAAAGCCCATTATCTTACCTCTTTCCTGGATCTCATTCTCAAGGAGACGCCTGAAGGTCAGTTCATTCAGCATTGTTTGCCATGCTTTAATATGCACAGCAATCAATGCTGATTGCAGGAGAACCTGTGCTTGCGTCATGGGAGTGGGATTTAGAATAATACTTTAAATGATCCTAGAGGTTCACACACACACAGGGGCATCCCAAATCAAGTTTGTGGTCTTACTAGAGTTCCAAGCAGTGTGGGGTCTGCGTTGTTGTCAGTGGGTCCAGTGAGGTCTGTTTCTTCTCGGGGCAATATTTAGTGTTGGGGTGTTGTCTGCTGGAGCTATAGGTTCCAAAGGACAGAACTAAGACGTCAGCATCTTGTTTCCTTGAGTGCTCTATGCACAGAGCGCCAGGGGCAATCAATGGGCTGGCATCCTAGTTCTGTCCTGCAGAACCTACAGCTCTGGCCCCTGCTTATCCCAGCAGACAGAGCGCCAACACTACATATTGGGGTAGGGCGAGTCCGGTCCTTTTGCCCTAGGTGCTGTAGGGGGGAGGGAAGAACTTGCATAGGGCCCCCTCCTCCCAGGGGCCTGGTAGCGGCTGCCTCCCCTGACTCTATGGTATGTACGGCCCTTCTCATGCCTCTATTACTTAACTGACCAATTATTGCCTGTATTCAATAAACTCGCCTGTACATCGGCACTGCCCCTCTTGCTCATGTACTGGTCCTGGTTAGAATATTAAGGGAATTAGTGGGTTGTGGGTACATGTGGGTATGGGTCTACATTTTCAGACCTGTACAGGCTTTTACTCTGACTTCGATCAGCCATAGTTTGGCTTGAGCACGCCACATTTAAAGCAGACCAAAACCCACTGACCTTGTGAAATACATTTGGCCAAAGCCCCTGCCAATACTCCCCTCTTAGGGTGTAGAACTAGAAATGTATATTTTCACTTTTTAAATCCTCCTTGAACATAGTTTTTTTTTTTTCTATTCTTCTCTGTAAGATGGCAGGCAATCAGTTTTACATCGGTCTGGCAATGACATCATTGCCACACACAACAATGGCAATAAATGGAGGGGACGGAGTTTTACAGCTAAAACAGGCGACATTATCTGGGATTAGAGTGCAGTAGGGGCAGTGAAAATTGGCAAAAGGAGCTTCTCGTGGGGGGAGCAATTCAGGAGATGCTAGTAAAAAATGTGGGTTTTGCTCCGCTTTACGCCATATGTGCAGTTAGACAAATCAAAGCATATGCCCAGAGCAGTGAGCTGCCAAAACCACGGTGCCCAGTTGGGCAGTTAGGAGGACAGATGCCTTGATCAAGGGCACTTTAGTCATGTCCCAGCCGCAAATCAAACCTGCAACCCTCTATTCACAAGATCGTTTGCTTACCACTAGGCTATGAATGCCCCCTATATTGTCGTCTTATATTGCAGGACCCATACGAGCAGGGCGGAGTCTTCATCGGCAGCAAGAGGGACGGCTATCAGGTGGCCGAGGGTTTGCCAAAAGGCATAAAGGGTAACAGATGGGATGCTGGGATCACCATCACCACCCCGGGGAGAGAGTACGTCTTTACCTGCGAGAACACCCGGGAGCAGTGGGAGTGGCTTGAAGCAATAAAAAGTATTATGTCTCGACCAGTGACTGATGACAATGTCTAAGGTAGGTGGACCTGACATCAGCGGCACCTAATAAAGCCTGTACTGTTTAAAGGAAAACTGTATTTTGTCAGGGGTTTGGTGCTGCCTTATTGTTTTCCCCTCATTTGTGTTAGGATTGTGCCCCCAGACCTGGGATTTACTTATAAGCACGCTGCTTCCATGTTTCTTTTATTCCTGGGGGCTCTGTTTTGCCACAGTGTGAGTGGTTTTCCTGGCCTTGAGTAAAAACAATGGGCAACAAGTCCCCCAATGTAACAGGTAATGTAATCCTCAGCTTTAGCGAAGTCTAATCAGCATAATAACCTATCCAGGTGAGAACTCTGCCACAAAACTGTGATGCTTCCAAACGAAAGAAGAAAGGGAGTTGGGACAGATCACTGGCCTGAATATACTGTACCACACTGTTGTAAAATCATACACTGAAATTTTATTAGAGGAAACCAATACACATAAACTTCAAAACTAAAATTCAAATCCAAAAAGAGGATGAGGTCACCCTCTTCTGGTGTTTAATAGTCGATATAACAATCTGCTCTGAAATAACAGAAGAGAAATATAGAAGTTCATCAAAACAATTAAAGAAATATTTGGTGCAAATCAGCTGAAAGTGCCAGTGCAATTAAGATACTCACTTACAGACTAAAAACTATAAAAAAAATATTTTTGAAATTAAGTGCAAGGTGCTCAAACCATCTAATTATAGCCTCTATGTATCAATAAGTATCAACATGTGGACAATACATAAAAAGCAAATGAGACCAGAAATGCAATAATCTTAAAATGGCAAAACCCACGCAGATCAGCCTGGGAATCTATAATATTCCCGGGCCAATCAATTCCTTCCTCCGGGGGCATCCAAAATCAGGATGCCCCACTGTGTGAAACCCATCCAGGCTGCCCCATACACTTACCTTGTTTCCCAGGCCAACGGCACATGCGCAAGTTGCGCCCGCATCCCTGCTATCTCTCTAGCATTTGTAAAAATGGCCAGCGCGGGCACGCTCCCTGTTAGAGGGAAGCAGGGGATGGGGCCGCCAGGACACTCTGAGCCGCTGGCCTTAGACGAAGGCTTAGACGACGTGACGTCAGCAGCTCCGAGCGCAGTGATTGGACCAGCGTCCACACATGCGCCATAGGACCAGGAAGAGGTGAGTTGGCATCGGCAATCTGGTTTCACAAAGCGGGACACCCCCGATCGGGGTGCCCCGGGGGAAAAGGACCTAAACACAGGATACTCAAAATCCTGGGTTTTGGTCCACTAAAGATAATCAGGAGTACATGACCAGGAGAGAGCCTCTAACCCCCAGCACCCACGCAGCCGTGGCTACCACGCCACTTCCAGAGGGCGAATTCCAAACTAGAGAGGTTGAATTTCAGCAGAATGGGTTAAACCTGTTATTCATGCCCTAGCAAATCAGATGTTTTTTGTCTCTCATATGTACTTGAAATCACCACTTTGGTGTACATAGCTAAGGTAAACACATTGTTGTTATGGAAAACTGAAAACTGAATTACCCTTTAAACCGGACCAAACCCCACATTTCAACTGGCATCTCCCCCCCCCCTTCCCCAAAAAAAAAGAGTATTTCTGGACAATTTTCACTGCTCATGCTTTACTCTAACCCCAGATAATGGCGCCTGTTTTAGTTGTAAAGCTCCGCCTGCTCCATTCATTGCTCCTGTTGTGTGTGGCAATGATGTCATTGTCATGCTTATGCAATGACTGATCACCTGCCATCTTACAGAGAAGGACAGCAAAAAAATCAGTGTTCCAGGACAATTTGCAATTTCTAGTTCTACAACCTTAGAAAGGAGATTCATCAGGGGCTTTGGCCAAATGTATTTCACAAGCTCAGTGGGTTTTGATCCGCTTTAAGTGTTTCCTCTTATTTCACAGCAGAGGCACCATTTTTATAATTCATCTTGGACACCAGTGGCCAGATCTCCACCAATCAGACACATGATGATGCCAGTTATTCGGGAGGACTGAGGCTGATGTTCCTCGCCAGTGCTGAACCATGATGCCATGCAGGACTGTTCTAAATGATGTCTCTGCATTCCAACCTGAGGAGGAGATGTGCTGCCACAGGACCCTGATAAGATGGCTACAGTGGCATTACTCAGAATCCTACTGATAGACTGTATATTCTCATCTGGTTCTCCACTCCACAACCTATTTCCATTCCCAACCTTACTAGGAAGGACAAAGCCTCAAAGACAAAATGTCTACCCCTACTTTCCAAATTTACAAGTCTTCTGCTGGGTTTGATGACCTTGCCAGGAGGCGGTGCCATAGGAATAGAGCTGATTAGTCTTCTCATAAAGGTATGAAACCTTCTTGAGATTTCTGTTAAAATATACCAAAACCCAGGATAGTCAAAAGTTTTGACTATCCTGGGTTTTGTTCCTTTCCCCAGGGGCACCCCGATCGGAGGTGCCCCGCTGTGTGAACCCCCCCCCCAGATTGCCACAGCAACTCACCTTATCCCGGTCCCATGGCGCGTCTAAGAGCAATGGCTCTGACGTCCGCATCCTCCGCTTTCCGCTAACAGGTAGTGTGCCCACGCCAGTCATTCACAAATGCCTAGCGCAGGCACACGCACTGCTACAGGGAAGCAGAAGATGCGGCCATCAGAGCCAGGATAAAGGGAGTTGGCTGTGGTAATCTGGGGGGTTTCATACAGCAGGGCAGGGGAAAAGGACCAAAACTCAGGATAGTCAAAATCCTGGGTTTTGGTTTACTTTAAAACATGCAGAAATATCATTAGTAACTAATTACTGTTAGTGACGTTAGCATACCACCCAACTGTCCCTGATTTGGAGGGACAGTTCTACTTTTAAGTCAATGCTCCCTTGACCCTTGTTGTTCTCATTAGTCCCTTTTTGAGGTTTAACTTTCAGATCTGCATCAATAAATTATTAATTTGCCTATTTAAAGTGTTTATATTGTTGTAACTGTTACAAACTAACTCCTATATATCCCTCAATGAGGGGGTGTATTTAAAAACTGTCTCTTTTTCCCACCCTGAAAAGTTGGAAGGTATGGGTTAAGGTTTCTTAGGGCAACAATGCCCAACTGATTCCAGGGGATAGGCACCTTGTATTTGGTGTGACTGGAATGAGGAGGACTACCTGGAACATATTATCAGGCTCTAAGGCCACCCACAGACTTACAGATCAGGGCAGAACCTGAGGCCAGAGCTGGACGTAGGCAGACCCACCTATCACACTTCATGGGCAACTGCCACAGAGCTAAGAAAGTAGGGATGAACCTACAGTAAAGGAGCTCTCATCTCACCATCTATGCCTGGACATTTTGCTGTACATATGGGTCATTCTGATAGGGCCACCGCCCCTGCTGATCTACTGAAACACATTCACATATCTTAAGGAGGACCAAAATCAGGGATTTTGACTACCCTGGGTTTTGGTTCTTGCCCCCGGGGCACCCTGATCGGGGATGCCTCGCTGTGTAAAACCCCCTATGGTCACCCGATCTAACCCCCCCTTTACTGGTCCTACGGTGCATGCGCAGCCTCTTGTCCAATCAGCACGCTCTGATCTGCTCCCTCCCCTTAGTCTAAGAGCTTGCTTAAGGCGAGCAGATCCAAGCGAGCTGGCAGGCTGCATCTCAAGCGACCCTCTAGCAGGGAGCGTGCCTGTGCCGGCCATCCACAGATGCCTGGCGTGGGCTTGTGCCCTGCCAATAGGATAGCGGAGATGGGGCCGCTGCTGGCACATGCGTCGTTGGACCAGGAAAGAAGGTGAGTTTTTGGGCGACCTGGGGGGTTTCACACAGCGGGGCATCCCGATCCTGGATGGCCCGGGGGGAATCTAGCTCCAGGGCTGTCGGGGCATGGGTTTTGGTCCACTTTAAGGACTTTAGTTTAGCAAACTCCACCAGAATAGACTTCCAAACCCTCAAGTATTACTCACCCCATGTTTCCCTTATATTTCTGCTATCGCTATCTGGTGGCTCCTCGTGACGAAGGCTTCCAGCCAAAACGTTAGGATTCATTCTGTCTACCTGGTGCTACAGCCATTTCAGCCTGACTAATTTGTAAGTCTCACTTGCTTCTGGTTACATTACTTCTAGCAATTGTCAGGATGAATTAAGGGCTGTCCATCATTGTGCCTTCCCAGGGGATCATACTTATCTATGCTTAAGGACTTTCTCTTATTGCATTTGACCTTATCAGTGTCCCTGGAGCACTATATGGACATTACACCCTATTGTGCTGTATACAGCATTGATGCATGAATCATCATTCGCGGTCGATCTTCTATAAACTGTATGATTTATGTCATTGTATTATATTCTGTAAATACACTTGATTGATGTCACTTACTCACTTGCTAAACAGCATTAAAAAATTCTTCCTTTTAAATGCATTTGTTGGTTTCAAGGGTGTTCAATTTTCCATTCCTTACTGTGGTATATTGTCCGGGTCAGGTTTGAGCAGACGCACCCTGGAATTTGTGAACCCCTTTCTATGTTTAATAAGATACATTTTCTACTTTTTTATTTTGTAATTCAGTGTGCTACAACCTTTCAAATAATCTTGATCGAGCATTCACAGCCAGAGGGGGGATGTGGTTCCATTTTGGGGACTGTCAGGAAACAGCGGGTCACGCGATCCAACTACCAATCCAGCACCTATGCTCACGCAGCCCAATTTCCTGAACCTTCCCTTCACCCACCAGGCAGACTACAAGGCCCAGCAAGGCCACGGACACACAGATTCTTGGCTAATGCAAAACGTTTGCTTAAATTAATTATAGGTTTTAATGAAATTAGCACACTAGGCATGTTATTACAGACATTTGGCTATGATGGAATGAATACATATGCCGTTCTGAGTAGTGGGATACAGGTTACAGGTACAGTGAGTTACCAGCAGAGATACGACAGTCAGAGTAACCTTATAATGCAGATGCAGAGTGGTGATGATGGGCTCCCACGGGGAAGTGTGTGGACAGCTTATGGAAAATCCTGGGCAACTCCAGCACGCATGCAACGCGACCTCCCCCAGAGATTGACAAGGGCTGGCCCGGGGTTCTCCCCCTTTATGCCTTGGGACCCTCTTGCCCCCCTCTTCTGTGGGGCGGACTGTTCCTTCCCTCCCGTGGGGAACCTTCTGTAATACATAGAATCTGTTAGGAGTTATAACTTTGGGCGGGGGGAGGTCATATGGCTCTGGATATGGCACCATACAATTGGGCCGGAATGCTGTGCATCTGATGTACGGTTTTGTGGGCCCGTTCTGGTTCAGTATCTGGCTTGGTCTCAGGACACACAGCGGCCCAGTTACAGTCCAATTTGTGCCAGCATTGGATGTCTGAGGCACTGGTGTTTGATGAGAGGGTGCTCTCTGCAGGGGTCACTTCTGTTTCAGACACAGTGTGGCCTTCCCAGCCCAAAGGTGTGAGCAAATCAGCAGGGAGTCTGTGATCTGTGTTTAGCTCAACTCAGATGCTAATTCGGCTTCCTGGAGAGATTAGATTCAGTGTGTGTTTATGTCTGGAAAGCCAAATGCTTAACCCTTTAACCGCCAGCCACGTAAAATTTACGTGGCTGCCTCCCCTGCAGTTAACCGCCAGCCACGTAAATTTTACGTGCCTGACTTTCCCCACTAATAGCATAAGAAGTTAAAAAAAAAAAAGTAACTTACCTGACCCCTCGTTTGATTCGTCCGGGTCTCCTCTTTCTTCTCTTTCACATGGTGGGCTCCGATCGCTGCAGGGGAGGGCCCGGAATAGGGTGCCCGCCCCCCCCCCCCCCCCCCCGTTTTAGCTGCCACTGGCTTTCCTGTAAAAAAAATAAATAAATAAAAATGACATTTACTTACCTGCGTGTGCGCTCTTCTGTCTTCTGGGGAGGGCCTAACAGCCCTCCTCCTTTGGCTCTTCTCAAAGGCCACCGCCATCTTTAATTCACCTGCAGCTAGTGGGTGACTTGTCATTAACCCCTGGCCCCCCCAAATTACCTGCCTCCCCAAAGCCCAGGGGGGGGGCGAAGAGCCATGGCCCTAGGCTATGACGGCTTGTAGCCGGCAGGGCCAGGGGCCACTAAAGCTGGCCCCTGCGCCCTGTTCTACAAGCCCCCATAGCTGGTCACAGGCTGGTTACGCTGGTCACAGGCTGGTTACGCCATTTTTTAATTTTTTTTATTTTTAAGGGTTTTAACCCTTAAAAATCCCCCCAAAAATGGGGTCCCCCTCCCGGGGGGGACCTTCTGTCATTTTTTTTTTAATTAACCCTATGTTAACTGTAACCCAGTAGGTATAAAAGGCTTCCAGCAGCAGCAGGAGATGCAGAAGCCTAAGTGATCAGCGTGGGACACAGGGATGGATGGGAGGTAAGTATTAAAAAAAAATATTAAAAAAAAAATATTTTTTTTAAATAAAGTTATTTTTAAAAAGTGTCTGTGTTTTTTTTTTACTTTTAACCCTTTGTGAACTGGTAAGGGATACATGAGACCCCTTATACCAGTTCACAAGGCTCGGGGGTCTGGCAAGTCACCTGCAGCTAGCGGGTGACTTGCCATTAACCCCTGGCCACCCAAATTACCTGCCTCCCCAAAGCCCGGGGGGGGGGGGGCAGAAGAGCCGTGGCCCTAGGCTATGACGGTTTGTAGCCGGCAGGGCCACTAAAGCTGGCCCCTGCGCCCTGTTCTACAAGCCCCCATAGCTGGTCACAGGCTGGTTACGCTGGGTAGGGGGGACCTCACACCATTTTTTATTTAGATTTTTAAGGGTTTTAAACCTTAAAAATCCCCCCAAAGAATGGGGTCCCCCTCCCTGGGAGGGGGGACCCTATGTCATTTTTTTTTTTAATTAACCCTATGTTACCTGTAACCCAGTAGGTATAAAAGGCTTCCAGCAGCAGCAGGAGAGCAGAAGCCTAAGTGATTCGTGTGGGATACAGGGATGGATGGGAGGTAAGTATTAAAAAAAAATAATAAAAAAATTTTTTTTTAATAAAGTTATTTTTAAAGTGTGTCTCTGTGTGTGTTTTTTTTAACTTTTAACCCTTTGTGAACTGGTAAGGGATCCATGAGACCCCTTATACCAGTTCACAAGGCTCGGGGGTCTGGCAAGTCACCTGCAGCTAGTGGGTGACTTGCCATTAACCCCTGGTCACCCAAATTACCTGCCTCCCCAAAGCCCAGGGGGGGCAGAAGAGCCGTGGCCCTAGGCTATGACGGCTTGTAGCCGGCAGTGCCAGGGGCCACTAAAGCTGGCCCCTGCGCCCTGTTCTACAAACCCCCATAGCTGGTCACAGGCTGGTTACGCTGGGTAGGGGGGACCTCACGCCATTTTTTATTTTTATTTTTAAGGGTTTTAACCCTTAAAAATCCCCCCCAAAAATGGGGTCCCCCTCCCTGGGAGGGGGGACCCTATGTCATTTTTTTTTTTAATTAACCCTATGTTACCTGTAACCCAGTAGGTATAAAAGGCTTCCAGCAGCAGCAGGAGAGCAGAAGCCTAAGTGATTCGCGTATGATACAGGGATGGATGGGAGGTAAGTATTAAAAAAAAATAATAAAACATTTTTGTTTTTTTTAATAAAGTTATTTTTAAAGTGTGTCTCTGTGCGTGTTTTTTTTTACTTTTAACCCTTTGTGAACTGGTAAGGGATCCATGAGACCCCTTATACCAGTTCACAAGGCTCGGGGGTCTGGCAAGTCACCTGCAGCTAGCGAGTGACTTGCCATTAACCCCTGGCCACCCAAATTACCTGCCTCCCCAAAGCCCGGGGGGGGGGGCAGAAGAGCCGTGGCCCTAGGCTATGACGGCTTGTAGCCGGCAGGGCCAGGGGCCACTAAAGCTGGCCCCTGCGCCCTGTTCTACAAGCCCCCATAGCTGGTCACAGGCTGGTTACGCCATTTTTTGGGGGGGATTTTTAAGGGTTTTAACCCTTAAAAATCCCCCCAAAAAATGGGGTCCCCCTCCCTGGGAGGGGGGACCCTAGGTCATTTTTTTTTTAAATTAACCCTATGTTACCTGTAACCCAGTAGGTATAAAAGGCTTCCAGCAGCAGCAGGAGAGCAGAAGTCTAAGTGATTAGCGTGGGATACAGGGATGGATGGGAGGTAAGTATTAAAAAAAAATAATAAAAAAAAAGGGGGACCCCACACCATTTTTTTTACTTAACCCTTTATTATGTGGATAGTAGTTGTATTTTATTTGTAAATGTTATAAAGTGCTCTTTTCAGTTTAGGGGATCACCTGGACAGGAACGGGGGGGCTACCGATACATATGTGGTATCACTGTAATCGGGAGAAATGGGGCTTTCACATGCAATATGGTTTTCTTTAATAAAATAAATGTTTTTGTTAAAATAAAGGAGACAATTAAAAAAAAAAATATATATATATATATATATATATATATATATTTTTTTTTTACTTATTTACTTAAAAATATATTAAAAAAGTAGAAAAAATACAAACAAGACATTTCATGTTAAAGCCTAAACTCTGCCACAAAAAGAAAATATGCCATTTTCTTGGAAATTCCTGCAAAAATCACGGTTAAACATAGCGCAAAATGGTGAAAAATATCCTGTCAGCAGAGGGTGACAACATCTCAAGTAGGCTGGCAGTTAAAAGGTTACAGGTACCTATGCATGTTGGGTATTGTTCTGCTCGGGGGACCTTGCGCTTTCAGATTTAGCTTGTTTTTTCTTATTTGCATATTGATATTTTGGGGAAAGGTGTTTTTTATTCTGCTTTTTTATACATTTTTTTGTGAAACCCTGTGCAACCTAAGAATTCTTCGAGATATTACTTCCAGAAAGGTGAGCCCACTACAACAAGCTGGGTACGCTTAGAAAGCTTATCATGTGTACTTTCAGGGAATATATGGTTTATCGGGGATATTCCAAATGTAAAGGGTTGTTTTGGTAGAAAAAGCACAAGGTGCGCACTTTTTTGAATTTTGAAGTAAAATTACTGTTATGCGCATGCTTTACTTTGGTGTGTTTGGCAACTCTTTCCTTGACAGAACCTAGGCATGTTGGGTATTGTTCTGTTTGGGGGATGTTGCTTTTTCAGATTTTCAGATTTTTCTGGTTTGCATATATTTTTTTTTTTTAGGAAAATGTGGTTTTATTTAAATAATATATCTTTATAAGGTTTTAACATTGTATATAAAACAATAGATAGAGACAGAAACATAGAGGATCACAGGGCGAAGGAGGGACAGCAGCCAAATACAAAGCATCACAATCTCGTTCGGCCAAGGGGGATCCCATCAAACAGCGTTCTCCCAATGGGGCACAAACTAGGATCAGAAAGAAGATATCTGCAACCAGTGCCCGGGGATGACCTTCCTCTTTACGCTGGGCTAGCGCCCCCGGGAGGTGACCTCCCCTCTTCAAATGAGCCCACCCCTCATCGGCCTTTACCGGTAAGTAGCAACCGCGTCCATTTCCCCCAGTGATCAAAGGGAAAAGAGAAGCCAAAGAGAGAAAGGGAAAGGAAGAAAACAAGAAAAACGAGTGAGGGAAAGGAGGAAGGAAACCCTGAGGCCCGGTGTCCGGCGCCCAAACCCCAATCCCCCCCCGACCCCGCCAAACCGCGTCTCACCAACCAAGAGGGAACCCGGCCCTCCCACTCCACCACCACACCAGCTACAACTCCACAGGTTCCAATAACGCCTGAAAGTCAGGTGAGACCCGTGATACCTCCCAGAGGGTCCATGTCTTAAGAAACCTCTGAGTACCCTGCTCAACCCTCTCCAGAGTCAGCTCCTCCATCCTCTTGATGCTCTCTACCTCCCCATACCACTCCAGCAGGGAAGGGGCAACAGTAATACGCCAGTGCCTGGGGATCACTGATCTAGCGGCCGTGAGCAAGTGTCTCAACAGCCCCTTCTTGTTCACCGATTCTGACCCAGGGATCATTGACAAGAGAGCAACCTGCGGCGTGTGAGGAACACTTTCAAGAGTCAAGCGCTCATAAATTCCGAGCACTCCCTCCCAAAAGACCCTCACCATAGGACATTCCCACCAGATGTGTAACACAGTCCCCAGGGCCCTCCCACACCTCCAGCAGTCCCCGGACTCTGCCCCCCCAAACTTCACAAGGTCAGATGGGCATCTATACCATCTCGCTAGAATTTTATAATTCCGTTCCTGGGCCCTACATGCCATGGACAATTTGTGGGTGAGCACAAAGGACTTCTCCCATTCATCAGGTTCGAATGTGTGGCCCAACTCCTCCTCCCATTTCCTACAAAACTGGGGTAGCACTCTACCCTCCCCCTCGTCCTGAAGGATCTTGTACAGAGTAGAGATCACATGGTTAGGGGGGGGAAGGATCCCGCAGGAGCCTTTCCAATGGTGTAAGGGGGCAGACAAGATTCGAGGCCGGCATCTGAGATCTAACAAAAGCAGCCATCTGGGTGTGCAAGAGCCAGGAGGTATAGGAAAATGTGGTTTTGATTCTGCTTTTTTATTCATTTTTAGGGAAACCCTGTGCAACCAAAGAATACATTGAGGGATTACTTCCAGAAAACTGCACCCATGTCAACAAGCCTGGTACGCCTAGAAAGCCTGAGGTGTATACTTCTAGGGAATATATAGTTTGTTGGGGGTATTTCAAATGTAAAGGGTTGTTTTTCTTGAAAAACTGCAAGGTGCGCATATTGCATAGCATAGTTGTATTTTATCTGAAAATCTCCTAAAGCGTTGTTTCAGTTTGGGGGAGTCTCCTGGGCAGGAAGGGGTGTCTACCTATACATATGTGGTTCCGCTGTAACCAGGAGAAATTGGGGTTTTACACGCAATAAGATTTTATTGACAAACTTACATTTTTTATTACAAAAAAACACTACAAATTGTAAAAAAAATTTTTTTTTTATTTCTTTGCACAATTTTCACCCAAAAATATTGAGAATGCACTTAGAAAATGACAAACAAGACATTTCATGTTAAAGCCCAGACAATATATCACTTTCCTGGGAAATACCTGGAAATCCCTTCAAGAATCACAGTTGAACATTGGGAGCGCAAAATAGTGCAAAATGGTCTGGCAACAAAGGGTGACAAACTCTCAAGGTAGGCTGGCGGTTAAAGGGTTAAGGGAGACTAAAAGAAAACCCCGGACTGGTATCAGGGGATTAAGGCAATTTTTATTGATTCAACTGGATATGCCTGTCACGGGGACATCATTGCTGATTTTAAGGACCATATCAGCAGGGTGTGGCCACAGCACATGCACAGGCCACATCACCATCCCACCAGTCAATGGACACACCTGTGCCAGGCTTGTGTCTGGCGCAGATATGCATGGAGGGCACCAGTGTTCCATGACAGGCTCTGTATACAAGTCATGCATATACATGATATAGAACACATATTCTGCGGGACTGCCTTCGAGGTGAGTAAAACAGGTGAACAGAGGGTTCACAAAGCAGGGGCATCCCAAATTGGGAGCATGAAGCAAAACCCAGGTTAGTTAAAATCCTGAGGTTTGGTCCACTTTAGCACCTATGTATCCCCTCTATTCACCTAGACACCCCTTCCCGTTACTACATACGACCCTCTTACCTATCCCCTCCTCCAACACTTACCTAACCCCAGTGCTCCTTTTATTTCTATTACCCCTCTCTCCTGTATAGCTGTCATCCTCACCCCCCCCCCCCGGCCAGCCGCCAGCTTTTAGGGTGTGCAGTCGCACAGGGCGCCATCCGACCCTTTCTGTAAGGGGGCACCAGGAGCTCTCAACTGGGACAGCAGGCCTCTCTTTCCCAAAATATTCCCATCACTTTTTATTTATTTTTTGCACACTTTTTCCTCTATTGTCAGCATCTTCAAATCTTCCTTTTTTCCCTCCATCTGTTTTTTCCAACATTTCTTTTTCCTTTCTTTCATTGTCTATTTTTCTTTCTTTCTAACTTTATTTCAGTCTTTCTTTTTTTCTCCTGCTCTCCCCATTTTTTTCACTTTGTTTCTTCCTTCCTCGCTCTTTCACTATTGAATTATTTTTCTTTCTTTCACACTTTTCTCTTTTGTTGTCTCTCTTTATTTCATTTTTTCTTTCACTTTTTCTGTTTCTCACTCTTTCTCTTTGTCTCTATTTCATTCTCTTTCCCTTGTCATCTGCAACCGTATTCTAACTTTCTCACTTTCCATACCTCCCAAGTGTCCCCGATTTGGAGGGACTGTCCATCTTTGGAGTCCATGTCCCCCTGTCCATCGTTATTTTTAGTCCCTCTTTGAGGTGCAACAAGCAGATCTGCATCAATAAATCATTTATTTGCCTATTCAAAGTGTTTCTGTTGTTTTAACTGTTACAATGTATCTCATATGCATCAACGAGGGGGCGTGGCTTCATTCAAAGTGGACCAAAACCCAGGATTTTGACTATCCTGGGTTTTGGTGCCCCATTATGTGAAACCCCCCAGATCACCCGGATCAACTCGCCTCTCCGTGGTCCTACGGCGCATGTACGGCCGCTCATCCAATCAGCGTGCTCGGAGCCACCGAGCTATGCACGTGTTAGAGGCGTCTTAGCTCAGTGGCTCCGAGCACGCTGGCGGCCGCATCTCGCGCTTCCCTGTAACAGGGAGCACAGCCGTGCTGGGGATTCACAAATGCACCCTGCTAGAGAGAAGTGCGAGATGTGGTCCGCGCATGCGCCGTTGGACCGGGATTAAGGTAAGTATAGCGGGTGTTCTGGGGTGTTTCAAACACCAGGGCATCCCAATCTTGGATGCCCCGCGGGGAGGGAATGGATTGGCCCGGGAATCTATATCCAGCTGGGTTTTGGTCCACTTTAACTGTCCCTCTTTCCCACCCTGAAAAATGTTCTCTTTCTCCATCCTCCTCTTTTCCGTGTTTTCTGTTACTCGCTCTCCATTGTGTGTATGTGTCTCTATGTGGCGCCAGGATATTACACGCTCATGTCTCCGCCCCGGTTCCGGGTGATGGCTGCGGAGCGGGTGGTGCGCTCGGCTCTCCGGGACTTAGAGTGCGCGGTGTGTAAGGAGCCGTACGCGGAGCCCTGCACCCTCCCCTGCGGACACAACTTCTGCCGGCGCTGCATCACCAGCTACTGGGATCGGATCGCAGCCTGCAAATGTCTCATCTGCCAAAGGGAGTTTCCGACCCGACCGGAGCTCAGCAAGAACACCGATTTGGCCGCCCTAGTGGAGGCTCTGCAGGCCCAAGAGGGCTATGACGACTGCTCCTCCTGCACCGGACCCGGGGCCGTACAGCTCTGCCTGCCCTGCAAGGCGCCCCTCTGCCAAGAGCACCTGTCACGACATAGCGACGACTCGACGGGCAAGCGACACCTACTTGTCAGCCTGCAAACTGCGACATGTCCCGAGCATAGGCGCTCCGTCATCAGCGCCTTCTGTGTAGCGCACAGCGCCCCCGTGTGTCCAGAATGCGCACTGCATCGCCACCCAGCCTGCCACACCGAGCCCCTGATGGAGCGCTACTGTGCCAGCCGGGTAAGGACAACTCTGCGCATGCGTCAGCACTGGTCGTACCCGGGCACATACAGAGTTCCCACCTCATTCCTACTTTTCTTTTTTCTATGTATTGTTACTTCTTTCTTTCTACTTTGTTATTGCTTCTATTATTTGTTTTCTTTCTATTCTTTGCCAGTATTTATCATACCTACAACTTTACCACCATATATGAAGTGTCATACCACACAGCAGGGTGCCCATTGAGACTCTATCACCCAAGGTCCTGCATAAACCTGACACTGCCCCATGGGGGAAGGGGGGTATTAAATAACATAGCTACCCCATGGCTATTATTGTCATCTTGAAAATGCCCCCTTCTCTGCCCTGATATTCCAGTGTCCTTCCTTTCCCTTTCCCTCTGGGGGAAGTGTCCAAAGAATGTTACTTGCCATCCCACAACTGCCCCCTCCTCTGCCCTGATGTTGATATTACAACTGCCCCACTCTTATTCCCTGAGGATGAAACAGCTGCCTTCAACTCCCCTGGTGATTATAATACAATTGCCTCATGAAAGTCACATGTCATTCCAGAACTGCCCCCTCAGAATAATACTGGGCATCCCCGGGTGATGATTATACAATTGCCCCAAAAATGATACTGGCCGTCCCCCAACTGCCCCCTCCTCCCCCAGGTGATGAATATACAACTGCCCCAAGAATGTTACTGGCCATATCCCCTAACTGCCCCTCCTCTCCCCGAATGATGATTATACAACTGCCCCAAGAATGTTACTAGCCATATCCCAACTGCCCCTCCTCCCCCCAGGTGATGAATATACAAGTGCCCCAAGAATGTTACTGGCCATCCCCCAAATGCCCCTTCTCTCCCCAGGTGATGAATATACAACTGCCCCAAGAATGTTACTGGCCATATCCCGTAACTGCCCCTCCTCTCACCGGATGATGATTATACAACTGCCCCAAGAATGTTACTGGCCATCCCCCAAATGCCCCTCTTCTCCCCGAATGATGATTATACAACTGCCCCAAGAATGTTACTGGCCATATCCCAACTGCCCCTCCTCCCTCCAGGTGATGAATATACAAGTGCCCCAAGAATGTAACTGGCCATCCCCCAATTGCCCCTTCTCTCCACAGGTGATGAATATACAAGTGCCCCAAGAATGTTACTGGCCATATCCCAACTGCCCCACCTCCACCCAGGTGATGAATATACAAGTGCCCCAAGAATGTTATTGGCCATATCCCCAATTGCCCCTTCTCTCCCCAGGTGATGAATATACAACTGCCCCAAGAATGTTATTGGCCATATCCCCTAACTTCCCCTCCTCTCCCCAGGTGATGATTATACAACTGCCCCAAGAATGTTACTGGCCATCCCCCAAATGCCCCTCTTCTCCCCGAATGATGATTATACAACTGCCCCAAGAATGTTACTGGTCATATCCCAACTGCCCCTCCTCCCCCAGGTGATGAATATACAAGTGCCCCAAGAATGTTACTGGCCATATCCCAACTGCCCCTCCTCCCCCCAGGTAATGAATATACAAGTGCCCCAAGAATGTTACTGGTCATATCCCCAATTGCCCCTTCTCTCCCCAGGTGATGAATATACAAGTGCCCCAAGAATGTTACTGGCCATCCCCCAATTGCCCCTTCTCTCCCCGGGTGATGATTATACAACTGCCCCAAGAATGTTACTGGTCATATCCCAACTGCCCCTCCTCCCCCCAGGTGATGAATATACAAGTGCCCCAAGAATGTTACTGGTCATATCCCCAATTGCCCCTTCTCTCCCCAGGTGATGAATATACAAGTGCCCCAAGAATGTTACTGGCCATCCCCCAATTGCCCCTTCTCTCCCCGGGTGATGATTATACAACTGCCCCAAGAATGTTACTGGTCATATCCCAACTGCCCCTCCTCCCCCCAGGTGATGAATATACAAGTGCCCCAAGAATGTTACTGGTCATATCCCAACTGCCCCTCCTCCCTGCAGGTGATGATTATACAAGTGCCCCAAGAATGATCTTGGCTATCCCTTAACTGCCCCTTCTCTCCCCGGGTGAAGATTATACAATTGCCCCAAAAAGATACTGGCCATCCCCCAACTGCCCCTCCTCTCCCAGGGTGATGATTATATAACTGCCCCAAAACTGCTCCCCCCCCCCTCCCCCAGGTGATGAAGTGCCCTAAGAATGTTACTGGCCATCGGCCATTTGCCCTTTTGCTTCCCAGGTGATGATTATATAACTGCCCCAAAAATGTTACTGGCCATATCCCAACTGCTCCTCCCCCCCCCCAGGTGATGAAGTGCCCTAAGAATGTTACTGGCTATCCCATAACTGCCCCCCCCCAGGTGATGATTATACAACTGCCCCCAAAATGTTACTAGCCATCCTCCATTTGCCCCTTCTCTCCCCAGGTGATGGTTATACAACTGCCCCAAGTCTGTTAACCATCCTAAAACTACTTCTTGCCCCTCCCCTGAGTATAATACAACTGCCCATGAATGTTGGTGGTCATCCCAAATCTCGCTCCCTCCTCTCCCCCCAGGTTGATAATACCACTGCCCCATTAATGTTACTTCTCTTCCCAGACCTACCTGTGGCGATGAGTAAAGACTTGTCCCATGGACTGACCCTGTACCTCTGTATATTGGTGGGTGCTGATGGCAGTCTTCCTGTATCTTCAGGAGTATCTGGAGAAGACTATCAAGCAGCTGGATACAGAGATCTCCCGGATGCAGGAGTCCATTACCCGCCAGAAGCATGCTGCCCACCAGGTGCAGGTATGGCGAGAATCCTCCAATAGCAGAACTCCAGCACTAAGTTTACTCAGGTATGTAATGAAAGGGGACCCCTACTGGAGAAGCAGTGTGCTGATGCTGTGACTACCCTCCTCCATACATGGAAGATGCCCCCTTGTGTGCGGATGCTATGAATACCCTCCTCCATACATGGCAGATTTCCCCTTGTGTGCGGATGGTGAGGTTGCCCTCCTCCATACATGGCAGATGCCCCCTTGTGTGCAGATGGTGAGGTTGTCATCTTCCATACATGGCAGATGTCCCCTTGTGTGCGGATGCTATGACTACCCTCCTCCATACATGGCAGATGCCCCCTTGTGTGCAGATGGTGAGGTTGTCCTTCTCCATACATGGCAGATGCCCCCTTGTGTGCAGATGGTGAGGTTGTCCTTCTCCATACATGGCAGATGCCCCCTTGTGTGGGGATGGTGAGGTTGTCATCCTCCATACATGGCAGATGTCCCCTTGTGTGGAGATGGTGAGGTTGTCCTTCTCCATACATGGCAGATGCCCCCTTGTGTGCAGATGGTGAGGTTGTCATCCTCCATACATGGCAGATGCCCCCTTGTGTGTGGATGGTGAGGTTGTCCTTCTCCATACATGGCAGAGGCCCCCTTGTGTGGAGATGGTGAGGTTGTCCATCTCCATACATGGCAGATGCCCCCTTGTGTGCAGATGGTGAGGTTGTCATCCTCCATACATGGCAGATGCCCCCTTGTGTGCAGATGGTGAGGTTGTCATCCTCCATACATGGCAGATGCCCCCTTGTGTGCAGATGGTGAGGTTGTCATCCTCCATACATGGCAGATGCCCCCTTGTGTGCAGATGGTGAGGTTGTCATCCTCCATACATGGCAGATGCCCCCTTGTGTGTGGATGGTGAGGTTGTCCTTCTCCATACATGGCAGATGCCCCCTTGTGTGTGGATGGTGAGGTTGTCCTTCTCCATACATGGCAGATGCCCCCTTGTGTGTGGATGGTGAGGTTGTCATCCTCCATACATGGCAGATGCCCCCTTGTGTGCAGATGGTGAGGTTGTCATCCTCCATACATGGCAGATGCCCCCTTGTGTGTGGATGGTGAGGTTGTCCTTCTCCATACATGGCAGATGCCCCCTTGTGTGTGGATGGTGAGGTTGTCCTTCTCCATACATGGCAGATGCCCCCTTGTGTGTGGATGGTGAGGTTGTCCTTCTCCATACATGGCAGATGCCCCCTTGTGTGTGGATGGTGAGGTTGTCATCCTCCATACATGGCAGATGCCCCCTTGTGTGCAGATGGTGAGGTTGTCATCCTCCATACATGGCAGATGCCCCCTTGTGTGTGGATGGTGAGGTTGTCCTTCTCCATACATGGCAGATGCCCCCTTGTGTGTGGATGGTGAGGTTGTCCTTCTCCATACATGGCAGATGCCCCCTTGTGTGGGGATGGTGAGGTTGTCCTTCTCCATACATGGCAGATGCCCCCTTGTGTGGGGATGGTGAGGTTGTCCTTCTCCATACATGACAGATGCCCCCCTTGTGTGGGGATGGTGAGGTTGTCCTTCTCCATACATGGCAGATGCCCCCTTGTGTGTGGATGGTGAGCTTGCCCTCCTTCACACATGGCAGATGCCCCCTTGTGTGTGGATGGTGAGCTTGCCCTCCTTCACACATGGCAGATGCCCCCTTGTCCTATGTGCAGGTTTTGGAGTGAGCTTATCCATTCAGCTGACCAGTCACTGTAGAGGCAAGAAGCCAGAGATGCTGGTGGCAATAGCAATGCTAACGCTCACTTTCCTATTCCAGAGCCTGATCTGTAACATGAGGGACACCATTATCCAGGACTTTCGGGTGATGCGGAACCACCTGGAGTTGCAGGAACGGGCGTGCTTGCGGCTGGTACAGCGGGAGCAGGAGAAGGTGCAGCAGGCAGCCGCTCAGGATTTTCAGCTCCTAGAGCCGGATGCTGATCTTCTGAAAAAGCTAAAGCTGGAGCTGCAGGATCGTGTAGCAAATGACTGGTTGGCTGTGCTGAAGGTATGCCCGGCTACTAAGCACTATGGGTGGGAGGTGATTATTAGCCAAGGGACCACTATCCCTGCAGTCACAACAGACCTGTCCCAAAGGTGGCGGTCAGGTGGGCAATAGATTTACTGGCTGTGTGAGCTCCATTTTAAAAAAATTACATTGTAATAGTCGTTCTGTTACCTGAGGGTCTTTGCCAAGCAACAACCAATCACAGCAGGGGCCCCAGTCTTTCTCCAAGTTCATATCACAGTGGATCTTTTTTACATCCATAAAATCTCTGGTCAGCTATTGGCTTACTTAGGTTCCCACTGCATTGTCTTATCTTCCAGGGGGCCGTGCCAGATATCAAAGCCCGTCCCACATCACTTCCAAACACGCTATACACCTTTGATGAGAACCTCCTCACAAATGTGACTGAGGCCATTTCCTCCATGAAGAAGAGTCTCCTGGTCCACCCCTTGCTAGAGCCCATACTACCGCAACCAGGTGAG
This sequence comes from Gastrophryne carolinensis, assembly GCA_027917425.1. Classification (NCBI taxonomy): domain Eukaryota; kingdom Metazoa; phylum Chordata; class Amphibia; order Anura; family Microhylidae; genus Gastrophryne; species Gastrophryne carolinensis. The sequence goes on from CM051243.1 coordinate 82,273,569, forward strand.
CTGGTGCAAACAGCTGGCAATCTATTACATCAACACATTTACAGCAAATATCTAGCTAAGGGACAAGAGAAGCTTGTTCTGCCCTTACGCTCAACCTCTCAGATGCTTCCTTTGCCTTATGTTCTCCTTCCAGACACCTCGTTGGCTTGACAATCTTCTCCAGACACTTCCTTTGCCTGATGCTGTTCGTTTCCCAGATTTTTTTACTCCACTGCACTTTCTGTGAGACATGTCTCCTGCTTTTCCCTCGAACATTCCCTTTACATAATGCTCCTCTTATGAGACACATCTTCTTCTTATTCTCATTGACATGCCCTGTGTCTCATGCTCCGCCCCCAAATATTTCCTTTTACCCCATGCTCCTGCGCTGAGATGCTTCCTGCCTCATGCTCCTCTCCTGACATCCCCTGTGCCTTATTCTCTTCCTCCAAACATTCCCTTTACCTGATGCTCCTCCTCTGAGACACTTCTTCTGCCTGGTGCTTCTTAGCTGACATGCCTTGTGCTCCTCTGCCAAACATTACATTTTACCCCATGCTTCTCCCTCCAACTTGCAAGCAAGCCCTGTGCCTTATGCTCCTCCTCTGATATACACTTTCTGCCTGATGCTCCTGTCCCGACAAGCCCTGTGCCCTATGCTACTCTCCTGAGATGTTTCTCCTGCCTGATGCTCCATTCCTGACAAGCCCTGTGTCTCATGCTCCTCCCCTGAGATACAACTTCTGCCAGATGCTCCTGTCCCGACAAGCCCTGTGCGTTGTGCTTCTCCCCCAAATATTTCCTTTACCCAATGCTCCTTACCTGAGACATGTCTCCTGTCTGATGCTCCTTTCCTGACCTGTCCTGTGCCTTATGTTCCTCTCCCAAACATTTCTTTTACCTGATGCTCCTCCCCTGCAATACGCCTTCTGCTTGTTCCTTTCTGATGCTCCTCCTCTGAGATACGTCCTATGCCTTTGCCCTATGTCCCTCCGACAAACATTCCCTTTACTTAATGCTCCTCCCCCTGAGATATGTCTCCTGCCTGATGCATCTCTTTGAACATGCCCTCCACCTTACACTCCTTCCCCCAACATTCCCCTTACCCAGTGCTTCTCATTTGCTATACATACGCAAACATTCTCTTTACCCAATGCTCCTGGCCTCAGATACATCTCCTGCCTGGTGCTCTTCTCCTGAGAATCCCTGTTCCTTATGCCTCTCCCCCAAATATTTCCTTAACCTGATGCCCCTCCCTGGAGCCATGTCTCATTCCTGATAATCCTCACATCTATTTCCTGATGCCCCTCTACTGCCACTCCCCATGCCTTATGCTCCTCCCTCAAACATTCTTTGCCCTGATGATCCTCCCTTGCGGTTCTTGCTGTCCTTGATGCTTCTCTACCCCCTCCCTATGCTCCCCCTGTCTGATGCCATGTTTTTGTTCTCTCCAGAAGATGCAACAGTTTCATCTACAACACCCCTTGGCCAGGCATGTGATGGGAACTTTCCAGAGAGTGGGCAGAACCTTCAGTGTAAGTCATCATACACTCTATGTATCTTCCCATTGGTCAGACCTGAGAGCTGAAATGAACACATTTATGTTGACAGTTTGTTAAACTCATGTGCAACAAAGTACCTATTTGTTAGAGATGAACGAGTGCACTAATTGGCTGAGCAGCTCCCTCCCTTCATATACCCCACCCACCTCGCAGCCATGGCGTGCCCATGCCGCCCATTCAGAAAGGCCAGGCACACGGCTAGAGGTGAGCGGGGGATGCGGCCGGAGCGCACAGATGCGGTGATGGCTCCAGGAGAAGGTGAGTGTAACTTGTGATCGGGGGCACACAGCGGGACATCCTAATTCGGGATGTCACAAACGAGTGGAACTCGGGAGGTCCTGGAGTTTTATCTCCGATGGGGGATAGGGACATGTCTGTTATCAGCTGAGTGCTTTTGAGTGCAATCTTCTGAGAACACCGAGTTCAGAGGCATAACTACCTACCTACAATTTATATATTTATACAATCTAAACAATTTTATAAAAGCCCAAATCAGCTAGATCTGTAATACAAGTATCCTCAGATAGTATGAGGGGGCCTTAGTCTGTGCCCCACTCAGATCCTCAATGCAGTGTCTATGCCCTTCTGCTATTGGTACCCAATGTCTGATATATTTCCTATAAACCCCTTATTGCCTGGAGGAAGCCCTTGTGACAGCATCTGCTTTTACTTGAGATAGATTAAATAGCTTCACAGAGAGTGAGTGAGCACGCTCCCCTCCCAGGCATACTAGGACTCTAGACAATGTTGGGTGAGTGGGAGAGAGCTAGATTCAAAGTGCATATGCTTTAAAGAAACAGATCTAGACAAATCTTCTACAGGGAAGCTGAGGTGAGTATACCATACTACTTTTTAATAAATTACATTTTTGGATGTTGTTCCTCTCTGGCAGGGCATCCCGATTTGGGATGCCCCACCGTGTGTATCCCCACAGATCAGCCAAACACTCACCTCTTCTGGGTTCCAATGTGTGCCTCTCAGCCAGTCAGTGGTGCTCGCAACTATTCAGATTTACTTTGCTGCTCTGAGCTGGAAATCTGAATGGAGCGAGTGCCACCAGCCGCATCCCCGCCCCTGACTTTAGTTGAGCCTATTTAGAATGGCCTGATGTGGGCGTGCTCACAACTAGAGGTATGCTGGGGATGCAGCCGCGGCACCTCAGAGTGGTGAGTGAAATGGGCGATCAGGGTGGGGGTTTCACACAGCGGCATCCCAATTCAAGATGCCCCATAAAGAGGTCGAGCAACCCCCCTAAGAGTCTTATTGACTCGAGGGAGATATTACTCCTCTTTAAGGTGGTCCAACACCCATTTTCCAGCTAGACCTCAATAGGAGGGGGGTAATGCTTCTCACGCAACCCTGAATTTTACTCACCTGAACCTGATCATAGTTTGAATGCAATTCAGTGTTGGGGGGGGGGGGGGGGGGGGCTTCAGCAATCTGGATGCCCCTCAGGCCTGTTCCAGCGAAGTCCAGCACCCATTTGCTGGAGAATGGATTTTGGAATGCTTTAAAGATAGTCCAGTTTTCAAGCTTTCCATCTCACTTTTCTCATTTCAGGGGCCACCAGCTTACAGTTTGACCCTGAGACAGTGAACTGCCGCTTGCAGCTCTCTGAGGATTTAAGGACAGTGACGGTGACCAGTAAGAATTTTCCTTACCAGAAGAGTGAGCGGCGCTTTGGCCGCAGTCAGGTGATGTGTTCAGAGTGCTTCTCCAGCGATTGTCACTATTGGGAAATCAGCACTGCAGAGTGTGATGGCTGGGCGATCGGGGTGGCTGCTGCTGACATGGAACGAGGTGACCAACTTGGCAGGAACGCCTTTTCCTGGTGCTTAGAGTGGAACAAGGATCACCTGTGTTACTGGCACCAAAAGGAGCTCCGCCTCTCCCATCCCCGGCCTCTCATGGTTGGGGTTCTCCTCAATTGCCCTGAGCAACATTTGACTTTCTATTCAGTGTCTGCAAATGGCCCAACCATCATCCATACATGCCAAGTTCAGATCAGCTCTCCCCTCTTCCCGGCTGTCTGGCTGTTTGGACTAAAGCCAGGAAACTCCTTGACAATCCGAGACTTACAGAGGCTCACTGTGTGACCCGATCTATGCATCATTTACTGCTGGAAAGAGAGGACTAGCAAGACCAAAAAAGAGGCAACTGGCTGCTAACCAGGGCAACCAACCACAATCTAATCTGCAGCGAGGAATGTGATGCCCAATTGGCAGTTCCACCTTTCTTCCATTCATATATTGGGCATCACAGTGAGCAGACAAGGCTAATGTACATCTTTATGTTATCACCTTTTATTAAACTCTGTATAAAAAAAAATAAAATCATTTAAATTTGCAACTCGCTGTGGTTTTCTTTACATGCTAAAACAGTTCCAAAGGGGTCTTGTAACCATGGCAACTGTGGTCCATATTTGTTAGGTGCAGTAATACCAGAAAGGGGGATCAAAACTGAAACCGTTACGAAAGTACGATGTCGAGTCCAGGGGTACTTAACCACTTCTTGTAAAGGTCCATTTAAAGGCATCTGGTGAGAGGTGAAGGTCCTGGGCAGAGTGCTGTCGCGGGGAGGATGTATATTTAGAAACCAGTACACTGGGGGAGTCTATAGATTCCCCAGGCAAAACTAAAAAAAGGCTGCTTGCCCCCACCACCACCACAAAATTCCTATTGGGTACTGGGAAAAAACTGTGGAGCTATTTTTTTACCCCACAGAACCTACTGCTCTAAAAAATGTCCAAGGCCCAAAATGTCACTGGCAATAAGGTCTGGTAACAAGGATGGATAGATAGAGCTCGGGGGAAAGGGATGAATGGGAGAGAAGAAAGAGGGATGGACAGACAGAACAGGGAGGGATGGGGAGAGAGCTGTACCCAGAAATGCCACTTCCCACCCGTGCAGTACTTCATATTGCAATGCTAGATGACAGGGACCCATAACACTGACAGGGAGACTAAGCACTACATCGCCAATCAAGGGGGAAGCTCTGAGCATGGGAAAACAGAAGCAAGGGCAGGGGTCCAGAAATCTGGTGCCAAGGTCTGCCAGTTGAGTATCGCTGTTCTATACCAAGATTTGATAACCATGACAGTCTTTAGGCTACGTAGCAAATGGGGTGAGAAGAGAAAATACGCCCCCCCCCCCCCCCCCCCATGTAACATGTAAAATTTTGTAAAAAAAAAAAAGTCTTACACAATCCCTCTCGATATCCCAGTAACTACTAAGGCGCTAAACTCAAGCTGCTTCATACTATGGGTTGCTAAGCCATTCTCCCTCACTGTAACACACAGCATCACTTATGGATAAAACAGGTCTGTCTGTCCCATGCAGCAGTGTGACTGTACTGGTCTTTCACTCAAGTCCAACTGTCACTTGGGTATATGGCTGCCATTTACAGCTTGTAGTTTAATTTATTTTAATGCCCAAATTGGGCTTAGTACTGGGACAGGCTGGCTGTGGGGTTGTAAAAAGCTTGGCGTTTAAGAATTAAAATACAAAGCACTTCTTACAATGCAGGTCAGCGGCAGCTTGGGGGGGTTAGGCTAGAGTGCAGGTCAGTGGTGGGGAGGTTAGGTTAAGATCCAGGTCAGTGGCTGGGGAGGGGTGTTAGGGAAGGGTTGTGTGTCAGCAGCTGGGTAGGTTAGGCTGCAGTTCAGTGGCTGGGGTGATTAGGTTAGGGTGCAGGTCAGAGGTTGGGGAGGGGGGTTAGGGAAGGGTTGTGAGTCAGCAGCTGGGGAGGTTAGGTTAGGGTGCATGTCACAGTTGGGGGGTTAGGTTAGGGTTCAGGTCAGTGGTTGGGGGCTGTTAAGTTAAGGTGCAGTCAGTAGTGGGGGGCTAGGTTAGCGTGCATGTCAGCAGCTGGGGAGGGGTGTTGGATTGTGAGCAGCTGGGGGGTTAGGGTGCAGGTCAGTGGCTGGGGTGATTAGGTTAGGGTGCAGGTCAGAGGCTGGGGAGGGGGGTTAGGGAAGGGTTGTGAGTCAGCAGCTGGGGAGGTTAGCTTATGGTGCATGTTACAGTTGGGGGGTTAGGGAAGGGTTGTGAGTCAGCAGCTGGGGGGCTGTTAAGGTGCAGTCAGTAGTGGGGAGCTAGGTTAGCGTGCAAGTCAGCAGCTGGGGAGGGGTGTTTGGATTGTGGTGAGCAGCTGGGGGGTTAGGTTAGGGTGCAGGTCAGTGGCTGGGAGTTAGGGAAAGGTGGGTCAGCAGTTGGGGGTGTTAGGTTAGGGTGAAGGTCAGTTGCTTAGGTGGAGGGTTAGGAAAGGTTTGTGGGTCAGCAGCTGGGGAGTGAGCAGTAAGTTATGGGATTGGGTCATGACTGGGGGGTGACTGGGGAAGAAGGGTTAGCTGAGGGGTATGGGTCAGCAGATGGAGAGTTAGGTGAGGGTGCATAGTGGTAGGGGGGCCCTAAGGTAGCTGAGCAAGCCAGTCCAATGCTGAGGGGGGCCCTTGAGTGGTAGTCAACTGCCCAGTTAGCCCCCCCCCCTCCAATGCTGGCTCTACCAGACGTACAGAAATAAAATAAAAGTGGACCATCACTTCAAAGTGGACACTGGAGTCTAAAACACTGCAGGGCCGGCCAAGTAAGTGCGCATGGGGCATACTGTTTCGGGATGTATGACCCCAAGCAGGCCTTTCCAGCGCTCCCACAACACATTCTCGGGCCGCACTCCCTGGCTTTCCTGCAGCTGAGGCCTGTTCCAGCACCCAGCCATTTAGCTAGGCTGGGGGTAGGAGCGCACCCACATCAGGCTGCTTTCCCTCCCAAACAGCTCTGATTGGATAAGAACCCACGCATGTGACCGTAAAAAGGTGAGTTTTACTGGGTGATCTGGGGGGGGGTTTAACAAGGCCGGGAATCCCCAACCAGGATGCCCCAGGGAAAGGGACAAGACCCAGGATAGTCATTTTGTTCTACTTTAGAATGCTGACTAGCTAATTCCCAGGAGAGATGAGTCCAGGGAATACTAAAGAATAAATTGAAATGGTCCAATTCAGAGAGACTAGAGCAGTGATGGCAAAAGGGTGCCCAAACCGCAACCCAAAACATTAAAGTGCCAACCTGATGGCTCTGGTGCCAGGGGGAGATGAAAAAACACAAATGTGTGTACTGAAAAGATTATGGGTGCCCACAGAGAGGGCTCTGAGTGCCACCTTTGGCACGGGCCTCACAGGTTCGCCACCACTTGACTAGAGGGTCCAAAAAAACTTGTTGTGGGTACTCGCACTATTCAGCGAGCACCATTTTTAGCACGTTTTTTTTTGTGAGATTCTGTGCACAAGTGGGAGGTGAAAGTGCGCAGCCAGGCGCAGCCTGTGACCTCACAGCCAGACCCTCAGGCAAGCCCAGCTCTCTTCCCTGGGCTTCAGGATTCTTCTGATGGAGAGGACTCTCTTTTGCCTGTGAGTTTCTCCGCTTTTGAATTCTCTATAATAGAATCATTAATTAAAGAGGTGAAGCTGGCCCTCCAGTCGGAAAAGCACAGCCACAACTGGTGAAGTCCAAGACCACCTTCCCATACCTCCCAAGACAATGTTTAGGGAGGAATGGACCTCGGTGTAAAGAAAGCAGTCTCTGAAGAATAGGGCGGCAAGATGTATCCGTTCAGGCAGGTAGTCAATGACGCGGTAGCGCAGCTGGCAAGATACCTCACTTTACCGATGGAGGATAATGCCTCTTTCAAGGATGCTCTTGACCGTAAGATTGAGTCAGATCTGAAGAGGATAAACAGTGTCATGGTCGCCACCTGCAGACTGTTGCTGGCTAACATAGCAGTGAACAAAGTACTAAAGACATGGGTGTCGAATATCCTCCTACAGGTCAGGGAAACAGTTTAACCGCTCCTGGAAACCATTACAACTGCAATTTCATAAACAGAAGAAGATCACCTCTGGCCCATTGGCATTGCATAAGGGCTTTTAACAATTACTCCAAAGCGACAGTGGGGGCAAGGCTAAAAAAAAATTCTCAGGTTTGGTCAGGCGCCATCTCGGACCTGTGGAACCTGCAAACTATCCAGGAGGGCCACAAGTGGTCCTTCCAGTTCAAGCCCCCAAGAAGTCATTTCCTAAGAACAGATTTTTTTTCAGCTAAAAAACTGAATCAGGTCATAGGAGAATATATAGTGAGTTAGTGACAATAGGAGACCAGCCAGCAATAGTTCTGTCCCATCAGCGGAAAGAGGACGAGGCTGGTATTCCCGCTTGTTCCCAGTCCCGAAGGAGACAGGATAGTTAAGGCAGGTGGTCCATCTCAAGGAGAATTTTTAGAAATCCATTTCCTTGTTACCGACGTCCTGGAAGTCGGTGACAAGGGATGGCAGCCTGAAAGGCTGGGGAGCCATTTGCGAGGGGACCGAGTCAGGGGTTGGTAGAACAGCGACACTGCAAGAATGATGTCCTAGAAGTCCGAGCGGCTCCTCTTGTGCTTCAAGCCCTACCTTACAGGCTGAAGGGTTACATAGTGATGATTCATATGGACCGGGGACAGACATGAAACTTAAGAAGAGGTTACGCATTTTCTCCTATCCCGTAAGAGGAAGTTGATTTCTCTGCAGTGCTGGTGATATCGATCCTCCTGCTATGGCTGAGGAGGCCCTGGTTTCCTCTGGCGAAGCCTCTCTGCATCCAGGATCCGCTGCCCTTACCGTGCAGACAAGACATCCTGTTACAGAACGGGGAGATTCATCCCAATCCGCGCCAGTACAAACTGCTAAGTTGTTCAAGCAAAGTCATTCAAACCCTACAAAAAGCCAGGAAGATCTCGACCAATGCAGAATATTCCTGCGTTTGGGAAAAATTCACTAGCTTCATGGAACATTCAGGGAGGTCACCCTCAGCATATGGGGTTTCCGAACTACTGGAGCTCTTCCAAGCCTTGAAAAGGGATTGGCTCTGAGAACTCTTAAAAACTCAAGTTATGGTCATCTCAGCCTTCGACAAGGAAGGGTGAAGAGGATGTGGCCCACGATCTTGGCGAGGGAAAGTTCAGGTGAGTCCGGGCAACTGCATGGGGTTCACACAGCGCCGGCCGGTTTCAAGTCCAGGGTCAGCCAATGCAGTGATTGTTGGGAGAATTCCCTTCCTTTCTTTGCTCGGTGGCTGACTGGTGGTTTTGGTGTTTTAGTAGCCTTTTTGGAGATATGGAAACTTTTGATAAATACCTTGCTGAGTATATTCATTTGCAAGAGATTGATGAATTTTGACCATTCTGAACCTCCGGTGATTCTAGTGGAACATCTCGGCTTTCTCGCATTCTTTCATATGTGCAAGATTCTCTCCTGAATGATGCAAGGAAGTGAGAATTATGAAGGAGCTCCTTGCCGCCTTATATTGGGGAAGTCCAATACTATTAGGAGGGAGAAGGATGAGCTGGGAGGGGGGCGGGGCACGAGGGATGGATGGATGGGCAGAACTGACGGGAGAGGGATAGATGAATAGAAGGGATAAGCTGGGAGGAGAGGGTGAGGAATGGATGGGCAGAACTGACGGGAGAGGGATAGATGGATAGGAGGGATGAGCTGGGAGGAGAGGGTGAGGGATGGATGGGCAGAACTGACGGGAGAGGGATAGATGGATAGGAGGGATGAGCTGGGAGGAGAGGGTGAGGAATGGATGGGCAGAACTGACGGGAGAGGGATAGATGGATAGGAGGGATGAGCTGGGAGGAGAGGGTGAGGGATGGATGGGCAGAACTGACGGGAGAGGGATGAATTGATAGGAGGGATGAGCTGGGAGGAGAGGGTAAGGGACGGATGGGAGGAGCTAATGTGGTTGTTGTGTTTTAAAGCAGAACAAAACTCAGAATTTTAACTTTTCCAGGTTTTGTTCCCTGACCCCGCCCCCAGGTATCCTGACTAAGTGAAACCCCCCAAATTGGTGCATTCGACTGACGTAATTCGGCAAGCAGCTCTGATTATTGTGAATGGGAAACAAAAGCAACACATCCCCTGCTGACCTGTGCTCCCACCCCAGCCTATCTGAATGGCTGCGGCAGGAGCGTGTACACAGCCCAAGGATAGGGCCATTCTTGCTTCTTATTCACAACAAACAAAACTGCCCCCTGAATTTCGGCAGTTCAGCATACCGCTCTGAGAACCAGTGCAGGTGCCATTAGACCAGGGAAGTTACCGGAGCCCTGGGGTAGGGAGTTCACACAGTGGGGCATCCCAATTTGGAATGCTCCAGGGGAAAGCCAGCAGCAAAACACAGTGGAGTAAAGAAACACAACAATGAAAAAGGACCTAGGGGTTTTAGTTAACAATAAGCTCAACTTTAGTAATCAATGCCAGGCAGCTGCTGCCAAAGCAAATAGGATCAAGAGGGACATAGGTGCTCATGACCAGAGCATAATTACAAGTCACTGCTCAGACCCCATATGGAGTGCTGTGTACAGTTCTGGGCACCTGTGCTTGAAAAAGACATATCAGAACTGGGGCGCGTTCAAAGAAGAGCAACAAAGTTAATAAAAGGAGTGCCCTGAAAGATTGTCAAAGTTAGCTTTATTTAGTTTAGAAAAAAGACGCCTGAGGGTGATCTAATAACTATGTATAAATATGTTCGGGGTCAATACTAAGATCTGTCCCACAATCTATTTATACCCCGAGTGTAACCATAACCCGAGGGCATCCACTAAGGTTAGAGTAAAGGTGCTTTTTCCACCGACATAGGAGGGGATTCTTCTCCGTAAGAGCAGTGAGACTATGGAACTCGCTGCCAGAGGAGGTAATAATGATGGATACAGTAAAAACGTTCAAAAATGGCCTTGATGTCTTCCTGGCATGTAATAACATTTCCAGCTATGGCTACTAGACCACTGGAAGGAGATCTATAGTGCCGGGATGCCCTCCTGGCATGTAATAACATTTCCAGCTATGGCTACTAGACCACTGGAAGGAGATCTATAGTGCCGGAATGCCCTCCTGGCATGTAATAACATTTCCAGCTATGGCTACTAGACCACTGGAAGGAGATCTATAGTGGCCGGGATGCCCTCCTGGCATGTAATAATATTTCCAGCTATGGCTACTACACCACTGGAAGGAGATCTATAGTGCCGGGATGCCCTCCTGGCATGTAATAACATTTCCAGCTATGGCTACTAGACCACTGGAAGGAGATAAACAGGCTGAAGTGGATGGACTAAAGTCTTTATTCAGCTTTACATACTATGTTACTATGTGGTTTTTGTTCCACTTTTATACAAAAAACTTTGAATAGGAAAAGGAACAATTTATTGATGCAGATCTACATGTTAAACCCCAAAGAAGGAAAAATGAGAACAAGGGAACAGTTGCGATTTATGTATTTAGCATGTGGGAACCTCCCCTGTCATGCTGGGAAGCAACCAGCCGTTGCTATGGGAACACACACGCCGTCCATGATGCGTAAAGAACACGGCCGCGCATTGGATGACGTCACTTCCACACTGAGCATTGTGCGCAGCCGCAGTGAAGAGCGTCAGTCCAGGCCCTGCCCCCCGGTGCTGTGATGGGAGATGTCCCCGGCAGGCTGCCGTAGTGCGGTGCGGGCCGCGCTGTGAGGTGACTCCGGGCACTGAGTGGGCTACGGGGGACCAACATGAAGAAGGACGTCCGGATCCTGCTGGTGGGGGAACGTGAGTGTCCCTTTCACGAATCCCCTCTGAGGGGGCGGAGCTGCCCTGTGTGTCCTCTGGAGTTTAGGCGCCAGTCAGGTCTCCCCTATGTCATGGCGCCCCTCTCCCAGAGCTCCTCTTTTCTCTTCACCTCTGCTGTGCCCACCACACACCCAATAATGCATTCTGCAGACTGTAACCATGGTGACCGCTCCTCCCGTACCCTCCTGCTACATGCACCCTGCCATGTGCCATTCATACTTACTGCCTTGTTTCCTGACCCCCATCCTGTCCCTGATTGGGGAAGAGTCTGCAAGGGATGCACTGACATGATGGAGGGGTGTTATAGGAAGAAGGGATGCACTATGATGGAGGGGTGTTATAGGAAGGAGGGATGTACTGACATGATGGAGGGGTGTTATAGGAAGGAGGGATGCACTGACATGATGGAGGGGTGTTATAGGAAAGAGGGATGCACTGACATGATGGAGGGGTGTTATAGGAAGGAGGGATGCACTATGATGGAGGGGTGTTATAGGAAGGAGGGATGTACTGATATGATGGAGGGGTGTTATAGGAAGGAGGGATGCACTGACATGATGGAGGGGTGTTATAGGAAGGAGGGATGCACTGACATGATGGAGGGGTGTTATGGGATAGATGGGTGTACTGACATGATGGAGGGGTGTTATAGGATGCAGGGATGCACTGACATAATGGAGGGGTGTTATAGGATGCAGGGATGCACTGACGTGATGGAGGGGTGTTATAGGAAGGAGGGATGTACTGACATGATGGAGGGGTGTTATAGGATGCAGGGATGCACTGACGTGATGGAGGGGTGTTATAGGATGCAGGGATGCACTGATATGATGGAGGGGTGTTATGGGATAGATGGGTGTACTGACATGATGGAGGGGTGTTATAGGATGGAGGGATGCACTAACATGATGGAGGGATGTTATAGGATGCAGGGATGCACTGACATGATGGAGGGGTGTTATAGGATGCAGGGATGCACTGACATGATGGATGGGTGTTATAGGATGCAGGGATGCACTGACATGATGGAGGGGTGATATAGGAAGGAGGGATGTACTGACATGATGGAGGGGTGTTATAGGAAGGAGGAATGTACTGACATGATGGAGGGGTGTTATAGGAAGGAGGGATGTACTGACATGATGGAGGGGTGATATAGGAAGGAGGGATGCACTGACATGATGGAGGGGTGTTATAGGAAGGAGGGATGCACTGACATGATGGAGGGGTGTTATAGGATGCAGGGATGCACTGACATGATGGAGGGGTGATATAGGAAGGAGGGATGTACTGACATGATGGAGGGGTGTTATAGGAAGGAGGGATGTACTGACATGATGGAGGGGTGTTATAGGAAGGAGGAATGTACTGACATGATGGAGGGGTGTTATAGCCCCTATGTCATGGCGCCCCTCTCCCAGAGCTCCTCTTTTCTCTTCACCTCTGCTGTGCCCACCACACACCCAATAATGCATTCTGCAGACTGTAACCATGGTGACCGCTCCTCCCGTACCCTCCTGCTACATGCACCCTGCCATGTGCCATTCATACTTACTGCCTTGTTTCCTGACCCCCATCCTGTCCCTGATTGGGGAAGAGTCTGCAAGGGATGCACTGACATGATGGAGGGGTGTTATAGGAAGAAGGGATGCACTATGATGGAGGGGTGTTATAGGAAGGAGGGATGTACTGACATGATGGAGGGGTGTTATAGGAAGGAGGGATGCACTGACATGATGGAGGGGTGTTATAGGAAAGAGGGATGCACTGACATGATGGAGGGGTGTTATAGGAAGGAGGGGTGCACTATGATGGAGGGGTGTTATAGGAAGGAGGGATGTACTGATATGATGGAGGGGTGTTATAGGAAGGAGGGATGCACTGACATGATGGAGGGGTGTTATAGGAAGGAGGGATGCACTGACATGATGGAGGGGTGTTATGGGATAGATGGGTGTACTGACATGATGGAGGGGTGTTATAGGATGGAGGGATGCACTAACATGATGGAGGGGTGTTATAGGATGCAGGGATGCACTGACATAATGGAGGGGTGTTATAGGATGCAGGGATGCACTGACGTGATGGAGGGGTGTTATAGGAAGGAGGGATGTACTGACATGATGGAGGGGTGTTATAGGATGCAGGGATGCACTGACGTGATGGAGGGGTGTTATAGGATGCAGGGATGCACTGATATGATGGAGGGGTGTTATGGGATAGATGGGTGTACTGACATGATGGAGGGGTGTTATAGGATGGAGGGATGCACTAACATGATGGAGGGATGTTATAGGATGCAGGGATGCACTGACATGATGGAGGGGTGTTATAGGATGCAGGGATGCACTGACATGATGGATGGGTGTTATAGGATGCAGGGATGCACTGACATGATGGAGGGGTGATATAGGAAGGAGGGATGTACTGACATGATGGATGGGTGTTATAGGAAGGAGGAATGTACTGACATGATGGAGGGGTGTTATAGGAAGGAGGGATGTACTGACATGATGGAGGGGTGATATAGGAAGGAGGAATGTACTGACATGATGGAGGGGTGTTATAGGAAGGAGGAATGTACTGACATGATGGAGGGGTGTTATAGGAAGGAGGGATGTACTGACATGATGGAGGGGTGATATAGGAAGGAGGGATGCACTGACATGATGGAGGGGTGTTATAGGAAGGAGGGATGCACTGACATGATGGAGGGGTGTTATAGGATGCAGGGATGCACTGACATGATGGATGGGTGTTATAGGATGCAGGGATGCACTGACATGATGGAGGGGTGATATAGGAAGGGGGAGATGCACTGACATGATGGAGAGGTGTTATAGGAAGGAGGAATGTACTGACATGATCGAGGGGTGTTATAGGAAGGAGGGATGCACTGACATGATGGAGGGGTGTTATGGGATAGATGGGTGTACAGACATGAAGGAAGGATGCACTGACATGATGGAGGGGTGTTATGGGTGTACTGACATGATGGAGAGGTGTTATAGGAAGGAGGGATATACTGACATGATGGAGGGGTGTTATAGGAAGGAGGAATGTACTGACATGATCGAGGGGTGTTATAGGAAGGAGGGATGCACTGACATGATGGAGGGGTGTTATGGGATAGATGGGTGTACAGACATGAAGGAAGGATGCACTGACATGATGGAGGGGTGTTATGGGTGTACTGACATGATGGAGGGGTGTTATAGGAAGGGGGGGATGTACTGACATGATGGAGAGGTGTTATAGGAAGGAGGGATATACTGACATGATGGAGGGGTGTTATAGGAAAGAGGGATGCACTGACATGATGGAGGGGTGTTATGGGATAGATGGGTGTACTGACATGATGGAGGGGTGTGATGGGATAGATGGGTGTACTGACATGATGGAGGGGTGTGATGGGATAGATGGGTGTACTGGCATAGTGATGGGGTGTTGTTGAATGTAGGGGTGTACTGACATGAGGGAGGGGTGCACTAACATGGTGGAGGTGTCACCTTGGGGGAGCACTGACATAGTGGAGGGATATTCCAGGTCTGTTTGACCTGTGCTGGCTGCCAGGGGCTGCATATTTCCTGATAAACTCTATTAAACCTGCTTTCTTCTGACTCATCACACACAGCCCCCCAAAATAAATGTCACTCCTTAGGAGCCTTTATAATCAGCACTGCACATGTGCATGAATGAGAAGGCCCAGCAGAAGCAAGGCTTTCCTAGGAAGGCTAAATGAAAGATGCAGCCCTGACAGCAAGCCTGGGAACAACAGAAAGCCTGCTAATTCAGACTTTTGCTTGCAATGTTCTTTTAAGGGTTATAGGACAGTTAGAATGGGTGGGGCATGCACAAGTATGGTGGAGGTGTATAGACTCCTGGGCCGTATGATGCCCAGATCCATTCACCTTCTCCCGAGCCCTCGCTGCTGCCGCATCCCCGCTCACCTCTAGCCGTGCACCCGGCCGTTCTTAATCCTGCCGCACTCTGCTGAGCTGATTAGGGACTGTATGAAAAATAGAATGTCATTGGCTAAACCTGCAAACCCTGATATCTCGGCCATTTCTGCTTCAATTTAAAAACTGTAAACAGTTTAGGACAGCGTCAATGTAGCCAGATGCAATGGTGCAACAATTACCTTTGCCTGTAGTATAACTTTAAGCCTAACATGGGTCTCTCCACGTGGTGGCTTGGGACTCTGTTATAGAAGGTTATAAGCAGCTGTAAACTCAGGCTGTAAGTCTTACAATAACTATTGTATGTGTGCAGCTGAGATATACACTCATCAGTTTATTTGTTGCTCTGTTTTTCAGCCCGGGTGGGGAAGACCTCCCTGATAATGTCGCTGGTCAGTGAGGAGTTCCCGGAAGATGTGAGTTGTTTTCTGTTATGTCTCTTCCACTCTGGGACAGATAAGTTGCCCACATGCCTGGGGACCAGCTATCTATTGCTCACAGTATATAGAGTGGTGCAGAGAGTGTGAGATCAGTCACATCATCCTGTGGGCATCCCCTCTCCACTAAATAGATTGGTTCACACAGTGGTGGTGGGGGGGGGGTAGGATCATAAAGGCAGAGCCCTGCCATGGGCAGTGCTGTGATTTTGGCTTACTAACATTTATTCCGCTTTAGGTTCCTCCTCGGGCGGAGGAGATCACAATCCCGGGCGATGTGACCCCGGAGAGGGTGCCCACACACATTGTGGATTATTCAGGTAAGGTCACATGATCACCTGTCAGGGGTTTTGTAGGTCTGGTTGTCTTTGGGGACACTCGATCATTTCAGGTGTTGGTCTTATTGGTGTACACATATAATTTTGGTGTCTGGGCAGGAGGGGGATGGTGTCTTACTGTAACCAAATACTGATTTTCCGTCATGTTTCTTCTGCAGAGGCAGAACAGACAGATGAACAGCTCTACAATGAGATTTCCCAGGTACAACATTCACTAGTTTTGTGGTTTATCACACGCTTGTGCACTGTTGCACTGTAATTGTATGTAATGGAATGGATCTACTTGGCAACAGTGTGTGGTATTTTGGTGTTGTGTGTATTAGCAGACTGTGTTTCAGCAGGATGGTGACAGGCTGTGTGGTGCCACATATGTCAGCAGTGTGATGTCAGGCTGTGTGGTGCCACATATGTCAGCAGTGTGATGTCAGGCTGTGTGGGGCCACATATGTCAGCAGTGTGATGTCATGCTGTGTGGTGCCACATATGTCAGCAGTGTGATGTCATGCTGTGTGGTGCCACATATGTCAGCAGTGTGATGTCATGCTGTGTGGTGCCACATATGTCAGCAGTGTGATGTCAGGCTGTGGGGGGCCACATATGTCAGCAGTGTGATGTCAGGCTGTGTGGGGCCACATATGTCAGCAGTGTGATGTCAGGCTGTGTGGTGCCACATATGTCAGCAGTGTGATGTCAGGCTGTGTGGTGCCACATATGTCAGCAGTGTGATGTCATGCTGTGTGGTGCCACATATGTCAGCAGTGTGATGTCATGCTGTGTGGTGCCACATATGTCAGCAGTGTGATGTCATGCTGTGTGGTGCCACATATGTCAGCAGTGTGATGTCAGGCTGTGTGGTGCCACATATGTCAGCAGTGTGATGTCATGCTGTGTGGTGCCACATATGTCAGCAGTGTGATGTCAGGCTGTGGGGGGCCACATATGTCAGCAGTGTGATGTCAGGCTGTGTGGTGCCACATATGTCAGCAGTGTGATGTCAGGCTGTGTGGTGCCACATATGTCAGCAGTGTGATGTCATGCTGTGTGGTGCCACATATGTCAGCAGTGTGATGTCATGCTGTGTGGTGCCACATATGTCTGCAGTGTGATGTCAGGCTGTGTGGTGCCACATATGTCAGCAGTGTGATGTCAGGCTGTGTGGTGCCACATATGTCAGCAGTGTGATGTCAGGCTGTGTGGTGCCACATATGTCAGCAGTGTGATGTCAGGCTGTGTGGGGCCACATATGTCAGCAGTGTGATGTCAGGCTGTGTGGGGCCACATATGTCTGCAGTGTGATGTCATGCTGTGTGGTGCCACATATGTCAGCAGTGTGATGTCAGGCTGTGTGGGGCCACATATGTCTGCAGTGTGATGTCATGCTGTGTGGTGCCACATATGTCAGCAGTGTGATGGCAGGCTGTGTGGTGTCATGTGTGTCTCAGCAGTGGGATGTCAGGCTGTGTGGTGTCATGTGTGTCTCAGCAGTGGGATGTCAGGCTGTGTGGTGTCATGTGTGTCTCAGCAGTGTGATGTCATGCTGTGTGGTGCCACATATGTCAGCAGTGTGATGTCAGGCTGTGTGGTGCCACATATGTCAGCAGTGTGATGTCAGGCTGTGTGGTGCCACATATGTCAGCAGTTTGATGTCATGCTGTGTGGTGCCACATATGTCAGCAGTGTGATGTCAGGCTGTGTGGTGCCACATATGTCAGCAGTGTGATGTCATGCTGTGTGGTGCCACATATGTCAGCAGTGTGATGACAGGCTGTGTGGTGCCACATATGTCAGCAGTGTGATGTCAGGCTGTGTGGTGCCACATATGTCAGCAGTGTGATGTCAGGCTGTGTGGTGCCACATATGTCAGCAGTGTGATGTCAGGCTGTGTGGTGCCACATATGTCAGCAGTGTGATGTCAGGCTGTGTGGGGCCACATATGTCAGCAGTGTGATGTCAGGCTGTGTGGTGCCACATATGTCAGCAGTGTGATGTCAGGCTGTGTGGTGCCACATATGTCAGCAGTGTGATGTCAGGCTGTGTGGGGCCACATATGTCAGCAGTGTGATGTCAGGCTGTGTGGGGCCACATATGTCAGCAGTGTGATGGCAGGCTGTGTGGGGCCACATATGTCAGCAGTGTGATGTCAGGCTGTGTGATGCCACATATGTCAGCAGTGTGATGTCAGGCTGTGTGGTGCCACATATGTCAGCAGTGTGATGTCAGGCTGTGTGGGGCCACATATGTCAGCAGTGTGATGTCAGGCTGTGTGGTGCCACATATGTCAGCAGTGTGATGTCAGGCTGTGTGATGCCACATATGTCAGCAGTGTGATGTCAGGCTGTGTGGTGCCACATATGTCAGCAGTTTGATGTCAGGCTGTGTGGGGCCACATATGTCAGCAGTGTGATGTCAGGCTGTGTGGTGCCACATATGTCAGCAGTGTGATGTCAGGCTGTGTGGGGCCACATATGTCAGCAGTGTGATGTCAGGCTGTGTGGTGCCACATATGTCTGCAGTGTGATGTCATGCTGTGTGGTGCCACATATGTCTGCAGTGTGATGTCAGGCTGTGTGGGGCCACATATGTCAGCAGTGTGATGTCAGGCTGTGTGGGGCCACATATGTCAGCAGTGTGATGGCAGGCTGTGTGGGGCCACATATGTCAGCAGTGTGATGTCATGCTGTGTGGTGCCACATATGTCAGCAGTGTGATGTCAGGCTGTGTGGGGCCACATATGTCAGCAGTGTAATGTCAGGCTGTGTGGTGCCACATATGTCAGCAGTGTGATGTCATGCTGTGTGGTGCCACATATGTCTGCAGTGTGATGTCATGCTGTGTGGTGCCACATATGTCTGCAGTGTGATGTCATGCTGTGTGGTGCCACATATGTCAGCAGTGTGATGTCAGGCTGTGTGGTGCCACATATGTCAGCAGTGTGATGTCATGCTGTGTGCTGCCACATATGTCTGCAGTGTGATGTCATGCTGTGTGATGCCACATATGTCAGCAGTGGGATGTCAGGCTGTGTGGTGCCACATATGTCTGCAGTGTGATGTCATGCTGTGTGATGCCACATATGTCAGCAGTGTGATGTCAGGCTGTGGGGGGCCACATATGTCAGCAGTGTGATGTCAGGCTGTGTGGGGCCACATATGTCAGCAGTGTGATGTCAGGCTGTGTGGGGCCACATATGTCAGCAGTGTGATGTCAGGCTGTGTGGTGCCACATATGTCAGCAGTGTGATGTCAGGCTGTGTGGTGCCACATATGTCAGCAGTGTGATGTCAGGCTGTGTGGTGCCACATATGTCAGCAGTGTGATGTCAGGCTGTGTGGTGCCACATATGTCAGCAGTTTGATGTCAGGCTGTGTGGGGCCACATATGTCAGCAGTGTGATGTCAGGCTGTGTGGTGCCACATATGTCAGCAGTGTGATGTCAGGCTGTGTGGTGCCACATATGTCAGCAGTGTGATGTCATGCTGTGTGGTGCCACATATGTCAGCAGTGTGATGTCATGCTGTGTGGTGCCACATATGTCTGCAGTGTGATGTCATGCTGTGTGGTGCCACATATGTCAGCAGTGTGATGTCAGGCTGTGTGGTGCCACATATGTCTGCAGTGTGATGTCATGCTGTGTGGTGCCACATATGTCAGCAGTGTGATGTCAGGCTGTGTGGGGCCACATATGTCAGCAGTGTGATGTCAGGCTGTGTGGTGCCACATATGTCAGCAGTGTGATGTCAGGCTGTGTGGTGCCACATATGTCAGCAGTGTGATGTCATGCTGTGTGGTGCCACATATGTCAGCAGTGTGATGTCATGCTGTGTGGTGCCACATATGTCTGCAGTGTGATGTCATGCTGTGTGGTGCCACATATGTCAGCAGTGTGATGTCAGGCTGTGTGGTGCCACATATGTCTGCAGTGTGATGTCATGCTGTGTGGTGCCACATATGTCAGCAGTGTGATGTCAGGCTGTGTGGGGCCACATATGTCAGCAGTGTGATGTCAGGCTGTGTGGTGCCACATATGTCAGCAGTGTGATGTCAGGCTGTGTGGTGCCACATATGTCAGCAGTGTGATGTCAGGCTGTGTGGTGCCACATATGTCTGCAGTGTGATGTCATGCTGTGTGGTGCCACATATGTCAGCAGTGTGATGTCATGCTGTGTGGTGCCACATATGTCTGCAGTGTGATGTCATGCTGTGTGGTGCCACATATGTCTGCAGTGTGATGTCATGCTGTGTGGTGCCACATATGTCAGCAGTGTGATGTCAGGCTGTGTGGTGCCACATATGTCTGCAGTGTGATGTCATGCTGTGTGGTGCCACATATGTCAGCAGTGTGATGTCAGGCTGTGTGATGCCACATATGTCAGCAGTGTGATGTCAGGCTGTGTGGTGCCACATATGTCAGCAGTGTGATGTCAGGCTGTGTGGTGCCACATATGTCAGCAGTTTGATGTCAGGCTGTGTGGTGCCACATATGTCAGCAGTGTGATGTCATGCTGTGTGATGCCACATATGTCAGCAGTGTGATGTCAGGCTGTGTGGTGCCACATATGTCAGCAGTGTGATGTCAGGCTGTGTGGTGCCACATATGTCAGCAGTGTGATGTCAGGCTGTGTGGTGCCACATATGTCAGCAGTGTGATGTCAGGCTGTGTGGGGCCACATATGTCAGCAGTGTGATGTCAGGCTGTGTGGGGCCACATATGTCAGCAGTGTGATGTCAGGCTGTGTGGTGCCACATATGGCAGCAGTGTGATGTCATGCTGTGTGGTGCCACATATGGCAGCAGTGTGATGTCAGGCTGTGTGGTGCCACATATGTCAGCAGTGTGATGTCATGCTGTGTGGGGCCACATATGTCAGCAGCGTGATGGCAGGCTGTGTGGTGTCATGTGTGTCTCAGCAGTGGGATGGCAGGCTGTGTGGTGTCATGTGTGTCTCAGCAGTGTGATGGCAGGCTGTGTGGGGCCATGTGTGTCTCAGCAGCGTGATGGCAGGCTGTGTGGTGTCATGTGTGTCTCAGCAGTGGGATGGCAGGCTGTGTGGTGTCATGTGTGTCTCAGCAGTGGGATGGCAGGCTGTGTGGGGCCATGTGTGTCTCGGCAGTGGGGTGGCAGGCTGTGTGGGGCCATGTGTATCTCAGCAGTGTGATGGCAGGCTGTGTGGTGTCATGTGTGTCTCGGCAGTGGGGTGGCAGGCTGTGTGGGGCCATGTGTGTCTCAGCAGTGGGGTGGCAGGCTGTGTGGTGTCATGTGTGTCTCGGCAGTGGGATGTCAGGCTGTGTGGTGTCGTGTGTCTCAGCAGTGGGATGGCAGGCTGTGTGGTGTCATGTGTGTCTCAGCAGTGGGATGTCAGGCTGTGTGGTGTCATGTGTGTCTCAGCAGTGGGATGGCAGGCTGTGTGGTGTCATGTGTGTCTCGGCAGTGGGATGTCAGGCTGTGTGGGGCCATGTGTGTCTCGGCAGTGGGATGGCAGGCTGTGTGGTGTCATGTGTGTCTCGGCAGTGGGATGGCAGGCTGTGTGGGGCCATGTGTGTCTCAGCAGTGTGATGGCAGGCTGTGTGGGGCCATGTGTGTCTCGGCAGTGGGATGGCAGGCTGTGTGGTGTCATGTGTGTCTCAGCAGTGGGATGTCAGGCTGTGTGGTGTCATGTGTGTCTCAGCAGTGGGATGGCAGGCTGTGTGGTGTCATGTGTGTCACAGCAGTGGGATGGCAGGCTGTGTGGTGTCATGTGTGTCTCAGCAGTGGGATGTCAGGCTGTGTGGTGTCATGTGTGTCTCAGCAGTGGGATGGCAGGCTGTGTGGGGCCATGTGTGTCTCGGCAGTGGGGTGGCATGCTGTGTGGTGTCATGTGTGTCTCAGCAGTGGGATGGCAGGCTGTGTGGGGCCATGTGTGTCTCGGCAGTGGGATGTCAGGCTGTGTGGGGCCATGTGTGTCTCAGCAGTGTGATGGCAGGCTGTGTGGTGTCATGTGTGTCTCAGCAGTGGGATGGCAGGCTGTGTGGTGTCATGTGTGTCTCAGCAGTGGGATGTCAGGCTGTGTGGTGTCATGTGTGTCTCAGCAGTGGGATGGCAGGCTGTGTGGTGTCATGTGTGTCTCAGCAGTGGGGTGGCAGGCTGTGTGGTGTCATGTGTGTCTCAGCAGTGTGATGGCAGGCTGTGTGGGGCCATGTGTGTCTCGGCAGTGGGATGGCAGGCTGTGTGGTGTCATGTGTGTCTCAGCAGTGGGATGTCAGGCTGTGTGGTGTCATGTGTGTCACAGCAGTGGGATGGCAGGCTGTGTGGTGTCATGTGTGTCTCAGCAGTGGGGTGGCAGGCTGTGTGGGGCCATGTGTGTCTCAGCAGTGGGATGGCAGGCTGTGTGGGGCCATGTGTGTCTCGGCAGTGGGGTGGCATGCTGTGTGGTGTCATGTGTGTCTCAGCAGTGGGATGGCAGGCTGTGTGGGGCCATGTGTGTCTCGGCAGTGGGATGTCAGGCTGTGTGGGGCCATGTGTGTCTCAGCAGTGTGATGGCAGGCTGTGTGGTGTCATGTGTGTCTCAGCAGTGGGATGGCAGGCTGTGTGGTGTCATGTGTGTCTCAGCAGTGGGATGTCAGGCTGTGTGGTGTCATGTGTGTCTCAGCAGTGGGATGGCAGGCTGTGTGGTGTCATGTGTGTCTCAGCAGTGGGGTGGCAGGCTGTGTGGGGTCATGTGTGTCTCAGCAGTGGGATGGCAGGCTGTGTGGGGCCATGTGTGTCTCGGCAGTGGGATGGCAGGCTGTGTGGTGTCATGTGTGTCTCAGCAGTGGGATGGCAGGCTGTGTGGTGTCATGTGTGTCTCAGCAGTGGGGTGGCAGGCTGTGTGGTGTCATGTGTGTCTCAGCAGTGGGATGTCAGGCTGTGTGGTGTCATGTGTGTCTCGGCAGTGGGATGGCAGGCTGTGTGGTGTCATGTGTGTCTCAGCAGTGGGGTGGCAGGCTGTGTGGGGCCATGTGTGTCTCGGCAGTGGGATGGCAGGCTGTGTGGTGTCATGTGTGTCTCGGCAGTGGGGTGGCAGGCTGTGTGGTGTCATGTGTGTCTCAGCAGTGGGGTGGCAGGCTGTGTGGTGTCATGTGTGTCTCAGCAGTGGGATGTCAGGCTGTGTGGTGTCATGTGTGTCTCGGCAGTGGGATGGCAGGCTGTGTGGTGTCATGTGTGTCTCAGCAGTGTGATGGCAGGCTGTGTGGTGTCATGTGTGTCTCAGCAGTGGGATGTCAGGCTGTGTGGTGTCATGTGTGTCTCAGCAGTGTGATGGCAGGCTGTGTGGTGTCATGTGTGTCTCAGCAGTGTGATGGCAGGCTGTGTGGTGTCATGTGTGTCTCAGCAGTGGGATGTCAGGCTGTGTGGTGTCATGTGTGTCTCAGCAGTGGGATGGCAGGCTGTGTGGTGTCATGTGTGTCTCGGCAGTGGGATGGCAGGCTGTGTGGTGTCATGTGTGTCTCAGCAGTGTGATGGCAGGCTGTGTGGTGTCATGTGTGTCTCAGCAGTGGGATGGCAGGCTGTGTGGTGTCATGTGTGTCTCAGCAGTGTGATGTCAGGCTGTGTGGTGTCATGTGTGTCTCAGCAGTGGGATGGCAGGCTGTGTGGGGCCATGTGTGTCTCAGCAGTGGGATGGCAGGCTGTGTGGTGTCATGTGTGTCTCGGCAGTGGGATGTCAGGCTGTGTGGTGTCATGTGTGTCTCAGCAGTGGGATGTCAGGCTGTGTGGTGTCATGTGTGTCTCAGCAGTGGGATGTCAGGCTGTGTGGTGTCATGTGTGTCTCAGCAGTGTGATGGCAGGCTGTGTGGTGTCATGTGTGTCTCAGCAGTGTGATGGCAGGCTGTGTGGTGTCATGTGTGTCTCGGCAGTGGGGTGGCAGGCTGTGTGGCGTCACGTGTGTCTCAGCAGTGTGATGGCAGGCTGTGTGGGGCCATGTGTGTCTCAGCAGTGGGGTGTCAGGCTGTGTGGTGTCATGTGTGTCTCAGCAGTGGGATGGCAGGCTGTGTGGTGTCATGTGTGTCTCAGCAGTGTGATGGCAGGCTGTGTGGTGTCATGTGTGTCTCGGCAGTGGGGTGGCAGGCTGTGTGGGGTCATGTGTCTCAGCAGTGGGATGGCAGGCTGTGTGGGGCCATGTGTGTCTCAGCAGTGGGATGGCAGGCTGTGTGGTGTCATGTGTGTCTCAGCAGTGGGATGTCAGGCTGTGTGGTGTCATGTGTGTCTCAGCAGTGGGATGTCAGGCTGTGTGGTGTCATGTGTGTCTCGGCAGTGTGATGTCAGGCTGTGTGGGGCCATGTGTGTCTCAGCAGTGGGATGGCAGGCTGTGTGGTGTCATGTGTGTCTCAGCAGTGGGATGGCAGGCTGTGTGGTGTCATGTGTGTCTCAGCAGTGGGATGGCAGGCTGTGTGGGGCCATGTGTGTCTCAGCAGTGGGATGTCAGGCTGTGTGGTGTCATGTGTGTCTCAGCAGTGGGATGTCAGGCTGTGTGGGGCCATGTGTGTCTCAGCAGTGTGATGTCAGGCTGTGTGGTGTCATGTGTGTCTCAGCAGTGGGATGTCAGGCTGTGTGGGGTCATGTGTGTCTCAGCAGTGGGATGGCAGGCTGTGTGGTGTCATGTGTGTCTCAGCAGTGTGATGGCAGGCTGTGTGGTGTCATGTGTGTCTCAGCAGTGTGATGGCAGGCTGTGTGGTGTCATGTGTGTCTCAGCAGTGGGATGTCAGGCTGTGTGGTGTCAGGTGTGTCTCAGCAGTGGGATGGCAGGCTGTGTGGGGCCATGTGTGTCTCAGCAGTGGGATGGCAGGCTGTGTGGTGTCATGTGTGTCTCAGCAGTGTGATGTCAGGCTGTGTGGTGTCATGTGTGTCTCAGCAGTGGGATGTCAGGCTGTGTGGTGTTATGTGTGTCTCGGCAGTGTGATGTCAGGCTGTGTGGGGCCATGTGTGTCTCAGCAGTGGGATGTCAGGCTGTGTGGTGTCATGTGTGTCTCAGCAGTGTGATGTCAGGCTGTGTGGGGCCATGTGTGTCTCAGCAGTGGGATGTCAGGCTGTGTGGTGTCATGTGTGTCTCGGCAGTGTGATGTCAGGCTGTGTGGGGCCATGTGTGTCTCAGCAGTGGGATGTCAGGCTGTGTGGTGTCATGTGTGTCTCAGCAGTGGGATGTCAGGCTGTGTGGGGCCATGTGTGTCTCAGCAGTGTGATGTCAGGCTGTGTGGTGTCATGTGTGTCTCAGCAGTGGGATGTCAGGCTGTGTGGTGTCATGTGTGTCTCAGCAGTGGGATGTCAGGCTGTGTGGTGTTATGTGTGTCTCGGCAGTGGGATGGCAGGCTGTGTGGGGCCATGTGTGTCTCAGCAGTGGGGTGGCAGGCTGTGTGGTGTTATGTGTGTCTCAGCAGTGTGATGTCAGGCTGTGTGGGGCCATGTGTGTCTCAGCAGTGGGATGTCAGGCTGTGTGGTGTCATGTGTGTCTCAGCAGTGGGATGTCAGGCTGTGTGGGGCCATGTGTGTCTCAGCAGTGTGATGTCAGGCTGTGTGGTGTCATGTGTGTCTCAGCAGTGGGATGTCAGGCTGTGTGGTGCCATGTGTGTCTCGGCAGTGGGATGGCAGGCTGTGTGGGGCCATGTGTGTCTCAGCAGTGGGATGGCAGGCTGTGTGGTGTCATGTGTGTCTCGGCAGTGGGATGGCAGGCTGTGTGGGGCCATGTGTGTCTCGGCAGTGGGATGTCAGGCTGTGTGGTGTCATGTGTGTCTCAGCAGTGGGGTGTCAGGCTGTGTGGTGTCATGTGTGTCTCGGCAGTGGGATGGCAGGCTGTGTGGTGTCATGTGTGTCTCGGCAGTGGGATGTCAGGCTGTGTGGTGTCATGTGTGTCTCGGCAGTGGGATGGCAGGCTGTGTGGTGTCATGTGTGTCTCAGCAGTGGGATGGCAGGCTGTGTGGGGTCATGTGTGTCTCAGCAGTGGGATGGCAGGCTGTGTGGTGCCATGTGTGTCTCAGCAGTGGGGTGGCAGGCTGTGTGGGGCCATGTGTGTCTCAGCAGTGGGATGGCAGGCTGTGTGGTGTCATGTGTGTCTCAGCAGTGTGATGGCAGGCTGTGTGGTGTCAGGTGTGTCTCAGCAGTGGGATGGCAGGCTGTGTGGGGCCATGTGTGTCTCAGCAGTGGGATGGCAGGCTGTGTGGTGTCATGTGTGTCTCAGCAGTGGGGTGGCATGCTGTGTGGTGTCATGTGTGTCTCAGCAGTGTGATGGCAGGCTGTGTGGTGTCATGTGTGTCTCAGCAGTGTGATGTCAGGCTGTGTGGTGTCATGTGTGTCTCAGCAGTGGGATGTCAGGCTGTGTGGTGTTATGTGTGTCTCGGCAGTGTGATGTCAGGCTGTGTGGGGCCATGTGTGTCTCAGCAGTGGGATGTCAGGCTGTGTGGTGTCATGTGTGTCTCAGCAGTGGGATGTCAGGCTGTGTGGGGCCATGTGTGTCTCAGCAGTGTGATGTCAGGCTGTGTGGTGTCATGTGTGTCTCAGCAGTGGGATGTCAGGCTGTGTGGTGTCATGTGTGTCTCAGCAGTGTGATGGCAGGCTGTGTGGTGTCATGTGTGTCTCAGCAGTGGGATGTCAGGCTGTGTGGTGTCATGTGTGTCTCAGCAGTGGGATGTCAGGCTGTGTGGGGCCATGTGTGTCTCGGCAGTGGGATGGCAGGCTGTGTGGTGTCATGTGTGTCTCAGCAGTGTGATGTCAGGCTGTGTGGTGTCATGTGTGTCTCAGCAGTGGGATGTCAGGCTGTGTGGTGTTATGTGTGTCTCGGCAGTGTGATGTCAGGCTGTGTGGGGCCATGTGTGTCTCAGCAGTGGGATGTCAGGCTGTGTGGTGTCATGTGTGTCTCAGCAGTGGGATGTCAGGCTGTGTGGGGCCATGTGTGTCTCAGCAGTGTGATGTCAGGCTGTGTGGTGTCATGTGTGTCTCAGCAGTGGGATGTCAGGCTGTGTGGTGTCATGTGTGTCTCAGCAGTGGGATGTCAGGCTGTGTGGTGTTATGTGTGTCTCGGCAGTGTGATGTCAGGCTGTGTGGGGCCATGTGTGTCTCAGCAGTGGGATGTCAGGCTGTGTGGTGTCATGTGTGTCTCAGCAGTGGGATGTCAGGCTGTGTGGGGCCATGTGTGTCTCAGCAGTGTGATGTCAGGCTGTGTGGTGTCATGTGTGTCTCAGCAGTGGGATGTCAGGCTGTGTGGTGCCATGTGTGTCTCGGCAGTGTGATGGCAGGCTGTGTGGTGTCATGTGTGTCTCAGCAGTGTGATGTCAGGCTGTGTGGGGCCATGTGTGTCTCAGCAGTGGGATGGCAGGCTGTGTGGTGTCATGTGTGTCTCAGCAGTGTGATGTCAGGCTGTGTGGTGTCATGTGTGTCTCAGCAGTGGGATGGCAGGCTGTGTGGTGTCATGTGTGTCTCAGCAGTGGGATGGCAGGCTGTGTGGTGTCATGTGTGTCTCAGCAGTGGGATGGCAGGCTGTGTGGTGTCAGGTGTGTCTCGGCAGTGGGATGGCAGGCTGTGTGGGGCCATGTGTGTCTCGGCAGTGGGATGTCAGGCTGTGTGGTGTCATGTGTGTCTCAGCAGTGGGGTGTCAGGCTGTGTGGTGTCATGTGTGTCTCGGCAGTGGGATGTCAGGCTGTGTGGTGTCATGTGTGTCTCGGCAGTGGGATGGCAGGCTGTGTGGTGTCATGTGTGTCTCAGCAGTGGGATGGCAGGCTGTGTGGGGTCATGTGTGTCTCAGCAGTGGGATGGCAGGCTGTGTGGTGCCATGTGTGTCTCAGCAGTGGGGTGGCAGGCTGTGTGGGGCCATGTGTGTCTCAGCAGTGGGGTGGCAGGCT
Organism: Gastrophryne carolinensis; assembly: GCA_027917425.1. Classification (NCBI taxonomy): domain Eukaryota; kingdom Metazoa; phylum Chordata; class Amphibia; order Anura; family Microhylidae; genus Gastrophryne; species Gastrophryne carolinensis. Next base: position 82,301,321 of record CM051243.1, read on the forward strand.
GTGTGGTGTCATGTGTGTCTCAGCAGTGGGATGTCAGGCTGTGTGGGGTCATGTGTGTCTCAGCAGTGGGGTGTCAGGCTGTGTGGTGTCATGTGTGTCTCGGCAGTGGGATGGCAGGCTGTGTGGTGTCATGTGTGTCTCAGCAGTGGGATGGCAGGCTGTGTGGTGTCATGTGTGTCTCAGCAGTGTGATGTCAGGCTGTGTGGTGTCATGTGTGTCTCAGCAGTGGGATGTCAGGCTGTGTGGGGTCATGTGTGTCTCAGCAGTGGGGTGTCAGGCTGTGTGGTGTCATGTGTGTCTCGGCAGTGGGATGGCAGGCTGTGTGGTGTCATGTGTGTCTCAGCAGTGGGATGGCAGGCTGTGTGGTGCCATGTGTGTCTCAGCAGTGGGGTGGCAGGCTGTGTGGGGCCATGTGTGTCTCAGCAGTGGGGTGGCAGGCTGTGTGGTGTCATGTGTGTCTCGGCAGTGTGATGTCAGGCTGTGTGGTGTCATGTGTGTCTCAGCAGTGGGATGGCAGGCTGTGTGGGGCCATGTGTGTCTCGGCAGTGGGATGGCAGGCTGTGTGGTGTCATGTGTGTCTCGGCAGTGGGATGTCAGGCTGTGTGGTGTCATGTGTGTCTCAGCAGTGTGATGTCAGGCTGTGTGGTGTCATGTGTGTCTCGGCAGTGGGATGGCAGGCTGTGTGGTGTCGTGTGTCTCGGCAGTGGGATGTCAGGCTGTGTGGGGCCATGTGTGTCTCAGCAGTGGGATGTCAGGCTGTGTGGTGTCATGTGTGTCTCGGCAGTGGGATGTCAGGCTGTGTGGGGCCATGTGTGTCTCAGCAGTGGGATGTCAGGCTGTGTGGTGTCATGTGTGTCTCAGCAGTGGGATGTCAGGCTGTGTGGGGCCATGTGTGTCTCAGCAGTGGGATGGCAGGCTGTGTGGGGCCATGTGTGTCTCGGCAGTGGGATGTCAGGCTGTGTGGTGTCATGTGTGTCTCAGCAGTGGGATGTCAGGCTGTGTGGGGCCATGTGTGTCTCAGCAGTGGGATGGCAGGCTGTGTGGGGCCATGTGTGTCTCGGCAGTGGGATGTCAGGCTGTGTGGTGTCATGTGTGTCTCAGCAGTGGGATGTCAGGCTGTGTGGTGTCATGTGTGTCTCGGCAGTGGGATGTCAGGCTGTGTGGTGTCATGTGTGTCTCAGCAGTGGGATGTCAGGCTGTGTGGGGCCATGTGTGTCTCAGCAGTGGGATGGCAGGCTGTGTGGTGTCATGTGTGTCTCAGCAGTGGGATGTCAGGCTGTGTGGGGCCATGTGTGTCTCGGCAGTGGGATGTCAGGCTGTGTGGTGTCATGTGTGTCTCAGCAGTGGGATGTCAGGCTGTGTGGGGCCATGTGTGTCTCAGCAGTGGGATGTCAGGCTGTGTGGGGCCATGTGTGTCTCAGCAGTGGGATGGCAGGCTGTGTGGGGCCATGTGTGTCTCAGCAGTGTGATGTCAGGCTGTGGGGGGCCACATATGTCAGCAGTGGGATGGCAGGCTGTGTGGTGTCATGTGTGTCTCAGCAGTGGGGTGGCAGGCTGTGTGGTGCCATGTGTGTCTCAGCAGTGGGATGGCAGGCTGTGTGGGGCCATGTGTGTCTCAGCAGTGGGATGGCAGGCTGTGTGGGGCCATGTGTGTCTCAGCAGTGGGATGGCAGGCTGTGTGGGGCCATGTGTGTCTCAGCAGTGTGATGGCAGGCTGTGTGGTGTCATGTGTGTCTCAGCAGTGGGATGGCAGGCTGTGTGGTGTCATGTGTGTCTCAGCAGTGGGATGGCAGGCTGTGTGGTGTCATGTGTGTCTCAGCAGTGTGATGGCAGGCTGTGTGGGGCCATGTGTGTCTCAGCAGTGGGGTGGCAGGCTGTGTGGGGCCATGTGTGTCTCAGCAGTGGGATGGCAGGCTGTGTGGGGCCATGTGTGTCTCAGCAGTGGGGTGGCAGGCTGTGTGGTGTCATGTGTGTCTCAGCAGTGTGATGGCAGGCTGTGTGGGGCCATGTGTGTCTCAGCAGTGTGATGTCAGGCTGTGTGGGGCCATGTGTGTCTCAGCAGTGGGGTGGCAGGCTGTGTGGGGCCATGTGTGTCTCAGCAGTGGGATGGCAGGCTGTGTGGGGCCATGTGTGTCTCAGCAGTGGGGTGGCAGGCTGTGTGGTGTCATGTGTGTCTCGGCAGTGGGGTGGCAGGCTGTGTGGTGTCATGTGTGTCTCAGCAGTGGGGTGGCAGGCTGTGTGGGGCCATGTGTGTCTCAGCAGTGGGGTGGCAGGCTGTGTGGGGCCATGTGTGTCTCAGCAGTGGGATGGCAGGCTGTGTGGTGTCATGTGTGTCTCAGCAGTGGGGTGGCAGGCTGTGTGGGGCCATGTGTGTCTCAGCAGTGGGGTGGCAGGCTGTGTGGGGCCATGTGTGTCTCAGCAGTGGGGTGGCAGGCTGTGTGGGGCCATGTGTGTCTCAGCAGTGGGATGGCAGGCTGTGTGGGGCCATGTGTGTCTCAGCAGTGGGGTGGCAGGCTGTGTGGTGTCATGTGTGTCTCAGCAGTGGGATGGCAGGCTGTGTGGTGTCATGTGTGTCTCAGCAGTGGGATGGCAGGCTGTGTGGGGCCATGTGTGTCTCAGCAGTGTGATGTCAGGCTGTGTGGTGTCATGTGTGTCTCAGCAGTGGGATGGCAGGCTGTGTGGTGTCATGTGTGTCTCAGCAGTGGGGTGGCAGGCTGTGTGGTGTCATGTGTGTCTCGGCAGTGTGATGTCAGGCTGTGTGGTGTCATGTGTGTCTCAGCAGTGGGATGGCAGGCTGTGTGGTGTCATGTGTGTCTCGGCAATGTGATGGCAGGCTGTGTGGTGTCATGTGTGTCTCGGCAGTGGGGTGGCAGGCTGTGTGGTGTCATGTGTGTCTCAGCAGTGGGGTGGCAGGCTGTGTGGGGCCATGTGTGTCTCAGCAGTGGGGTGGCAGGCTGTGTGGGGCCATGTGTGTCTCAGCAGTGGGATGGCAGGCTGTGTGGTGTCATGTGTGTCTCGGCAGTGGGGTGGCAGGCTGTGTGGGGCCATGTGTGTCTCAGCAGTGGGGTGGCAGGCTGTGTGGGGCCATGTGTGTCTCAGCAGTGGGATGGCAGGCTGTGTGGTGTCATGTGTGTCTCGGCAATGTGATGGCAGGCTGTGTGGTGTCATGTGTGTCTCAGCAGTGGGGTGGCAGGCTGTGTGGTGTCATGTGTGTCTCAGCAGTGGGATGTCAGGCTGTGTGGGGCCATGTGTGTCTCAGCAGTGTGATGGCAGGCTGTGTGGTGTCATGTGTGTCTCAGCAGTGGGATGGCAGGCTGTGTGGGGCCATGTGTGTCTCAGCAGTGGGATGTCAGGCTGTGTGGTGTCATGTGTGTCTCGGCAGTGGGATGTCAGGCTGTGTGGGGCCATGTGTGTCTCAGCAGTGGGATGTCAGGCTGTGTGGTGTCATGTGTGTCTCAGCAGTGGGATGTCAGGCTGTGTGGGGCCATGTGTGTCTCAGCAGTGGGATGGCAGGCTGTGTGGGGCCATGTGTGTCTCGGCAGTGGGATGTCAGGCTGTGTGGTGTCATGTGTGTCTCAGCAGTGGGATGTCAGGCTGTGTGGGGCCATGTGTGTCTCAGCAGTGGGATGGCAGGCTGTGTGGGGCCATGTGTGTCTCGGCAGTGGGATGTCAGGCTGTGTGGTGTCATGTGTGTCTCAGCAGTGGGATGTCAGGCTGTGTGGTGTCATGTGTGTCTCGGCAGTGGGATGTCAGGCTGTGTGGTGTCATGTGTGTCTCAGCAGTGGGATGTCAGGCTGTGTGGGGCCATGTGTGTCTCAGCAGTGGGATGGCAGGCTGTGTGGTGTCATGTGTGTCTCAGCAGTGGGATGTCAGGCTGTGTGGGGCCATGTGTGTCTCGGCAGTGGGATGTCAGGCTGTGTGGTGTCATGTGTGTCTCAGCAGTGGGATGTCAGGCTGTGTGGGGCCATGTGTGTCTCAGCAGTGGGATGTCAGGCTGTGTGGGGCCATGTGTGTCTCAGCAGTGGGATGGCAGGCTGTGTGGGGCCATGTGTGTCTCAGCAGTGTGATGTCAGGCTGTGGGGGGCCACATATGTCAGCAGTGGGATGGCAGGCTGTGTGGTGTCATGTGTGTCTCAGCAGTGGGGTGGCAGGCTGTGTGGTGCCATGTGTGTCTCAGCAGTGGGATGGCAGGCTGTGTGGGGCCATGTGTGTCTCAGCAGTGGGATGGCAGGCTGTGTGGGGCCATGTGTGTCTCAGCAGTGGGATGGCAGGCTGTGTGGGGCCATGTGTGTCTCAGCAGTGTGATGGCAGGCTGTGTGGTGTCATGTGTGTCTCAGCAGTGGGATGGCAGGCTGTGTGGTGTCATGTGTGTCTCAGCAGTGGGATGGCAGGCTGTGTGGTGTCATGTGTGTCTCAGCAGTGTGATGGCAGGCTGTGTGGGGCCATGTGTGTCTCAGCAGTGGGGTGGCAGGCTGTGTGGGGCCATGTGTGTCTCAGCAGTGGGATGGCAGGCTGTGTGGGGCCATGTGTGTCTCAGCAGTGGGGTGGCAGGCTGTGTGGTGTCATGTGTGTCTCAGCAGTGTGATGGCAGGCTGTGTGGGGCCATGTGTGTCTCAGCAGTGTGATGTCAGGCTGTGTGGGGCCATGTGTGTCTCAGCAGTGGGGTGGCAGGCTGTGTGGGGCCATGTGTGTCTCAGCAGTGGGATGGCAGGCTGTGTGGGGCCATGTGTGTCTCAGCAGTGGGGTGGCAGGCTGTGTGGTGTCATGTGTGTCTCGGCAGTGGGGTGGCAGGCTGTGTGGTGTCATGTGTGTCTCAGCAGTGGGGTGGCAGGCTGTGTGGGGCCATGTGTGTCTCAGCAGTGGGGTGGCAGGCTGTGTGGGGCCATGTGTGTCTCAGCAGTGGGATGGCAGGCTGTGTGGTGTCATGTGTGTCTCAGCAGTGGGGTGGCAGGCTGTGTGGGGCCATGTGTGTCTCAGCAGTGGGGTGGCAGGCTGTGTGGGGCCATGTGTGTCTCAGCAGTGGGGTGGCAGGCTGTGTGGGGCCATGTGTGTCTCAGCAGTGGGATGGCAGGCTGTGTGGGGCCATGTGTGTCTCAGCAGTGGGGTGGCAGGCTGTGTGGTGTCATGTGTGTCTCAGCAGTGGGATGGCAGGCTGTGTGGTGTCATGTGTGTCTCAGCAGTGGGATGGCAGGCTGTGTGGGGCCATGTGTGTCTCAGCAGTGTGATGTCAGGCTGTGTGGTGTCATGTGTGTCTCAGCAGTGGGATGGCAGGCTGTGTGGTGTCATGTGTGTCTCAGCAGTGGGGTGGCAGGCTGTGTGGTGTCATGTGTGTCTCGGCAGTGTGATGTCAGGCTGTGTGGTGTCATGTGTGTCTCAGCAGTGGGATGGCAGGCTGTGTGGTGTCATGTGTGTCTCGGCAATGTGATGGCAGGCTGTGTGGTGTCATGTGTGTCTCGGCAGTGGGGTGGCAGGCTGTGTGGTGTCATGTGTGTCTCAGCAGTGGGGTGGCAGGCTGTGTGGGGCCATGTGTGTCTCAGCAGTGGGGTGGCAGGCTGTGTGGGGCCATGTGTGTCTCAGCAGTGGGATGGCAGGCTGTGTGGTGTCATGTGTGTCTCGGCAGTGGGGTGGCAGGCTGTGTGGGGCCATGTGTGTCTCAGCAGTGGGGTGGCAGGCTGTGTGGGGCCATGTGTGTCTCAGCAGTGGGATGGCAGGCTGTGTGGTGTCATGTGTGTCTCGGCAATGTGATGGCAGGCTGTGTGGTGTCATGTGTGTCTCAGCAGTGGGGTGGCAGGCTGTGTGGTGTCATGTGTGTCTCAGCAGTGGGATGTCAGGCTGTGTGGGGCCATGTGTGTCTCAGCAGTGTGATGGCAGGCTGTGTGGTGTCATGTGTGTCTCAGCAGTGGGATGGCAGGCTGTGTGGGGCCATGTGTGTCTCAGCAGTGGGATGGCAGGCTGTGTGGTGTCATGTGTGTCTCAGCAGTGTGATGTCAGGCTGTGTGGGGTCATGTGTGTCTCAGCAGTGGGATGGCAGGCTGTGTGGTGTCATGTGTGTCTCAGCAGTGGGATGGCAGGCTGTGTGGCGTCACGTGTGTCTCAGCAGTGTGATGGCAGGCTGTGTGGGGCCATGTGTGTCTCAGCAGTGGGATGGCAGGCTGTGTGGGGCCATGTGTGTCTCAGCAGTGGGGTGGCAGGCTGTGTGGTGTCATGTGTGTCTCAGCAGTGGGATGGCAGGCTGTGTGGTGTCATGTGTGTCTCAGCAGTGGGGTGGCAGGCTGTGTGGGGCCATGTGTGTCTCGGCAGTGGGATGGCAGGCTGTGTGGTGTCATGTGTGTCTCAGCAGTGTGATGGCAGGCTGTGTGGTGTCATGTGTGTCTCAGCAGTGGGATGGCAGGCTGTGTGGGGCCATGTGTGTCTCAGCAGTGGGGTGGCAGGCTGTGTGGTGTCATGTGTGTCTCAGCAGTGGGATGGCAGGCTGTGTGGTGTCATGTGTGTCTCAGCAGTGGGATGTCAGGCTGTGTGGGGCCATGTGTCTCGGCAGTGGGATGGCAGGCTGTGTGGGGCCATGTGTGTCTCAGCAGTGGGATGGCAGGCTGTGTGGTGTCATGTGTGTCTCAGCAGTGGGATGGCAGGCTGTGTGGTGTCATGTGTGTCTCAGCAGTGGGATGGCAGGCTGTGTGGTGTCATGTGTGTCTCGGCAGTGGGGTGGCAGGCTGTGTGGTGTCATGTGTGTCTCAGCAGTGGGATGGCAGGCTGTGTGGTGTCATGTGTGTCTCGGCAGTGGGGTGTCAGGCTGTGTGGTGTCATGTGTGTCTCAGCAGTGGGATGTCAGGCTGTGTGGGGCCATGTGTGTCTCGGCAGTGGGATGGCAGGCTGTGTGGTGTCATGTGTGTCTCAGCAGTGGGATGGCAGGCTGTGTGGTGTCATGTGTGTCTCAGCAGTGGGATGTCAGGCTGTGTGGGGCCATGTGTCTCGGCAGTGGGATGGCAGGCTGTGTGGTGTCATGTGTGTCTCAGCAGTGGGATGTCAGGCTGTGTGGGGCCATGTGTCTCGGCAGTGTGATGTCAGGCTGTGTGGTGTCATGTGTGTCTCAGCAGTGGGGTGGCAGGCTGTGTGGTGTCATGTGTGTCTCAGCAGTGGGATGTCAGGCTGTGTGGGGCCATGTGTCTCGGCAGTGGGATGGCAGGCTGTGTGTTGTTGCAAAGAAGTTGTCCTTTGATATCCATATTTACTGCTCTTGAGGACGGTTAGGAAGAGTGATACATTGTGATGCTTCTCTCCTTTGTTTCTAGGCAAATGTCATTTGCATTGTGTACGCCGTGAACAACAAGAACTCTATAGACAAGGTATGGGTCCCATCCGTCCCTCCTTCCTGTGCTGTTAGAAGGATATTCTTTACTGACTGTAATGTTACTGTGTTGTGCCCAGGTCACCAACCATTGGATTCCTCTCATCAGTGAGCGGACGGACAAAGATAACAGGTAGCTGCTGCATCCTGTCCGCATCGTATCCTGATCCAGTCTGCATGAGAGTGCTCTCTCTCTTTTCTCTTTTACTATACTGACCTTTTCTTTTTTTTTTTCTTTTATAATCAGGGTGCCTTTGATCCTGGTAGGGAATAAGTCAGACCTGCTAGATTACAGCACCATGGAGACCATCCTTCCCATCATGAACCAGTATTCTGAGATTGAAACCTGTGTAGAGGTAAGCCTGGGCCATATGTGTCTCGTAAATTCCCTGTGTATGTATGATTGAAGTATGAAACCATTGGGATTGATGAGCCAAGGTTATTCTAATCCTTCTGCCTGCCTGCAGTGTTCAGCCAAGAACCTGAAGAACATTTCTGAGTTATTCTATTATGCCCAGAAAGCTGTGTTACACCCTACTGGTCCACTCTACTGCCCCGAGGATAAGGAGGTGAGTGCTAGACCAGACCTGGACAGTGTAGATTTATGAGCATTGGTGAGCACAGCCTCAACATTGCTATATCTCCAGTGTTATCTGATCTAACATAATGGCAAAGTGGATTCCATGTGGTCAGCAGAGTGATGCTGGCTGTCTTAAGATTAGAAAGTTATGATCTAGAGAATCGTCCATCATTTATTTATTTAATACTCTCTAGCTGAAGCCAGCCTGTATCCACGCACTGACTCGGATCTTCAAGATTTCTGATCTGGACAATGATGGGATATTAAATGATGCTGAACTCAACTTCTTTCAGGTAACCGTCTGCCCTGTGTTACTTTGCCTGGTGTCTTATTTCCTCCATTTTGGGAGGTGCTTGTTGTTTTTGGACGCTCCTTCACACTGCTTACCAGTGCATAATCTTTTTCCAGCGAACTTGTTTTCATATCCCACTTGCCCCTCAAGCACTGGAAGATGTGAAGAACGTGGTTCGGAAGAATGTCCATGATGGAGTTTCCGGTAATGGTCTGACCCTGAACGGTAAGTCTGCTGTTTATTACCAGGACAGGGGTTGTAAATTGTTACATTTTGATTCTTACATTGGGTCTAGGTGAATCTCAGCAACAAGCTCATCTGCATGCCAGCTCCTGCTTTCTATACATTCTGTGAAGGAAATTAGGACAAATATTATAGCATATTTCTGGTGCCCGTCCCTTTTCTTCCAAAGATGCCTTCTGACATATGTCCGCTAACGCAGCCAGGCAATATTTCTCACGGCAAGGGGTACTGACACACCCTGCGAGACATGAGCAAACACAGGCTGTTTGACACCACGCCCCCCCCCCCCTAACTGTTAAAGTGGACCAACACCCAGGATTTTGAATATCCTGGGTTTTGGTCCGATTAAGGGTGCCCCACTGTTTGAAACCCCCCAGAAAGCCCCCAAAACTCACCTCACCATGCTCCCACGTGGCCGCGCTGACCAATCACCGCCGACGGACAAGCGGGTGACAGCGGCGGACAACACAGCACGTCCGCCGCCGCCTCCCGCGCTCCCCTCTGACAGTGCGCGCGCACGACTAGAGGGGCGCGCGGGAGGCGGCGGCCGCCGCCGATGAGATAAGTTTTTGGGGGGGGTCCCTCACCGCGGGACATCCCGATCTCGGATGTCCCACGGTGAGGGAGGTGATCGGCCCGGGAATCTTATAGATTCCCGGGCCGATCACCCCTGGGTGACGGTCCACTTTAAGGCTCTAGTAGCTGAGCCAGTGCACACAGCCTAGCCTTTCCATCCTAGCCCAAAGCCAAATGCAGAATCGGAACCGGGCCACAAGGCCGAATCTACACGAATAGATGTATTATCTATGTGTGGAGCTGAGGAAATGGAGATCTCCAAATCTGAACCATTCTAAGACCCTATTCTTGTGCACCCCAGAAGCGCTGAACTGAGCCTAATAGTTTAACACCAAAACCAGGATTGTACCACCTCCCCATCAGAAGTTCTGCCCAAAATAGCTTATGTAGATTGTATGCTGTATCCCACACAGGGGAGACGGCAAAAAATCCTCCCAGGAGGTCTTTGGAATGTATCTATCTGAGGGTTAAATGCTAGGTACCACTCTTCTTGGGGTGGTCACCAGTACGTGTAAGGAGAGGTTCCAGCAGGCTTCCTTGTGCCCCCTCAACCCGGTGATTGCGCTGCCCAAAAACTCATCTGAATGCATTACTATACTGTCTTTTCTGTTGCATCTCTGTAAACTACTCACCTGTAACCTGTGCTCTGCTCTCAGATCTGTATATGTAATATTTCATAATATCTTATACTTGATTCCTGTCTAACTGTGTGCTTTTCACATTCAAATATATATTTAACTTGAGCTGACTTTTTGTCTTAACCAAAATTAGTGTGTCCGTGCCCCTTGGCTAAAATTATAGGCCACCGGACTGGAATTTAGGAAAGTTCATTGCGTGATTTCTGAAGTTTTAATGTCAGCGAGGCATTGAATATTAATTTGAGATACCCTCCTCTGTGCTCCAATATTCACCCTCTCTTCTACAGCGTATGAATAAATATTTACCGTATTAGGGGAAAGCGCTTAGAGAATCGTCTTCCTGTGACCGGTAACTGGGTTGTTTCTCCCACAGGTTTTCTCTTCCTGCACACTCTCTTCATCCAGAGGGGGAGACATGAGACCACATGGACCGTGCTGCGAAGATTTGGATATGACGACAACCTGGAGCTGACCCCTGAATATTTATTCCCTCAGTAATGTCTCTTGCTGTAGCTCTCTTTAGGCCATAAGATGAATCTGCAAGCTGTTTGGTCACAAAAAGTTTCTTTACATTTATAGCTGGCGACATGAGAATTTTGATCTGTGATGTGATTATTTTAGCCTTCTGACAGTGCTGCTCACCTAGAACTCTCAAAGCGGAACAAAACCGCTATCTCTGGCTTTGTGCCCCACTTTGGTTTGAACCCCGCCAGATCTGCAGTAACAGTTTTACCTTTCCCCATACCAACAGCGAATGTGTGGGCTCTTGGCCGCTTGCCTTGCTTATGCCCTTCGACAAATGGCTCTGATAGTCTCCAATGGGAAGCTTGTACAATCAGTCATTTGCTGAATGAAGACAGCCCCGAGCAGGCAAGAGCCAGTACATGCATTGTCTGACTGGAGAAAGGTAAGCTATTGCTGATGATCTGAGGGGATTTCATACAATGAGGCATCTCAATTCAGGATGCCCTGGGGAAGGCCAGCTAGAAGATTCCAGGGGCGAATGTGCAGGGTTTTGTTCTGCTTTAACACTTTGTTCATCATTGTCTCTGTCTTCAAGGCTGAAGATCCCTGTTGATTGCACAACGGAGTTGAACCATCATGCCTATCTCTTCTTACAGAGCATCTTTGATAAGCATGATCAGGTGATTGTTGCATTCTGTCATAATGTCCCCCCCCCCCCCAAAAAAAAACTAGTAGAATCCATACTGTTTTCCTTTATAATACATCCTCTGACAGGACAAAGTCCACTTCTGGGCCAGGCAAATCTAGAACTAACTAGAAGATCTGCTTACTTTACTGCTGGTGATGCCGGGAGCTTTGCTTCCGGGTTCTGGTGGTGGATGTGGCCTGGGTACGACTGGCCCCCATTGAAAACAGGCACCTCCATACACCAGCAACTTCTGTGTACAGAGGCGCCCATTGTTTTCAATAGAAGCTGGCCATACACAGGCCTCGCTCACCTTCCAGAAGTACAGCTCCCTGCTTCACAAACCGGTGACGTGGGACCAGCGGTACGGTAAGCAGATCTTCTAGTTACCTCCGCAGCTGGTCAACCCTGAATTCTGAGGAAAGGTCCACAGAAGTGGATTTTTCCGTTAAGTACATTTACTAAAACCTAAAATAAATTCCCTGTGTATGCCTCTGGTCTCTTTCTCTATAAGTTGTCTTTCAGGATGATATGTTGGATGCTATGGCTGACCTCCCTTTTTGCTTGCAGGACAGAGACTGCGCCTTATCACCTGAAGAGTTAAAAGATTTATTTAAAGTCTTCCCTTACATGCCCTGGGGCCCCGATGTGAATAACACAGTCTGCACCAACGAGAAGGGCTGGATTACATACCAGGGTTTCCTCTCTCAGTGGACGTGAGTCAATAGTTTCTGGCGCTTCTTGACACACAGAATCCTCCTAATGTTCAAACACTTTACCAGAGGTGTTAGACATATAATAAAAGTGTCTGGATTGTTGCTTTATAGCCTCCTTCCAGTTGTGTTTTAATGCTTTGTCACTAAAGCTTGAAAGGCCTCAGAAGGGTTGGGTACTGCTGAATATACCACAAGCCTGGACTTGAATTATGTCCCCTGCATTAACTGCTCTGTACATTTTTTATATGCTCTTTCCTGCAGACTAACCACTTATCTGGATGTCCAGCGGTGTTTAGAGTATCTGGGATATTTGGGCTACTCCATATTGACAGAGCAGGAGTCTCAAGCCACTGCAATCACAGGTAGCCTAACGCTAACCCTCCTTCTGGAGAATAATCAGAATAACGCTCATAGTGTTTATATATCTCGCCTGTCAGTGACCAGAGATAAGAAGATAGACTTACACAAGAGGCAGACACAGCGCAGCGTCTTCCGGTGTAACGTCATAGGCTCCCAGGGATGTGGGAAGAGCGGAATTCTGCAGGCTCATTTAGGGAGGAACCTGATGGTGAGCTTTTGTTATCCTCATGTTTAAGCTGCCTGCAAGCATTCTATTCTGAAGAGTTTGCCACCCTGTTATGTCTGTCTTTATTTTGCTTGCATGTCATTTGTTTGTACATGTGTCTTGTTCACATAAGTCATGGCCGTAAATGTTGATACCCCTGAAGTTTTTCAAGAAATTTCAGTATTTCTCACAGAAAATGATTGCAGTAACACATGTTTTGCTATACGCATATTAATTCCCTTTGTGTGTATTGGAACTAAAGCAAAAAAGCCAATTGGACATAATGTCACACCAAACTCCAAAAATGGGCTGGACAAAATTATGGATAAATCTTAAAATTGTGGATAAATAAGATTGCTGAGCAAAGGGGGTGGGAGTAGCTCCATCTCTATTATTTATACAAAATCATCATCATTATTATTCAGGGCCTGGGAACTAATTTACCGCCCAGTTTAACCCTCTCATCATTCAAGTATTAAGCACCAAACATGTCTAGCTGTGTGGAAAGACAGAGATTTGGTTGCATATATCTGCAGATACATGTGGAAGCCACACTGCCCCGGCAAGGCACTCTGTGTTTAGTGTGGTCACTACTCTTATTTTTGAGTCCCCAAAGTTGGGACATGCAATGCAGCCAGAGCTACTCACCTGGGAAACTGCCAGCCTCCCTTTAGAACACTCCATAGGGAGAGATCCATGGTGGCTGAATCCCTCCCTGTGTGTGTTCATGGCAAGTCAAACTGAGCAAAGGGGGTGGGAGTAGCTCCATCTCTATTATTTATACAAAATCATCATCATTATTATTCAGGGCCTGGGAACCAATTTACCGCCCAGTTTTACCCTCTCATCATCCAAGTATTAAGCACCAAACATGTCTAGCTATGTGGAAAGACAGAGATTTGGTTGCACATATCTGCAGATACATGTGGAAGCCACACTGACTGATAAATAAGATTGTTTCAAGCATGTGATGCTCCTTTTAAACTCACCTGGGGTAAGTAACAGGTGTGGGCAATATAAAAATCACACCTGAAGGCAGATAAAAAGGAGAGAAGTTCATTTAGTCTTTGCATTTGTCTGTTTGTGCCCCACCAAACATGGACAACAGAAAGTTTGACTGTCTGAGGACTTGATATTTTTCCATAATTTTGGTTCTCAAGTCCATCTCCAGAGATCTAGATTTGCCTTTGTCCACAATGTGCTACATTATCAAGAAGTTTGCAACCCATGATGCTGTGGCTAATCTCCCTGGGCGTGGACGGAAGAGAAAAATTGATGAAAGGTGTCAATGCAGGATAGTCAGGATGGTGGATGAGCAGCTCCAAACAAGTACCAAAGATATTCAAGCTGTTCTGCAGGCTTAGGGAGCATCAGTGTCAGCGCAAACTATCCATTGATATTTAAATTAAATGAAACGCTATGGTAGGAGACCCAGGAGGACCCCACTGCTGACACAGAGACATAAAAAAAAACCATTTTGTGAATACTCACCTTGTAAAATGGGTATTATAAGTATGTCACACACCCCGCTTCAAGAATCCATAACATGTGGGTAGTATCGTCCTGAAGAGGGCGTTCCTGCAGAGATGATAGCAAAAGAAAGCCCCTCCCTGATCCATAAATACCTGGGACCTCCCACTCATCACCCAGTATACAGAAGCAGTAAGGTAAGGGACCAGGAAGAGGCAAATATAAACCACAACCACGCAAAGTTCACAATAAAGAGGATCCTGAATACAGAAAGGGCGGGTGAAGCGGGGTGTGTGACATACTTATAATACCCATTTTACAAGGTGAGTATTCACAAAATGGTATTATTCTAAGTATGTCACACACCCCGCTTCAAGAATCCATAACATGTGGGACATCCAATAGCAGTGTCCATAACAAGGGCGGGGATCCAAAACTAGGCAACAATGCACAACTTTAAACCACTACAGCTTGCAAAACTTTGCGGCCAAAAACAGCATCCGCTGATGCCCGAACATCAACCTTGTAAAACTTGGAAAAAGTGTGAACAGAAGACCAGGTAGCGGCCTTACAAACTTGCTCAACAGAAGCCTGGTGCTGAAAGGCCCAGGACGCACCAACTGCACGAGTAGAATGAGCAGTAACCCGAAAAGGGGGACTCCTCCCCTTGGCAGAATAGGCCCCAATGATGGCCTGACGAATCCATTTACTAATGGAAGATTTGGCAGGAGCCAAACCTTTCCTAGGCCCACAGGGCACCACAAAAAAAGCATCAGTCTTACGAAAGGAAGACGTAACCTCCAGATAATGTTCCACAACACGTACTACATCCAAAGAATGCAACGCCCTTTCCATGTCGTTGCTGGGATTTGGGCAAAGAGAAGGCAAAACAATGTCTTGATTCAGATGAAAAGCCGAGACCACTTTAGGAAGAAAATCCGGCTTGAAACGAAAGACAACCTTATCCTGATGCCTCTCGAAGTATGGAGCTTTAATGGATAAAGCTGCCAACTCAGAAACACGCCTAACCGAAGTGATAGCCACCAAAAAGGCCACCTTTTGCGTAAGAGAAGACAAAGCTACCTCATTCAAGGGCTCAAACGGAGAGCCCTGGAGAGCAGAAAGAACCAGGTTCAAATCCCAAACAAAAGGCTTCCTAGGAGGCCGTACATGCGTAACACCTTGGAAAAAGGTCTTGACTAAAGGATGAAGTGCAAAGGACCTTTGGAAGAACACCGCCAGGGCAGAAACCTGCCCCTTCAATGTACTAAGCTGGAGCCCCAGATCTAGACCATGTTGAAGAAACTCTAAAATTCTAGGAATGGAGAACTCTCGACAAGAGAGAGACCTACTTTCACACCAATCAATATAGGCCCTCCAAGTCCTGTAGTAAATAGAAGAGGAAGAGCGCTTCCTGGCACAGATAAGAGTCTGAATCACCGCGTCAGAAAGACCTTCTTCCTTCAAGATGGCGGCTTCAGCAGCCATGCCGTCAAAGCCAGCGATGGTAAATTGGGATAGCGTAGCCGACCCTGGGTGAGCAGGTCCGGCAGCAGAGGCAGGGCGAACTGATCCTCTGCCAGCCTTACAAGATCTGCGAACCAAGCGCGCCTTGGCCACCTTGGGGCCACCAGAATCGCTGACGCGCCTTCCAAGGCCAGTTTGCGCACCACTCTGGCTAGCATTGGGAACGGAGGGAACAGGTAAAGGAACCCCAGATCCCTCCAGTTCAGAGACATGGCATCCACTGCCAGAGCCAGAGGATCCTGCGAGAGAGCCACAAAGACTGGGAGCTTGTGATTGTGACGAGAGGCAAAGAGGTCCACCGCTGGGACCCCCCACCTGAGACATATCGAACGAAACACCTTGGGACTGAGAGACCACTCCCCCTGACTAGAGGAGGCCCTGCTCAGCAAGTCCGCCTCCGTGTTCTCCACCCCCGGAATGTAGACTGCTGAGATACACGGGACGTGGGTCTCCGCCCAGTCCAGAATCAGACACTTCCCTGAGGGCACTCCTGCTGCGAGTCCCTCCTTGGTGATTGATGTAAGCAACCGCCGTTTTGTTGTCCGACCGGACCTGAACTGGCAGGCCTCTCAACTGATGAGTCAAGCGAAACAGAACCAACCTGATGGCTCTCAACTCCAGAACATTGATGGGCTCGTGAGCCTCCCGCGGGCCCCACAGACCCTGAAACTGGAGGTCCTTCCAAACACCCCCCCAACCTGACAGACTGGCATCCGTGGTGACTGTTTCCCAACACGGAGCCAGAAAAGATCTGCCCTTCAACAGATTGACCGACCCCAGCCACCATTGCAGGGATCGACGAACTCGGGGAGTCCTCAGGAAGGACTGATCCAACGATAGAGGAGACTTGTCCCAAACCTTCAACAGAAGAAGCTGAAGCGTCCTTGTGTGAAACTGCGCAAAGGGAACTGCCTCGAATGAGGCCACCATTAACCCCACCAGCCTCATCCCTAGCCGGATGGTCGGATGAGGGGTTGACAAGAGAAGCCGAACTAACTCCTGAATCAAAAGAATCTTGGCCTGGGGTAGAAACACCCTGGCCTGTGAAGTGTCCAGAGACATTCCCAGAAAGGTCAGAATTCTGGATGGAGAAAGAGAAGACTTGTGGTGGTTGATCACCCAACCGAACCTCTCCAGAGTGGACACCACCGCTCTGGTGTCCAACTCCGCTTGGTTGAAGGAAGAGGCCATGATCAGTAGATCGTCCAAATAGGGCACGATGCGGATACCCTGAACTCTGAGCAGAGCCATCACCCCCGCTAGCACCTTGGTGAACACCCGAGGAGCTGAGGTGAGACCGAAAGGAAGTGCCACAAACTGAAAGTGCCGATCCTCCACCACGAACCTGAGAAACCTCTGGTGTGCTGGAAAAACCGGAACGTGAAGATAAGCATCCTTGATGTCTATGGACGTCAGAAAGTCTCCCTGACGAAGAGAGTGAGTGGCCGAACGCAGCGTTTCCATGCGGAATTTCCTCGGCCGGATGAACCTGTTGAGAAGCTTCAAATCCAAGATGGGTCGGACCAACCCGTCCTTCTTGGGTA
The DNA here is from genome assembly GCA_027917425.1 of Gastrophryne carolinensis. NCBI lineage: Eukaryota > Metazoa > Chordata > Amphibia > Anura > Microhylidae > Gastrophryne > Gastrophryne carolinensis. Next base: position 82,317,967 of record CM051243.1, read on the forward strand.
CCGTGAACAGATTGGAATAAAAGCCCCTGCCCCGATCTGAAGGGGGCACTGGGCAAATGACAGCCATGTCCAGAAGATTCTCCACTGCCACCAGGAGCCCCTGCGCCGCCAGAGGCTCCGACGGCATCCGAGACCTGACAAATCTGGAAGGGGGGCGGAGCTCGAACTCCAGCTTGTAACCGGAAGACACCACTTCCCGGATCCATCTGTCCGAGACCTCTTGATCCCAGATCTGAGAGAAGTGCTGCAGCCGTCCCCCCACCCGCATGGGTGAGGGCGCCCCCTCATTGCTGAGCCGGCTTAGCAGCCGGTTTGGGCTTAGAGCCCCAACTGTATCCAGAACGGGCACGTCCTCTGCCCCTGCTTCCGGAATCTCCTCTGGAAGAGGGAAATGCAGAACCCCTGCCAGATCTGGCCCCCCGAAAGGAGGGGGTAAAGGCAGGCGCCCCCCGAAAGGAGCGGCGTTGTTTCTTACGTTGAGGTAACCTACCACCCTTGGTGACAGAGTCCAATGTCTCTCCAAAGAGCCGTAGACCAACAAAGGGTAAAGCCGTCAGTGACTTTTTGGACATAAAATCGGCCGCCCACTGGCGCAGCCACACCGACCGCCGAATAGCCACAAGCAGAGCCGATGTCCTACCACACATCATCAAAGTGTCATCCAAGGCAGTCAACACAAAGGATAAAAACAAATCACATTGTTTAAGGCTAAGGAACTCGTTACTACCAGGACGAAGCCCGGAAGAAGACAACAGGTCCCTGACCACAGACCTGGCAGCCAACACCATTAGTTCCGAAGCGCACACAGGCCGGATGGCCGACCCAATGCTAGTAAAGCCATGACAAGCCATCTGATCAATACGTTTATCCTCTCCATCTTTGAGAATGGAACAATCAGGTCTGTTTAAAACCGAGGAGTTGGATAACCCCAAAACCGGTGCATCCACCTCGGGGGGAGATGCCCAGCGCTTGACCGCCTCAGAAGGAAAGGGATATTTCCTATCCCACCCCTGAGGGATGCCAGGGAGCCGAGCCGGCCTATCCCATTCCTTGTCAATGATTCTATCAAAATGCCGTTGCGTAGGAAACTCCAGGCGCGGCCTGGATTCCTCAAACAATTCACCCTTCTGCTGTGACGCCTCCTCGGGAGGGGAAATATTCAGAACTTCCAGCATCAGAGACAGAGCGTGAGGAGAGTCCAAGGATCTCCCTAAGTCAGAAAGCTCGGCATCAGCGCCAGCAGACTGCTCATCGTCCGAAAATTCTGAACCCTCATCAACCTCCCCGTCCTCTAGCTGGGGATAATCAGACCAATCCAGATTATCTCTGTCATCAAGATCATCCACCGGCGGAGCCGGCGACAAATGCTTTCTCTTGGACGGAGCCTTACGGGCGACCGAGCTAGAGAGCATTTTCTCAAGGCTAGCCAATCTGGCACACATCTCAGATTGCAGATCCCTGCCCATGACCACGTCACACGGGGCACGAGTCAAGGCGGGAGGGGGAGTTGAGGCGGCCGGCTGTGCTTACCCAGACGCTTGGGGTTCGGACTGCCGCGCAATAGTTTGCTGTGCACATGGTATACAAAGTAACACATCATCCCCAGTAATGGAAACCCCACACAACATACACTTTTTGGGATGCCCCAAAGGGGTCCCAGTCCCAGTATCCAAGGATGCCTCCATAAGGTGAATTTTGATTGGTCGCTATGACCCAGGGAATTACGCCAGTTAGACAACCCGGGATGCCCCTTCAATGTCCCGAGTGGGAGGATTTGTGATGTTAAAATGGACCCAGGGACCCAGGACCAGGAGAGACCTTCTAATACTACTGAAGATCCTCCTGAATAACCTCCACCTAAAAGACAGAGAGAGACCAATAAGTCCCTACAATAAGACTTAACATAAATTGAAAGAAGAAATAAATGAGGCCCACCGGGCCACTCAGACGCTCCAATCACGATCCGCCTCAGAACAATGGCGACCTTGCTGAGGTGAAGGAAGAAAAACGGCCGTGCCAGGGGCGTGGTCGGCGCAGCCCGCGCAAAACTGAGCTGTGCCCCCTTAGTGACATAGCAACAGGGAGCACAGCTCCGCAGTGGCGCCAGTACAGAAGGCGGAGCCGCTGCGACGCGCCGAAAGCCCGGCTCCGCCCCCCCTTTGAATGAAGCGTCCCCAGAGACCGGCGCCGCCTGCCGTGACAACGGGTGCGTCCGCTGACACTAGCGGAGCACCCGCCCCGCTCGCTGCGGGAAGAATGAAAGAGAGAACGGGGGCTGGCCGCGGCAGAGCGCCGAGTGCCAGCCCCGCCCCCCAAAGTGCGTGAGGTAAAATACCTCCTCACATAAAATGAAGACCCCGGCGCCAGGCTGCAATGACAGCCGCGGTGCCGCAACAAAGTAACACACACACAAATAAATTCATTGAGGAATTACTCCCATACGCGCTACATCAACAAAAGAGATAGTGAATAAAGCTAACCTTATGAGAGGAACCCCCAGCCCCTATAGTTGGTAAAAGGGAAGGGCCCCCCCCCCCAGGGGAAAAGACAAGGGACGGGGCATCCCAAACCGGGATCACCTACCCGGTATGACCGCCTACCCTCTCTTTTAGGGTCTCACGGTGGAGCTCTGCTCCTCAGCACCAGAGGTGCCAATGTACCCTCGCTCGGGCCAGCAGCCAAGACTGTGGAGGCATGTATTATGAGGTAAATTCAGGGACAAACAGGGGTCCGAGCGGAAATAATCAAAAAAGAGGCCGGGAGTTACCCCGGCTACCTGAATTCCCCCTGTGCAAGGAGGAGCCATCATCTTCTGACTTGCTCGCCGTCTGCAGAGATGGAAAACTGGGTGATGAGTGGGAGGTCCCAGGTATTTATGGATCAGGGAGGGGCTTTCTTTTGCTATCATCTCTGCAGGAACGCCCTCTTCAGGACGATACTACCCACATGTTATGGATTCTTGAAGCGGGGTGTGTGACATACTTAGAATACAAGACTTTGTTTTGCCAAAATGCACTTGAGTAAACCAAAATCCTTCTGGACAGATGAGACCAAGATAGAGCTTTTTAGTAAAGCACATCATTCTACTGTTTTCCGAAAACAGATTGAGGCCTAGAAAGAAAAGAACACAGTACCTACAGTGAAATATGGTGGAGGTTCAATGATGATTTGAGGTTGTTTTGCTGCCTCTGGCACTGTGTGCCTTGAATGTGTGCAAGGCATCATGAAATCTGAGGATTACCAACGGATTTTGGCCTGCACTGGTACAGCCCAGTGTCAGAAAGCTGGGTTTGTGTCCGAGATCTTGAGTCTTCCAGCAGGACTATGACCCCAAATGGCAACCAAGCTCTGGAGAGTTCTGAAGTGGTCAGCAATGACTCCAGATCTAAATCCCATTGAAGGTTACAGGAAGCTACTGATTCCGTTATTTTTTCCAAAGTGTGTGCAACCAAATATTAAGGGTGCCAATCATTTTGTCCAACACATTTTTGGAGTTTGGTGTTGCATTATGTCCAATTTGCTTTTTTCCTCCCTTTTTTGGTTTAGTTCCAATACACACAAAGGAAATAATACCATTTTGTGAATACTCACCTTGTAAAATGGGTATTATAAGTATGTCACACACCCCGCTTCAAGAATCCATAACATGTGGGGTAATATCGTCCTGAAGAGGCGTTCCTGCAGAGATGATAGTAAAAGAAAGCCCCTCCCTGATCCATAAATACCTGGGACCTCCCACTCATCACCCAGTATACAGAAGCAGTAAGGTAAGGGACCAGGAAGAGGCAAATATAAAACACAACCACGCAAAGTTCACAAAATAGAGGATCCTGAATACAGAAAGGGCGGGTGAAGCGGGGTGTGTGACATACTTATAATACCCATATTCTTAGTATGTCACACACCCCGCTTCAAGAATCCATAACATGTGGGTAATATCGTCCTGAAGAGGGCGTTCCTGCAGAGATGATAGCAAAAGAAAGCCCCTCCCTGATCCATAAATACCTGGGACCTCCCACTCAGTTTTCCATCTCTGCAGACGGCGAGCAAGTCAGAAGATGATGGCTCCTCCTTGCACAGGGGGATTTCAGGTAGCCGGGGTAACTCCCGGCCTCTTATTTTGTTTATTTCCGCTCGGACCCCTGTTTGTCCCAAAAATTTACCTCATATTACATGCCTCCACAGTCTTGGCTGCTGGCCCGAGCGAGGGTACATTGGCACCTTTGGTGCTGAGGAGCAGAGCTCCACCGTGAGACCCTAAAAGAGAGGGTAGGCGGTCATACCGGTTAGGTGATCCCGGTTTGGGATGCCCCGTCCCTTGACTTTTCCCCTGGGGGGGGGGGGCCCTTCCCTTTACCAACTATGGGTAGGCTGGGGGTTCCTCTCATAGGGGTCAGCTTATACACTTTCACTGTCTCTTTATTAATGTGTGTATCTAGTGTAGTTCCTCAATGTGTTATTTTTTTGTTACTATGTCCCAGCACCGCGGCTGTCATTGCAGCCGGGTGCCGGGGTTTTTCATTCTGTGAGGTGATTTTTCACCTCACGTGCGTTGGGGGGGCGGGGCTGGCACTCAGCGCTCTGCCGCGGCCAGCCCCCGTTCTCTCCTTCCCTCCTCGCCGCAGCGAGCGGGGCGGGTGCTCCGCTAGTGATAACGGACGCACCCGTTGTCAGGCAGCCGGCGCCGCGGTTGTCGGCGGCGCCGGTCTCTGGGCTGGTGCGTGAGGGACTTCGTCCCTCACGCTTCATTCACACTGGAAGGGGTGGCGGTGCCGGGCCTTCGGCGCGTCGCCGCGGCTCCGCCCTCCTCTGTTCTGGCGCCGCTGCGGAGCTGAGCTCCCTGTTGCTAGGCAGCTCCCTGTTACTAGGCAGAAGGGGGCACAAATCAGCTTTGCGCGGGCTGCGCAGACCACGCCCCTGGCACGGCCGTGCTTCTTCTCTTCATTTCACCTCAGAGATTGCCATTGTTCTGAGGCAGATCGTTCACCGCAGCGTCTGTGAGTGGCCCTGTGGGCCTCATTTATTTCTTTATCTGTTAAGTTTTATTGTAGGGACTTATAGGTCTCTCTCTGTCTTTTAGGTAAAAGTTATCCAGGAAGATCTTCTGTAGTATTGGAAGGTCTCTCCTGATCCTGGGTCCCTGGGTCCATTTTAGCATCACAAATCCTCCCACTCGGGACATTAAAGGGGCATCCCGGGTTGCCTAACTGGCGTAATTCCCTGGGTCATAGCGACCACTCAAAATTCACCTTATGGAGGCATCCCCGGATACTGGGACTGGGACCCCTTCGGGGCATCCCAAAAAGTGTATGTTGTGTGGGATTTCCATTACTGGGGATGATGTGTTACTGTGTATACCATGTGCACAGCAAACTATTACGCGGCAGTCCGAACCCCAACCGTCTGGGTCAGCACAGCCGGCCACCTCAACTCCCCCTCCTGCCTTGACTCGTGCCCCGTGTGACGTGGTCATGGGCAGGGATCTGCAATCCGAGATGTGTGCCAGATTGGCTAGCCTTGAGAAAATGCTCTCTAGCTCGGTCGCCCGTAAGGCTCCATCTAAGAGAAAGCATTTGTCGCCGGCTCCGCCGGTGGATGATCTTGATGACAGAGATAATCTGGATTGGTCTGATTATCCCCAGCTAGAGGAGGGGGAAGTTGATGAGGGTTCAGAATTTTCGGATGATGAGCAGTCTGCTGGCGCTGATGCCGAGCTTTCTGATTTAGGGAGATCCTTGGACTCTCTTCACGCTCTGTCTCTCATGCTGGAAGTTCTGAATATTTCCCCTCCCGAGGAGGCGTCACAGCAGAAAGGTGAATTGTTTGAGGAATCCAGGCCGCGCCTGGAGTTTCCTACGCAACGCCATTTTGATAGAATCATTGACAAGGAATGGGATAGGCCGGCTCGGCTCCCTGGCATCCCTCAGGGGTGGGATAGGAAATATCCCTTTCCTTCTGAGGCGATCAAGCGCTGGGCATCTCCCCCCGAGGTGGATGCACCGGTTTTGGGGTTGTCTAACTCCTCGGTGTTAAACAGACCTGATTGTTCCACTCTCAAAGATGGAGAGGATAAACGTATTGATCAGATGGCTTCTCATGGCTTTACTAGCATTGGGTTGGCCATCCGGCCTGTGTGCGCTTCGGAGCTAATGGTGTTGGCCACCAGGTCTGTGGTCAGGGACCTGTTGACTTCTTCCGGGCTTCGTCCTGGTAGTAACGAGTTCCTTAGCCTGAAACGGTGCGACTTGTTTCTATCCTTTGTGTTGACCGCCTTGGATGATACTTTGATGATGTGTGGTAGGACTTCGGCTCGGCTTGTGGCTATTCGGCGGTCAGTGTGGCTGCGCCAGTGGGCGGCCGATTTCATGTCCAAAAAATCACTGACGGCCTTACCCTTTGTTGGTCTACGGCTCTTTGGAGAGACATTGGACTCTGTCACCAAGGGTGGTAGGTTACCTCAACGTAAGAAACAACGCCGCCCCTTTCGGGGGGCGCCTGCCTTTAACCCCAAACCGGCTGCTAAGCCGGCTCAGCAATGAGGGGGCGCCCTCACCCATGCGGGTGGGGGGACGGCTGCAGCACTTCTCTCAGATCTGGGATCAAGAGGTCTCGGACAGATGGATCCGGGAAGTGGTGTCTTCCGGCTACAAGCTGGAGTTCGAGCTCCGCCCCCCTTCCAGATTTGTCAAGTCTCGGATGCCGTCGGAGCCTCTAGCGGCGCAGGGGCTCCTGGTGGCAGTGGAGAATCTTCTGGACATGGCTGTCATTTGCCCAGTGCCCCCTTCAGATCGGGGCAGGGGCTTTTATTCCAATCTGTTCACGGTTCCCAAGAAGGACGGGTTGGTCCGACCCATCTTGGATCTGAAGTTTCTCAACCGGTTCATCTGGCCGAGGAAATTCCGCATGGAAACGCTGCGTTCGGCCATTCACTCTCTTCGTCAGGGAGACTTTCTGACGTCCATAGACATCAAGGATGCTTATCTACACGTTCCGGTTTTTCCAGCACACCAGAGGTTTCTCAGGTTCGTGGTGGAGGATCGGCACTTTCAGTTTGTGGCACTTCCTTTCGGTCTCACCTCAGCGCCTCGGGTGTTCACCAAGGTGCTAGCGGGGGTGATGGCTCTGCTCAGAGGTCAGGGTATCCGCATCGTGCCCTATTTGGACGATCTACTGATCATGGCCTCTTCCTTCAACCAAGCGGAGTTGGACACCAGAGCGGTGGTGTCCACTCTGGAGAGGTTCGGTTGGGTGATCAACCACCCCAAGTCTTCTCTTTCTCCGTCCAGAATTCTGACCTTTCTGGGAATGTCTCTGGACACTTCACAGGCCAGGGTGTTTCTACCCCAGGCCAAGATTCTTTTGATTCAGGAGTTAGTTCGGCTTCTCTTGTCAACCCCTCATCCGACCATCCGGTTAGGGATGAGGCTGGTGGGGTTAATGGTGGCCTCATTCGAGGCAGTTCCCTTTGCGCAGTTTCACACAAGGACGCTTCAGCTTCATCTGTTGAAGGTTTGGGACAAGTCTCCTCTATCGTTGGATCAGTCCTTCCTGATGACTCCCCGAGTTCGTCGATCCCTGCAATGGTGGCTGGGGTCGGTCAATCTGTTGAAGGGCAGATCTTTTCTGGCTCCGCGTTGGGAAACAGTCACCACGAATGCCAGTCTGTCAGGTTGGGGGGGTGTTTGGAAGGACCTCCAGTTTCAGGGTCTGTGGGGCCCGCAGGAGGCTCACGAGCCCATCAATGTTCTGGAGTTGAGAGCCATCAGGTTGGTCCTGTTTCGCTTGACTCATCAGTTGAGAGGCCTGCCAGTTCAGGTCCGGCCGGACAACAGAACGGCGGTTGCTTACATCAATCACCAAGGAGGGACTCGCAGCAGGAGTGCCCTCAGGGAAGTGTCTTTGATTCTGGATTGGGCAGAGACCCACGTCCCGTGTATCTCAGCAGTCTACATTCCGGGAGTGGAGAACACGGAGGCGGACTTTCTGAGCAGGGCCTCCTCTCGTCAGGGGGAGTGGTCTCTCAGTCCCAAGGTGTTTCAGTCGATATGTCTCAGGTGGGGGGTCCCAGCGGTGGACCTCTTTGCTTCTCGTCACAATCACAAGCTTCCAGTCTTTGTGTCTCTCTCGCAGGATCCTCTGGCTCTGACAGTGGATGCCATGTCTCTAAACTGGAGGGATCTGGGGTTCCTTTACCTGTTCCCTCCGTTCCCAATGCTAGCCAGAGTGCTGCGCAAACTGGCCTTGGATGGTGCGTCGGCGATTCTGGTGGCCCCAAGGTGGCCAAGGCGAGTTTGGTTCGCAGACCTTGTAAGACTGGCAGAGGATCAGTTCGCTCTGCCTCTGCTGCCGGACCTGCTCACCCAGGGTCGGCTGCGCTATCCCAATTTACCATCGCTGGCTTTGACGGCATGGCTGCTGAAACCGCCATCTTGAAGGAAGAAGGTCTTTCTGACGCGGTGATTCAGACTCTTATCTGTGCCAGGAAGCGCTCTTCCTCTTCTATTTACTACAGGACTTGGAGGGCCTATATTGATTGGTGTGAAAGTAGGTCTTTCTCTTGTCGAGAGTTCTCCATTCCTAGAATTTTAGAGTTTCTCCAGCATGGTCTAGATCTGGGGCTCCAGCTTAGTACATTGAAAGGGCAGGTTTCTGCCCTGGTGGTGTTCTTCCAAAGGTCTTTTGCACTTCATCCCTTAGTCAAGACCTTTTTCCAAGGTGTTACACATGTTCGGCCTCCTAGGAAGCCTTTTGTTTCAGTTTGGGATTTGAACCTGGTTCTTTCTGCTCTCCAGGGCCCTCCGTTTGAGCCCTTGAATGAGATAGCTTTGTCTTCTCTTACGCAAAAGGTGGCCTTTTTGGTAGCTATCACTTCGGTTAGGCGTGTTTCTGAGTTGGCAGCTTTATCCATTACAGCTCCGTACTTCGAGAAACATCAGGACAAGGTTGTCTTTCGTTTCAAGCAGGATTTTCTTCCTAAAGTGGTCTCGGAGTTTCATTTGAATCAGGACATTGTTTTGCCCTCTCTATGCCCAAATCCCAGCGACGACAGGGAAAGGGCATTGCATTCCTTGGATGTAGTTCGTGTTGTGGAACATTATCTGGAGGTTACGTCTTCCTTTCGTAAGACTGATGCTTTCTTTCTGGTGCCCTGCGGGCCTAGGAAAGGTTTGGCTCCTGCCAAATCTTCCATTAGTAAATGGATTCGTCAGGCCATCATTGGGGCCTACTCTGCCAAGGGGAGGAGTCCCCCTTTTCGTGTTACTGCTCATTCTACTCGTGCAGTTGGTGCGTCCTGGGCTTTTCAGCACCAGGCTTCTGTTGAGCAAGTTTGTAAGGCCGCTACCTGGTCTTCTGTTCACACCTTTTCCAAGTTTTACAAGGTTGATGTTCGGGCATCAGCGGATGCTGTTTTTGGCCGCAAAGTTTTGCAAGCTGTTGTGGTTTAAGGTTGTGCATTGTTGCCTAGTTTTGGATCCCCGCCCTTGTTATGGACACTGCTGTTGGATGTCCCACATGTTATGGATTCTTGAAGCGGGGTGTGTGACATACTAAGAATAATACCATTTTGTGAATACTCACCTTGTAAAATGGGTATTATGAGTATGTCACACACCCCGCTTCAACCCGCCCTTTTGTATTCAGGATCCTCTTTATTGCGAACTTTGCGTGGTTGTTGTTTATATTTGCCTCTTCCTGGTCCCTTACCTTACTGCTTCTGTATACTGGGTAGTGAGTGGGAGGTCCCAGGTATTTATGGATCAGGGAGGGGCTTTCTTTTGCTATCATCTCTGCAGGAACGCCCTCTTCAGGACGATATTACCCACATGTTATGGATTCTTGAAGCGGGGTGTGTGACATACTCATAATACCCATTTTACAAGGTGAGTATTCACAAAATGGTATTTTTACAAGGTGAGTATTCACAAAATGGTATTATTCTAAGTATGTCACACACCCCGCTTCAAGAATCCATAACATGTGGGACATCCAATAGCAGTGTCCAAAAACAAGGGTGGGGATCCAAAACTAGGCAACAATGCACAACATTAAACCACTACAGCTTGCAAAACTTTGCGACCAAAGACAGCATCCGCGGACGCCCAAACATCAACCTTGTAAAACTTGGAAAAAGTGTGAACAGAAGACCAAGTAGCGGCCTTACAAACTTGCTCAACCGAAGCCTGGTGCTGAAAAGCCCAGGACGCACCAACTGCACGAGTAGAATGAGCAGTAACACGAAAAGGGGGACTCCTCCCCTTGACAGAATAGGCCCCAATGATGGCCTGAGGAATCCATTTACTAATGGAAGATTTGGCAGGAGCCAAACCTTTCCTAGGCCCGGAGGGCACCACAAAAAAGGCGTCCGTCTTGCGAAAGGAAGACGTAACCTCCAGATAATATTCCACAACACGAACTACATCCAAGGAATGCAACGCCCTTTCCTTGTCGTTGCTAGGATTAGGACATAGAGAAGGCAGAACAATGTCCTGATTCAGATGAAAAGCCGAGACCACCTTAGGAAGAAAATCCGGCTTAAAACGAAAGACAACCTTGCCCTGATGCTTCTCAAAGTATGGAGCTTTAATGGATAAAGCTGCCAACTCAGAAACACGCCTAGCCGAAGTGATAGCCACCAAAAAGGCCACCTTTTGAGTAAGTGAAGACAAGGCAACCTCATTCAAGGGCTCAAACGGAGGACCCTGAAGAGCAGAAAGAACCAGGTTCAAATCCCAAACTGGAACCAAGGGCTTCCTAGGCGGACGCACATGCGTAACTCCTTGGAAAAAGGTCCTGACTAAAGGATGAAGTGCAAAGGACCTTTGGAAGAACACCGCCAGGGCAGAGACCTGCCCCTTCAAGGTACTAATTTGGAGCCCCAGATCTAAACCGTGTTGAAGAAACTCCAGAATTCTAGGAATGGAGAACTCTCGACAAGAGAAGGACCTACCTTCACACCAATCAATATAGGACCTCCAGGTCCTGTAGTAAACAGAAGAGGAAGACCGCTTCCTGGCGCTGATAAGAGTCTGAATCACCGCGTCAGAAAGACCTTCTTCCCTCAAGATGGCGGATTCAGCAGCCACGCCGTCAAAGCCAGCGATGGTAAATTGGGATAGCGTAGCCGACCCTGGGTGAGCAGGTCCGGCAGCAGAGGCAGGGCGAACTGATCCTCTGCCAGCCTTACAAGATCTGCGAACCAAACGCGCCTTGGCCACCTTGGGGCCACCAGAATCGCCGACGCGCCTTCCAAGGCCAGTTTGCGCACCACTCTGGCTAGCATTGGAAACGGAGGGAACAGATAAAGGAACCCCAGATCCCTCCAGGTCAGAGACATGGCATCCACTGCCAGAGCCAGAGGATCCTGCGAGAGAGACACAAAGACTGGAAGCTTGTGATTGTGACGAGAGGCAAAGAGGTCCACCGCTGGGACCCCCCACCTGAGACATATCGAACGAAACACCCTGGGACTGAGAGACCACTCCCCCTGACGAGAGGAGGCCCGGCTCAGCAAGTCCGCCTCCGTGTTCTCCACCCCCGGAATGTAGACTGCTGAGATACACGGGACGTGGGCCTCGGCCCAGTCCAGAATCAAAGACACTTCCCTGAGGGCACTCCTGCTGCGAGTCCCTCCTTGGTGATTGATGTAAGCAACCGCCGTCCTGTTGTCCGACCGGACCTGAACTGGCAGGCCTCTCAACTGATGAGTCAAGCGAAACAGAACCAACCTGATGGCTCTCAACTCCAGAATATTGATGGGCTCGTGAGCCTCCTGCGGACTCCACAGACCCTGAAACTGGAGGTCCTTCCAAACACCCCCCCAACCTGACAGACTGGCATCCGTGGTGACCGTTTCCCAACATGGAGCCAGGAAGGATCTGCCTTTTGACAGATTGACAGACCCCAGCCACCATTGTAGGGAACGACGAACTCGGGGAGTCAACCGGAAGGACCGGTCCAATGATGACTGCGACCTGTCCCAAACCGCCAGCAGATGCAGCTGAAGCGCCCTCGTATGGAGCTGCGCAAAGGGAACTGCCTCGAATGAGGCCACCATTAAACCCACCAGCCTCATCCCTAGCCGGATGGTCGGATGATGGGCCAACAAGAGAAGCTGAACTAACTCCTGAATCAAAAGAATCTTGGCCTGGGGCAGAAACACCCTGGCCTGCGAGGTGTCCAGAGACATCCCCAGAAAGGTCACAACTCTGGACGGAGAAAGAGAAGACTTGGGGTGGTTGATCACCCAACCGAACCTCTCCAGAGTGGACACCACCACTCCGGTGTCCAACTCCGCTTGGTTGAAAGAAGAGGCCATGATCAGTAGATCGTCCAGATAGGGCACAATGCGGATACCCTGAACTCTGAGCAGTGCCATCACCCCCGCTAGCACCTTGGTGAACACCCGAGGAGCTGAGGTGAGACCGAAAGGAAGAGCCACAAACTGAAAATGCCGATCCTCCACCACAAACCTGAGAAACCTCTGGTGTGCTGGAAAAACCGGAACGTGTAAATAAGCATCCTTGATGTCTATGGACGTCAGAAAGTCTCCCTGACGAAGAGAGTGAATGGCCGAGCGCAGCGTTTCCATGCGGAATTTGCGCGGCCGAATAAACCTGTTGAGAAACTTCAGATCCAAGATAGGACGGACCGACCCGTCCTTCTTGGGAACCGTGAACAGATTGGAATAGAAGCCCCTGCCCTGCTCCGAGAGGGGCACTGGGCAAATGACAGCCATGTCCAGAAGATTCTTTACTGCCACCAGGAGCCCCTGCGCCACCAGAGGCTCCGAAGGCATCCGAGACCTGAAGAACCTGGAGGGGGGGCGGAGCTCGAACTCTAGCTTGTAACTGGAAGACACCACTTCCCGGATCCATCTGTCCGAGACTTCTTGATCCCAGATCCGGGAGAAGTGTCTCAGCCGTCCCCCCACCCGCAAGGGTGAGGGCGCCCCCTCATTGCTGGGCCGGCTTAATAGCCGGCTTGGGCTTAGAACCCCAATGGTATCCAGAACGGGCACGTCCCCTGCCCCTGTTCCCGGAATCTCCTCTGGAAGATTGGGACGCAGATCCTCTGCCAAATCTGGCCCCACGAAAGGAAGATGTAAAAGCAGGCGCCCCCCGAAAGGAACGGCGCTGCTTTTTACGTTGAGGCAACCTACCGCCCTTGGTGACGGAGTCCAATGTTTCTCCAAAGAGCCTCAACCCAACAAAGGGTAAAGCCGTCAGAGACTTTTTAGACATGAAGTCGGCCGCCCACTGGCGCAGCCAGACCGACCGCCGAATAGTCACCAACAAAGCCGATGTCCTACCACACATCATCAAAGTGTCATCCAAGGCAGTTAATACAAAGGACAAAAACAACTCACACCGTTTGAGGCTAAGGAACTCAGCACTACCAGGGCGAAGCCCGGAAGATGTCAACAAGTCCCTGACCACAGACCTGGCAGCCAACACCATAAGCTCAGAAGCGCACACAGGCCGTATGGCTGACCCAACCCTAGTAAAGCCATGACACGCCATTTGGTCAATACGTTTATCCTCCCCATCCTTAAGGGAGGAGCAATCCGGCCTATTCAAAACCGAGGAATTAGACAACCCCAGAACCGGAGCATCGACCTCGGGAGGGGAAACCCAGCGCTTAACCACCTCCGAAGGGAAAATGTATTTCTTGTCCCACCCCTGAGGGATGCCAGGGAGCCTAGCCGGCCTGTCCCATTCCTTATCAATGATCTTGTGAAAGTGCCGTTGTGAAGGAAACTCCAAGCGCGGCCTGGACTCCTCAAACAACTCACCCTCCTGCTGTGACGCCACCTCGGGAGGGGAAATCTTCAGAACCTCCAACATCAGCGCCAGCGCGTGAGGAGAATCCGAGGATCTCCCTAACTCACTAAGCTCCTCATCAGCGCCCGCAGACTGTTCATCGTCCGAAACCTCTGAGCCCTCAGAAACCTCACCTTCCTCTAGCCCAGAATAATCAGACCAATCCAGATTATTAAACTCGTCCAGGTCATCAGCCGGCAAAGCCGGGGACAAATGCTTCCTCTTGGCCGGGGCCTTACGGGCGGCCGACCTGGAAACAATTTTCTCAAGGTTGGCCAATCTGGCGCACATCTCAGCTTGCAGATCCCTGCCCATGACAACGTCACACGGAGCGCGTGTCAGGGTGGGAGGTTGAGATGACTCGGCCGGCGGAGCTGACCCAGAAGCCTGGGATCCGGACTGCCGCGCAATAGTTTGCTGTGCACAAGGTATACAAAGCAGTACATCATCCCCTGTAATGGATGCACAACATGCACCTTTTGGGATGCCCCGAAGGGACCCCTGCCCCAGTATCCGGGGATGCCTCCATAAGGTGAACTTTATTAGTCGCAATGACCCAGGGAATTACGCCAATAAGCAACCCGGGATGCCCCTTTAATGTCCCAAGTGGGAGGATTTAAGACTAAGAGAACCCAGGAATCTAGGACCGGGAGAAACCCTCTAATTACTAATGATGACACTCCCGGTAGAACACTCCGCCTGAAAGACAGAAGGAACCCCTTAAATATATGACCAGAAGACAATAAAAAAGTCTATGATAAATAGGACCCACAGGGCCACTCACAGATCCTAGGGAACGATGGAGTCCACCACGAGCATGAGGAGACGCAGGCAAGGAATCCGGGGCGTGGCCAGGGCGCAGAGCGCGCAAAGCAAAGAGAAACGCCCCTTCCCTGAACAGCACGGAGCTGACAAGGCTCCGCATTGGCGCCAGAAGCAGAGAGGAGGGAGGGGCGGAGCCGCGGCGACGCGCCGAAAACCCGGCCCCGCCCCTCCGACGAGGACGCATCTCCCTCTGCCGCCAACGGGACTCACCCCCCCTGAGAACCGGCGCCTCCGCTGCCGCGGCGCCGGCCAAAATGACACGCCCGGCGGGTGCGACTGCAGAGTCCAGCGTCGCACCCGCCCGGCCTAACCGGCACAGTAAGAAACGGGGTATCGGCCGCGGCAGCGCGCCGCGGGCCGGCCCCGCCCGCAAATAACGTGAAGTAAAGCAGCAAAGCACCCGGCGCCCCGGCCGACATGGCGGTCGCGGCGCCCAAATAAGTAGCACAAGCACTAAAAAACATACACCCGCAGCCACACAGGTGACATAGCACCACCAAGGGCAGCGGGAAACTACAGGCCCTAGGAAGGAGACCCCCAACCCCCACAGATGAGTAAGATGAGGACTGAAGAGGGACCCACCCCAGGGGCAATACCAAGGGACGGGGCATCCCAAACCGGGATCACCAACCCGGAACCACCGCCTACCCTCTTATTTTAGCCAAAACTGAGGAGGCATATAATATAAGGGGTTACTCAGAGAAAAGAAGGCCGAGCGGGAATATTCAACAAACAGGCCGGGAGTTACCCCGGCTACCTGAACTCCCCCAGTGCAAGGAGGAGCCATCATCTTCTGACTTGCTCGCCGTCTTGCAGAGATGGAAAACTGGGTGATGAGTGGGAGGTCCCAGGTATTTATGGATCAGGGAGGGGCTTTCTTTTACTATCATCTCTGCAGGAACGCCTCTTCAGGACGATATTACCCCACATGTTATGGATTCTTGAAGCGGGGTGTGTGACATACTTAGAATAAACATGTATACAGCGAAACATGTGTTACTGCAATCCTTTTCTGTGAGAAATACTTTATTTTCTTGAAACATTTCAGGGGTGCCAAAATTTACGGCCATGACTGTATATGCCAGTGTATATTTTGTGATACATTTCTAGATTTTAGAAGGTGGGAGAGTATCCCTGTAAATCTAGGTATACAATTGGAATTGGTGGGTGTGATGCTAACACTGTTTACCTCACACAGAGACAGAAGAGGATCCGGCCTGAGCACAAGTCCTACTATGCAATAAACACGGTCTATGTGTACGGGCAGGAGAAGTATCTGCTGGTACGGTATTTTCACTTTCCAACACCCCCTCCTGTCATCCTGTTTTTCACAGATTCAGTTTGCCTCAAAATTCTGTCGCAGACTGAGCATAATGTATTGGCACAAACTTTCTCTGTAAGTAATAAAGGTGGTCACTGTGTGAGAACGCTTTACGTGCCTTCCTTTGGTCATGTGTGTCTGGGTAAAGCTCTAAGGTTGTCTCTTGATGAAGATGATCATCAGTCTCACACTCACTCTAGTCACACATCTTCTTCCATGTTGTCTTTCAGCTGCACCACGTCTTGGAGTGTGAGAACTTATCTCCTGCTGACGCAACATGCGACGTAGTGTGTCTAGTCTATGACATCACCAACCCCAAGTCCTTTGAATATTGTGCCAGAATTTTTAAGGTTTGGACACGCACTGACACGTATTCTCTATTTTGATTATTTGGGATTGCTTGTGTGGAGCTCTCTGGACTGAAAAGGAGCATATGATGTATAATCCTGAAATTGGGACAAAGCAACAGAGAGACTGTGGGAGTGCAGGAAACTAGACTGTGGTGAAATAAGTGGCTGGAGCTTTGAGAGAAGGCTATCCGGTTTTGAAAAATGTAATTTATATGATTAGATGAAGTAAATGGTTATAGTATTTAAGCAAAGATGAACAAGTAGCCTGACCACCCACTGGCTCGATCCCTTGTAGCCACTTCCCTTGGCTTTTAAGCATTCTCCTCTGATAATACTATTGGGGATGGATGATCACGTGGTGTGCCCCCCTGCTGCCAACCAACAAGGGGCTTGCACTTGATGGCCACAGTTTTTCCCCAGCGTTTAGTATTTTGTGCACGGCAGTGGTCCCCAACCATGCTCTTCAGGCTGGTTTCACACCATGGCGACCGCGGGACACTTGCGCTTTTAGGGCAAAGGCCCAACAATCAGAGGGAGGACATGGAGGGCGCTAGCGTTTTCCGACTCATATAGAGTTAAGTCGCTAGCGTGGTGCTCTTTGAACACTGCTGGCAGGGCTTTTGGGTGGCATGTCGCCCTGCAAACTCCAAATGCAGACGTGAAAACGTCCCTAGGTTACTATGGGCAGTTTTTCTCCCCGGCGATTGCAGTGTGATCACAAATGCCCCACAATTGCCATGGTGTGAAACCAACCCCAAGGCCCACCAACACGCCATGTTTTGCGGATCTCCACATTGCCAGCATTATAGCTCTGTCTCAGCATGAGATACTTAAAATGGACCAAAACCCAGGATAGTCAATTGTTTTGACTATCCTGGGTTTTGTTCCATTCCCTGGGGGCGCCTCGTTGTGTGACCCCCCAGGACATCGCAGCCAACTCACCTCTTCCCTGTCCCACGGCGTGTCTAAGAGCAGCGGTTCTGACGGCAGCATCCTCTGCCTCCCTCTAACAGGTAGCGTGCCCACACCGGCCATTCACAAATGCCTGGCACGGGCACATGCACTGCTAAAGGAAAGCGGAGGATGCGGCTGTCAGAACCGCTGTGCGCTGATGCACTTGTGGGACTGCTAAGAGGTGAGTTGGCTGTGGCGATCTGGGGAGGTTTCACACAGCGGGACACCCCCGGGAAAAGAACCAAAATCCAGGATGGTCAAAATCTTGGGTTTTAGTCCACTTTAACCTGTGCGTCTGTGTGGAAATCCACAAAACAGGACCGTTTGCGGTCCTAGAGGAGGAGGATTGCGGGGACCCCTGATGTATGGTGTGTAGCATTTGGTCTACACCAGCAGTTTCCAACCTTTTTTCAGTACGTACTACTTTTCATTTTCTAAATACCTCATATAACACCTGGGTGGTTAGTATGTGTTGGCTGGTAACCCTTGGTCTAAACCATGTAATCAAATTACATTTTTTCCTGACAGCAACACTTCATGGATAGTCGAACCCCCTGCCTCCTAGTAGCAGCCAAATCTGACCTCCATGAGGTAAAGCAAGAGAGCAGCATTTCCCCCATGGAGTTCTGCAAAAAGCACAAGATGCCTCCACCACAAGCCTTCACATGTAACACGGCTGACAGCCCAAGCCGAGATATCTTCATAAAGATGACCACAATGTCCATGTACCCGTGAGTAGCCGAGACAGCTTTACTCTCCCAGGGCAAGTGCATGCCTGCCGATCTGTAATGTCCTGTCAGACGGAACCATGGCTTTGCCTTCATATCATGTCATTTATATCCCATGTATATGCTGGTTTTGGTGTATGGCTCATGAATCTTCCAGTTTATTTCTGCAATGTTTGTGGTGTTCGGATTTATAGTGTATGCTGTAGTGTCGGCCATCTTTCTCCCTGCTTTTGTACTTTGAACTTGTGACGTCAAACGCAGCTCTGTCCACTCATATACCTTGGCTTTGAACCTCTTCCAGACACCTACTTGGTGTGGGGATGCAAAGTAAGAAGTGTGTAACAGTGTGTTAAGCAATTGATAGCGGACAAACATGTCCTTTAAAGCATGTCAGTGGGATTAGGGGTGAACCTGTAAATGCAGCATCCCGCCTACATTTACTAGCTCACAGAGTGGCGCCTTTTACCGCAGCCTCGCGTTCAGTTCTTATTTACTATTATGCTGTGTAAGCAATAGGGCCTTTATATCACAGGGTGCTGGTACGATTGTATGGCAGTTTTGTGGTATACCTAAATCTTGCAGTTTTTATGGAAGTTATTGTACACCAGTCATGTTTATGAGCATAGAGCTATGTAACTTTTGGTGGCCTGTGTAGCATAGGAAGATCGCAGAACGGGGGATCCCTGTGGGGTTTGACAACAGGAGGGGGTCACAGGCTGTGGAAAACCTGCAGTATATAGCAAAACCACACATAAAGGGGGATGACTACAGAGATAGTGGGGGAAGACCTATTTTATACTATGACCTGCACCTACATTGTGTATAGTGGTAGCAGAATAAGGGATGTCTACATTGTATAATGCCTCAAATGGGTGCTTCAGGCAGTCATAAACTTGGAGGTCCAGTCACACTGGTACCCTGCCACCACTCACATCCTGTCAATTGCTAAGCCCTATTTTGAGAATAAAAATAAAAAATGGGACTCAACTGCCCCAGTTGGAACCTGCACTTGCGCAAGTTGCAACCCAACTTGATCTCTAGGTAAGGCCCAAAGGGTCTTGGCAAATGCAGGACAACAACTTTTAGCTGTGCTGTCATAGTTTCAGGGACCTTTACTAGCAGGAGTTAGTTTGCGTCATGCAGAAACCCCCCTGACATGATGGAGTGTGACTCTGTTTGTTCCTCCTGGGGTTTGAAGTGACCAATATCTTGCATTTTCTCTGTTGATCATATTGATTAATCAGTGGCCAAACTTTGTGTGCCAGCAGTGTAATGAGGTTACTAGGTGATATATGCCAAAGGGGGTTCAGGCTGGAGTCTTCTTGACGATGATGGACAGTAAGACATCGGTTTCTGTTTTACAGGCCCTGCAGCTATCTATTCTAAGTATGTCACACACCCCACTTCAATCATTGATTATTACGCTTGGGTTATACTCACCGCTAGGTGGCAGTGTTGCAGAGAATCTCCAAAAAAGCAACAGGCCCCTCCCGGTCTATACATACCTGGTACCTCCCAAGAACCTCCCAGTGTTGTTCTCTGCAAGGTGGCGACAAGACAGAAGAAAGAAGTCTCCTGCTTGCAGGTAGCCGGGGTATCACCCCGGCCCCCCCCTACGGTCTATTTCTGCCCGGCTCTTTTGTTCCTTTATCCCCTATTTAATGGTAGCCTCCCAGCTTAGGCTGTAGGTCGGGCAAGGGTAGATGGCACTCAGAGTGCCTAGGAGATTAGCTCCTCCACTCGACCCCATATTATGGGGCATAGTGGTGATCCGGTTTGGTGATCCGGACGTGGGATGCCCCAGCCCTTATATTCCCCCTTTAGGTTTTCTTTCCTGTTTAACCCCATCTGGTCTCTATCCCATTCTTTGGAATGTGTGTGGCTGTTACTGTGTGTGTGTGTGTGTGTTTGGGGCAGGGACGGGTGGCCTGTGCGGCGCTGGCCCGTCTGCATCTGCCTCTTACTGGGGCTTGGGGGCTTCTAGCCCCTGTGTTTTCACTGTGGGGACGGGTCGAGCGGGGGTTCCGCGGCCCGCCGCCCGTTCTGGATGACTGTGTGTTTGGACGGGCGCCATGTTCGGGCGCCCGTCTTTACTTTATTTGCCTCAGGGCTGTGTGTCTCGGTGGGCGGGGCCTGATGGCGCGCTGCGCCGCCGGCCCGCCTGGGTGCTAGGGCGCCGTGGACTGGGAGTCCCGCTGGCGGTTGTTTGAGCGGGCGAGACGGGCGGCATGCGTGCCGCCGGCCCGCCTGACGGCCTCTGCGGGCGCCATTGCTTGCGCCGCCCGCTGCTCGCTCGGCAGTTTAGGGGGTGGGGCCGCGTCTGGCGCGGCCCGCGCCGTTTCTGGCTGGTTGGGCGCCATTTTCGTTCGGTAAGGTAGGCTGCGGCTGGTCATCCGGGGTCTGTTATTGTGGACATTAGGGCTCTGGTGCGGTTTCTACCCTTTGAGCCCTTATAGTTATGCCTATATATATATATATATATATATATATATATGTTTATTATTGAACGCTGTTTTAGTGGCTTACAGGGTCTATGACCCTTTCCCTTCCCTCCCCCTCCTCCCCCCCCCCCCCCCTCCCGTGGGGGCCATGGCAGGGTGCCTCAGCCGTGGCTTTTTGGGCATGCTGACTGGAGGTGCCTTCTTGTGCCCATGTTTTTTGTTATGATTGGCCCTGTAGCTTTGCTTTGTCGTTAGCCTGTCCTCCTTTTTTGTTTTAGCGTGATTGTGTGTGCCATGGATTGCCTGTTGCTTTTGTCTTCCAGATCCCGGGATTCCATCATACGGGACTCTCCCGGTCTCATATACCTGGTTCCTGGGGTTGGTTTATAGTCCCTTGGGCTAATTCCCTGGTCGGGGCTATTGTAGCATTTTCATATATATATATTTCTATTGAAATCTGAGAGGGGCATCCCGGGTCGCTTACTGCGTAATTCCCTGGGGTCTGCGAATACCATAAATTCACCATATCGAGCCTACCAGAGATACCGGAAGTAGTCCTTCAGGGCAGTCCAGGCTGTGTGGGGGGTGTGGGACTCCGCTCCCAGGGGATGATGTAATCATTTGTATTCCATGTGCACAGCGGAACATTGAGCGCCAGTCCGACACCTCGGTGCCTGGGACTTCTTCGGCCGCGCCTTCTCCCTCCCCTCCTCGCCTGTTCCGGACCCCGTGTGACGTGGTCGTTGGGGGTGATTCGCAATCTGAGGTATGCGCCCGTTTGGCCAGCCTCGAGAAAATGTTTTCCGCAGTGGTCGCTCAGAAGGCTCCAGCTAAGCGGAAACATCTGTCTCCGCCTCCGCAGGACTCAGATGAGGAAGTTGAGGTGCTGGATTGGTCAGATCGTCCCCTTGAAGAGGGTGAGCTTGTTGAGGAGGTAGAGGATTCCGAGGTTCAGCAGTTGCCGGGCGCTGAGGGGGACCTGGATGAGGCCCCCCCCCCCCCCGATACGCCCACTATTCTGGCCCAAGTGTTTGAGGTTTTGGATTGTCTAATACGGCGGTTGTACATTCTCCTGACACTACTTCTCTCAAGGACGGCGAGGATCGCCGGATTGATCAGCTGGCCCGCCATGGTTTTGTTTGTGCGGGTTCAGTTTTGAGGCCTGTTTGTGCTTGTTTTTTTGTCATTGGCGGTTAGGTCTATGGTCAGGGACTTATGTGTGGATCTTGAATCCTACCGGTGATGATTTTCTTGCTCTTAAGCGTTATGAATCCTTTTTGCCATTTATTCTGGCCGCTCAGGAGGATGCCATGTTGATGTGTGGCAGGGCTACGGCTCTGTTGGTGGCTATTCATCGCTCACGGCTCTTCCCTTTCTGGGTTTTGAGGCTTTTCGGTGTAAAGCTGGATTCTGTTGCCAAGGGAGGCAAGTTACCTCAGCGCAAGAAATTTCGCCGTTCCTTTCGGGGGGCGGCCTCCTTCAATCCGTCCTTTCGGGGAGCCAGAGCCGGCAGGGGTGCGGGCTTCTCGGCCTCCAGGGGCGTCAGTTGGAATAGTGGTAGAGGCCGTGGCTGTTCCGTTCACGTCTGGGGCGCCAAGCCCAAGCCAGCGGCCAAGCCCGCTCAGCAATGAGGGGGTGCCCTCACCCGTCCGGGTGGGGGGACGGTTGCGACTCTTCTCCCGGGTATGGGACCAGGAGGTCTCGGACAGGTGGATCTGGGAGGTGGTGTCGGCCGGTTACAAGCTGGAGTTCGAGTCCCGCCCTCCTCCAAGGTTTTTCAGGTCTCGGGTACCTTCGGATCCTTTGGCCGCGCAGGGGCTCCTGGCGGCGGTATGGAATCTTCTGGAATTGGCAGTCATCTGCCCGGTCCCTCCTTCGGAGGTGGGGTGCGGGTATTATTCCAATCTCTTCACTGTACCCAAAAAGGATGGGTCGTTCCGTCCGATCCTGGATTTGAAGTTTCTCAACAGGTTTATTCGTCCCCGGAAGTTCCGCATGGAAATCCTGCGGTCTGCTTCGGCAGGGGGACTTTATGACGTCCGTAGACATCAAGGATGTTTACCTTCACATTACGATTTTTTCCAGCTCATCAGAGGTTCCTTCGCTTTGTGGTGGAGGATCGGCATTTTCAGTTTGTAGCTCTTCCTTTCGGCCTCACCTCTGCTCCGAGAGTGTTCACCAAGGTGTTGGCAGGAGTGATGGCCCTGCTCAGAGCTCAGGGGATCCGCATTGTACCTTACCTGGACGATCTTCTCATCATGGCGCCTTCCTTCAGTCAAGCGGAAGGGGACACCAGCATGGTGGTGTCTATGCTGGAGAGGTTCGGCTGGGTGATCAATTACCCCAAGTCCTCTCTGGTTCCGGCCAGGGTGGTGACCTTTCTGGGGATGTCGTTGGATTCTTGCCAGCACAGAGTGTTTCTCCCTCAGGCCAAGGTTCTTTTGATTCAGGAATTGGCTCAGCTTCTTCTTTCCAATCCTCGCCCGTCCATTCGGCTAGGGATGGAACTGGTGGGGTTGATGGTGGCCTCGTTCGAGGCAGTTCCCTTCGCGCAGTTTCACACGAGGGGAAAAAAACCAGAGACTGACAATGGCACTCTAGGGTATTTAAATCGTAAGAAAGTTTATTTTGACATCTAAATCACAAACTAAGACATATTAAAATAATTACGTTTTAAAAAACATATATGACAATTATGTCCATACTACTGACAAAGAGTAGGGGGAGGGGGGGGGACCTATACAGTGGATTGTTAAAAAGTGCTAGTAAATTTATATAGAAACTCATAAACTGATATTCATATACACACTAAAGCCTTATTAAAAAAATATATGTATACATGTGCAATTGCCAGAGAAAGTGCTGAGTGCTATATACAGTGCATTAATATCAACGGGCGCTCCGGACGTCCATTTCCATCTTACGCAGTGCGCTCCATTGTGGAGCGCATACGCGTCATATCCGGCGGGCGGTACGGCGGCGCACTTCCGGCCGGAGTGCGCCTGCCGACCGCCGGCGTCCTCACAGCGTGGGGCTGTGGCACGGGGATGGGTGAGTATTTAAGAGCTCCAGCTGACACTATTCACTGGATACTCTGCTTGAGGAAGTGACGGTGACGTCACGAAACGCGTCCAGGGTCTGCTTATGCGAGGGGGGCTACAGCGGTTGCTTGCACTTAGCACTTTATCTGTGGGGTATTTACTGTTTGTTTGTTTCATGGTTTGGACTTTCTTATTGCCTGTATGCTTGATATTGATGCACTGTATATAGCACTCAGCACTTTCTCTGGCAATTGCACATGTATACATATATTTTTTTTAATAAGGCTTTAGTGTGTATATGAATATCAGTTTATGAGTTTCTATATAAATTCACTAGCACTTTTTAACAATCCACTGTATAGGTCCCCCCCCCCTCCCCCTACTCTTTGTCAGTAGTATGGACATAATTGTCATATATGTTTTTTAAAACGTAATTATTTTAATATGTCTTAGTTTGTGATTTAGATGTCAAAATAAACTTTCTTACGATTTAAATACCCTAGAGTGCCATTGTCAGTCTCTGGTTTTTTTCCCCCCGCCCAGGGGTAGTGGGGCACCCCCCTTTTGTCTGGTCATTTGTAGATTTGCTTGGGGGAAACCAGAGCAGGGCACCAGATTACTATTCTTAACTCTAGCTGGTGCCATCTATACTCCTTTCTGACTAAACAGTTTCACACGAGGACGCTTCAGCTTCATCTTTTGGCGTCTGGGGACCGGCGATCGCGGTCGTTGGATCGGTCCTTCCGGATGTCCCCTCGGGTTCGGCAGTCCCTTCTGTGGTGGTTGGTCTCGGACAATCTTCTGAGGGGCAGGTCGTTTCTGGTTTTCAGCTGAGTACTTTGAAGGGGCAGGTTTCTGCTTTGTCTATCTTTTTTCAGAGGTCTTTTGCTAGCCATTCTTTGGTCAAGACTTTTTTCCAGGGGGTTTCACATCTGCGGCCTCCTAGGAAGCCGTTGCTCCCTGTTTGGGATTTGAATTTGGTTCTCTCTGCTCTTCAGGCTCCTCCTTTTGAGCCTTTGCGGGATATTGCTCTGTCCACTCTGACTCGGAAGGTTGCCTTTCTGGTGGCCATCACTTCGGTTCGGCGTGTTTCGGAGTTGGCAGCCTTGTCGATTCAGGCTCCTTATTTTGAGGAACATCAGGACAAAGTGGTTTTTCGCTTCAAGTCAGACTTTCTCCCTAAAGTGGTCTCTGCTTTTCATCTTAACCAGGACATTGTTCTTCCTTCTTTGTGTCCTAGGCCTAAGATTGTCAAGGAGACTGCGTTGCACTGTTTGGATGTTGTACGTTGTGTCAAGTACTATCTACGTACTACGTCTTCTTTTCGTAAGACTGATGCCTTTTTTGTGGTGCCATGTGGGCCTAGGAAGGGCTTGGCTCCGGCTAAATCTTCCATTAGCAAATGGATTCGTCAGGCGATTGTTGGAGCTTATTCTGCCAAGGGGAAGGGTCCCCCTTTTCGTGTTACTGCTCATTCTACTCGTGCGGTTGGTGCGTCCTGGGCTTTTCAGCACCAGGCTTCTGTTGAACAAGTTTGTAAGGCTGCGACTTGGTCTTCGGTTCACACTTTTTCTAGTTTTATAAGGTTGATGTGCGGGCCTCAGCGGATGCTGTTTTTGGCCGCAAGGTTCTGCAGGCTGCAGTGGTTTGAGTTTTCTGCATTATTGCCTGGTTGGATACCCGCCCTTTTTCTGGACACTGCTGTTGGATGTCCCAAGTGTAATAATCAATGATTGAAGTGGGGTGTGTGACATACTTAGAATAATACCATTTTGTGAATACTCACCTGTAAAATGGGTATTATAAGTATGTCACACACCCCACTTCACCCGCCCTTTTTTGGTATCCTGTTTCTTTATATGGTGAAGTTTTGTTATTCTAAGTATGTCACACACCCCACTTCAGACTTAATAATTACACTAGGGTTAACGCACCTCTAGGTGGCAGCATTGCAGAGGACTTCTCCAAAAAACTTCAACAGGCCCCTCCCGGTCTATACATACCTGGTACCTCCCAAGAACCCCCCAGTGTTGTTCTCTGCAAGGTGGCGACAAGACAGAAGAATGAAGTCTCCTGCTTGCAGGTAGCCGGGGTATCCCCCCGGCCCCCCCCCCCCGTGGTCTATTTCTGCCCGGCTTTTGTTTGAATGTGTTCTATGTAATGGCAGCCTCCCAGCTTCGGCTGTAGGCCGGGCAATAAGGTAGCCGGCACCATTGGTGCCTAGGAGATTAGCTCCTCCGCTCGACCCTTCATTGCGGGGCATAGCTGGATTCCCGGAGTGGTGATCCGGATGTGGGATGCCCCTTTTTTTTTATAGGAGTTAGTGGTCAGGTTGTCCTTGCCCTGGGGTGTTTGTGTCTCTTCCGGGGTGTGGGACGCGCTGGGGACAGTGTCATGCTTTTACTATGTACATGCTGTGTGAGTGTGCTGCTGCGCTTTCCCTTTGTGATTTTACTTTGTGATTTTACTTTGCGGTTTTACTTCTGATTTCACTGTCTGTTCCCATGGCTGTGTGTGTGTGTGTGCTTCTCCCCTCAGGAGCCGGGGGGGGCGGGGCCTCGCGGCGTGCTGCGCCGCGGTCCCGCTGGTGGCCGGGCGCCGTATTCGGCGCCTGTAGCCTGTTTGCCCGGCTGCTCAGGGGGGGACTTTTGATCAGTGTGTGGGTCTGCGTTACTCCGGCGCTGTTCTCCGGGAGCCGGCGGGTGGCGCCGCCGACCCCGTGATCGAGGTCTGACTGCGGTCCCCGCAGGCAGACGTTGACGCTGCCTGGGGGCGGGGCCGCGCACGGATTGGACGCCCGGAGGGGCGGGGCCTTCTCGGCTCCCGCGCTCACGGAGCCTCTCTCTTCCTCCGTCCTCGGTGTGCTGGCCGCCATCTTCTGCTGACTGCGCGGTTCCTCTTCTCTCCAGGTAGGCTGTTCTTTGGCTATGTCAGTGACCCCTCTGAACCTTCCTTCTCCCTTGCCTCCCTCCTCGCCCCGGCGCAGCTTGATGGGCTGGCGGGCATTAACCATTTCCGTGGCTCTGGTTGATGAGGAGGGGGGGGGGGTGGTGTAAGGGGGGTTGTTGTATATATGCGGTGTTTTTTGGCATGGTGCTGATTGACGCCTGTCTCTCTCTCCCTTTGTGTTTTTCAGATCCTGGGATCCCGTCTGGCAGGGCTCTCCCGGTCATATATACCTGGCTCGTGGGGGGTGTTTTTTGTCCTTGCAATATATATATATATATATATATATATATATATATATATATATATATATATATATACTTATTTGTATTTTTATAAGGGTCTTATGCTATTCCCCTGGGTCAGGATCTTGTGACTGTCCTTAGACAAGTGTTATTCAGGGGCATCCCGGGTCGCGTACCGCTTAAATCCCTGGGTTCTGCAAATACCATAATTTCACCACATGGAGGTTGCCACAGATACCGGGAATGGTTCTTCGGGACAATCCAAGGTGTGCGGGGGTTGTGGGGCTCCGCTCCAGGGAGATGATGTCATCTTGTGTATCCCTTGTGCGCAGCAGAACATTGCACGGCAGTCCAGTACTCCGGTGCCCAGCACTTCGTCAGCCGCGCCATCTCCCTCTCCCCCTCGCTTATTCCGAACCCCGTGTGACGTTGTCCTGGGCGGGGATTCGCAGGCTGAGGTATGTGCCCGTTTGACCAGCCTTGAGAAGCGGTTTTCTGCTATAGCCACTCAGAAGGCTTCAGCTAAGCGGAAGCATCTGTCTCCGCCTCCGCCGGATTCAGATGAGGAAGTTGTGGGAGATCTGGATTGGTCGGATCGTCCCCGTGAAGAAGGTGAGCTCATTGAGGATGAAGATTCTGATGTTCAGCAGTTGCTGGGTTCTGAGGGAGATCAGGATGATGGCCTCCCTCTCGATTCATCTACCATTTTGAGCCAGATGTTTGAGGTTTTGGATTTGGAGCCTCCGGTGGTTGCTCCCAGGCCCAAGGGTCAGCTTTTTGGGGTGTCCAAGCAGCGTCTGGAATTTCCCAGCCAACAGCATTTTGAAGAAATTGTCTTCAAGCAATGGGAGCAACCTACACGTCTTGTTGGTGTGCCGTCTAGCTGGGATAGGAAGTATCCCTTTCCGGCGGAATTGATGAAGCGTTGGTCTGTCCCCCCTGAGGTAGATACTCCGGTTTTGGGACTGTCCAACACGGCGGTAGTGCATTCCCCTGACACGACTTCGCTCAGGGACGGTGAGGATCGCCGGGTTGATCAGCTTGCCCGTCATGGTTTTGTATGTGCGGGTTCGGTGTTACGGCCTGTCTGTGCTTCGGCTCTTTTGACTTTTGCTGTCAGGTCTATTGTCAGGGACTTGGGGGTGGATCTCGAGCCCACCAGTGATGAGTCCCTTGGGCTTAAGCGCTGTGATGCTTTTTTGTCCTTTATCCTGGCCGCTCAGGAGGATGCCATGCTGATGTGTGGCGGGGCTACTGCCTTGCTGGTAGCTATCCGGCGCTGTGTGTGGTTGAGACAGTGGACGGCCGATTTTAATTCTAAAAGATCGCTCACGGCTCTGCCCTTTCTGGGTTTGAGGCTTTTTGGTGAGAGGTTGGACTCTGTTGCCAAGGGAGGTAAGTTACCTCAGCGCAAGAAATTTCGTCGTTCCTTTCGGGGGATGGTCTCGTTCAATCCGTCCTTTCGGGGAGTTGGCGCCGGTAGAGGTGCGGGCTCCTCGGCCCCCAGGGGCGGCAGTTGGAATAGGGGCAGAGGCCGTGGCCGTCCCACCCGCGTCTGGGGTGCCAAGCCCAAGCCGGCTGCCAAGCCCATCCAGCAATGAGGGGGCGCCCTCACCCGTTCGGGTGGGGGGGGGACGGTTGCAACTTTTCTCCCGGGTGTGGGACCAGGAGGTCCCGGACAGATGGATCCGGGAGGTGGTTTCGGCCAGTTACAAGTTGGAGTTCGAGTCCCTTCCTCCTCCAAGGTTCTTCAGGTCTCGGGTGTCTTTGGATCCTTTGGCCGCGCAGGGGCTCCTGGCAGCAGTAAGGAATCTTCTGGATTTGGCCGTCATTTGCCTGGTTCCTCCTTCAGAGGTGGGACGCGGGTTTTATTCCAATCTCTTCACGGTCCCCAAAAAGGACGGGTCCTTCCGTCCTATTCTGGATTTGAAGTTTCTCAACAGGTTTATACGTCCTCGGAAGTTTCGCATGGAGACCCTGCGGTCGGCGATCGGTTCGCTTCGGCAGGGGGACTTTATGACGTCCATAGACATCAAGGATGCGTACCTGCACGTGCCAATTTTTCCTGCTCATCAGCGGTTCCTCCGTTTCGTGGTGGGGGATCGGCATTTTCAGTTTGTGGCTCTTCCATTCGGTCTCACCTCTGCTCCGAGAGTGTTCACCAAGGTGTTGGCAGGGGTGATGGCCCTGCTCAGAGCTCAGGGGATTCGCATTGTGCCTTACCTGGACGATCTTCTCATCATGGCTCCTTCCTTCAGTCAGGCGGAAGGGGACACCAGCACGGTGGTGTCCATGTTGGAGAGGTTCGGCTGGGTGATCAATTACCCCAAGTCCTCGCTGGTTCCGGCCAGGGTGGTGACCTTTCTGGGGATGTCGTTGGACTCCTGCCAGCACAGAGTGTTTCTCCCTCAGGCCAAGGTGCTGATGATTCAGGAATTGGTCCAGCTGCTCCTCTCCCATCCTCATCCGTCCATTCGTCTGGGGAGGAGACTGGTGGGGTTGATGGTGGCCTCGTTTGAGGCAGTTCCCTTTGCTCAGTTTCATACGAGGACTCTTCAACTTCATCTTTTGGCGTCTTGGAACCGGTGTCCGGGGTCTTTGGATCGGTCCTTCCGGTTGTCCCCTCGGGTTCGGCAGTCTCTTCTGTGGTGGTTGGTCTCGGACAACCTTCTGAAGGGCAGGTCGTTTCTGACTCCACTTTGGGAAACTGTCACCACGGATGCCAGTCTGTCAGGCTGGGGAGGTTATTGGAAGGATCTTCGGTTTCAGGGGCAGTGGGACCCACAGGAGGCCCACTTGCCCATCAATGTTCTGGAATTGCGAGCCATCAGGTTGGTTCTGTCTCACTTGACGCATCATTTACTAGGTCTGCCGGTTCAGGTTCGCTCAGACAATCAGACGGCGGTTGCTTACATCAATCACCAAGGAGGGACTCGCAGTCTGGGTGCCCACAGGGAAGTGTCTCTGATTTTGGTCTGGGCGGAGACTCATGTCCCTTGCATCTCGGCAGTTTACATTCCGGGTGTGGAAAACACAGAGGCGGATCTTCTGAGCCGGTGTGCGTCCCGTCGGGGGGGAGTGGTCTCTCCATCCCCAGGTGTTTCGGTCACTTTGTCTCCGGTGGGGGATGCCGGAGGTGGATCTGTTTGCCTCTCGTCACAATCACAAGCTTCCGTCCTTTGTGTCCCTGTCCCGGGACCCTCTGGCTCTGGCGGTGGATGCCATGTCCCTGTGCTGGAGGGACCTGGGGTTTCTTTATCTGTTTCCTCCGATTCCCATGCTAGGCAGGGTTCTGCGAAAGTTGGTTCTGGAAGGAGTTCCCGCCATTCTCGTGGCTCCAAGGTGGCCAAGGCGGGTGTGGTTCGCGGACATCGTCCGTCTGGCCGTAGATCAGTTCGATCTGCCTCTTCGGCCAGATCTCCTCACTCAGGGTCATCTCTGTTACCCCAGTTTAAAAACGCTGGCTTTGACGGCTTGGCTGCTGAAACCTCCATCTTGAAGGAGGAGGGTCTTTCGGATGCGGTCATTCAGACTCTTATTAGTGCTAGGAAGAGATCTTCTTCTTCCATCTATTACAGGTATTGGAGAGCTTATATTGATTGGTGTGAGGCTAGGTCTTTGCCTTGCCGGGTTTTTTCTGTGTCTAGGATTTTGGAGTTCCTTCAGACGGGTCTGGACTCTGGTCTTCAGTTGAGTACCTTGAAGGGGCAGGTTTCTGCTTTGTCAATTTTTTTCCAGAAATCTTTTGCTAGTCATTCCTTGGTCAAGACTTTTTTCCAGGGGGTCTCGCATGTGCGGCCTCCTAGGAAGCCTTTGCTCCCAGTTTGGGACTTGAATTTGGTTCTTTCTGCTCTTATGGCTCCTCCTTTTGAGCCCTTGCGGGATGTTGCTTTGTCCATTCTTACTCAGAAGGTTGCCTTTCTGGTGGCCATTACTTCGGTTAGGCGTGTTTCAGAGCTGGCTGCTTTGTCTATTCAGGCTCCTTATTTTGAGGATCATCAGGACAAAGTGGTTTTTCGTTACAAGTCAGATTTTCTCCCTAAAGTGGTTTCTGCTTTTCATCTTAACCAGGACATTGTTCTTCCTTCTTTGTGTCCTAAGCCTAAGAATGTCAAGGAGAGTGCTTTGCACTGCTTGGATGTGGTTCGTTGTGTCAGGTTCTATCTTCGTGCGACGTCTTCTTTTCGTAAGACTGATGCCTTTTTCGTTGTGCCATGTGGGCCTAGGAAGGGTTTGGCTCTGGCCAAATCTTCCATTAGTAAATGGATTCGTCAGGCCATTATTGGTGCTTATTCGGCCAAGGGGAAGGATCCTCCTTTCCGAGTTACTGCTCATTCTACTCGTGCGGTTGGTGCGTCCTGGGCTTTTCAGCACCAGGCTTCTGTTGAACAAGTGTGTAAGGCTGCAACTTGGTCTTCTGTTCATACCTTTGCTAAGTTCTATAAGGTTGATGTGCGGGCTTCAGCGGATGCTGTTTTTGGCCGCAAGGTTTTGCAGGCTGCAGTGGTTTGAATTTTTTTCTGCGTTATTGCCTGTTCGGATACCCACCCTTTTCTGGACACTGCTGTTGGATGTCCCTAGTGTAATTATTAAGTCTGAAGTGGGGTGTGTGACATACTTAGAATAATACCATTTTGTGAATACTCACCTGTAAAATGGGTATTATAAGTATGTCACACACCCCACTTCACCCGCCCTTTTTGGTATCCTGGCTCTCTATTTGGTGAAGTTTGGTTCTTTACGTTGAGGGTTACATTGTTTGGTTCTGGTACCTTGTCTTACTGCTGTTCTAACACTGGGAGGTTCTTGGGAGGTACCAGGTATGTATAGACCGGGAGGGGCCTGTTGAAGTTTTTTGGAGAAGTCCTCTGCAATGCTGCCACCTAGAGGTGCGTTAACCCTAGTGTAATTATTAAGTCTGAAGTGGGGTGTGTGACATACTTATAATACCCATTTTACAGGTGAGTATTCACAAAATGGTATTATTTACAGTTGAGGGTTACAATTGTTTGTTCCTGGTACCTTGTCTTACTGCTGTTTTAATACTGGGGAATTGTTGGGAGGTACCAGGTATGTATAGACCGGGAGGGGCCTGTTGCTTTTTTGGAGATTCTCTGCAACACTGCCACCTAGCGGTGAGTATAACCCAAGTGTAATAATCAATGATTGAAGTGGGGTGTGTAACATACTTATAATACCCATTTTACAGGTGAGTATTCACAAAATGGTATTTTTCATCAATGCAGTATATATGTGGTAATGGCACATAAGCTCGGGTATTTTCTTTTTTATTTCCTCTATGGAAAAAGGTAGATATACATGTCCCAGCAGGCCTTTGTCCACAACTGATGATCAGAAAAAGAGACACTTTTAATTTGTGTATGCCTGATGTAAAGCTGCTATTGAAGGCCATAAGAAAGGGTGGTATGGGCCTTTAGAGCTGGACATTCACATCATAATTCCTTATTGCACAATAAATGGGGAGTGTTAATGGTGTTGTCCTTTTATCCTATTGGCACTCCTAGCTGTTAGATGGCTGCATGGTGGTGACTGGAGTTCCTGACTATGGGAATAAGCAGTTGTCATGAGAGTTCCAAAGATAGAGGAGAAACGTTAGCCATGGACGACTGGATGCCTCCTGGAGTTGTCTCCCCCCCCCCCCCCCCGTGCTTACCCCCAACTGGTGCGGAGATGTGATGGGCACAGTTTGTTGATTATATGTTAGCTAGGTGCACATGCCCTCTGACCCTGTATCTTCTGTGTGTCTCCGCAGTCACGCCCGTCTCCGCTGCCTGTGTACCTGCAATAGGTGTACATTCTGCCTGTGTCAGAATCTGCTCCACTCTGACCTCGTCCAGGCCGTAAAGAACAAACTCTTCACCGCCGCGGTCAACAGGTCTATTATTTTTATTCTCTGCCTGCACCCAGAACCCTAACATGCTTCTATGCTGCTATTCTCCAAGACAGGGTGCCCTAACATGCTTCTGTGCTGCTATTCTCCAAGACAGGGTGCCCTAACACACGTGAAGCTTAGACATGCTGCTATATTTTCCAAAGCAGAACCCTCCATGTGATGTGCACAGAGATGGGTGCATGTGGCTATCAGCCATTGTGCTTTATGTGCAGGCACTCATATA
This sequence comes from Gastrophryne carolinensis, assembly GCA_027917425.1. Taxonomy (NCBI): domain Eukaryota; kingdom Metazoa; phylum Chordata; class Amphibia; order Anura; family Microhylidae; genus Gastrophryne; species Gastrophryne carolinensis. Next base: position 82,350,775 of record CM051243.1, read on the forward strand.
CTGTATGCACGGCTACGCTACGCTGTGTAGGCTGATATGCCTGCTTTTCATCCCTTAGTAATCCTGTGTGCTGCTGTTTCTGTGCTGTGAGGAGATGCCTGCATGCTATGCCACTCCACATAAAGAATACTTCAGGATCACCCCAGCACAACTGTCCTGGAGCTGGTGTCTAGAAGTTGTATAGAAGTGTAAGGGGTGGAAAGCAGCTTAGGGTAAAAGTGTCAGCTGCCTATGTGCTCTGTAATGTCTAGTGGATGGCAAGCAGGCACCTTAAAGTTTTCAGGAAGCCTATTCCCCTTGGCATTGTCTGCCTCTTAAAACGGATCAAAATTTGAAAAAAAAAAATAAGTTTAGTAAAGCGGGCAACTTGTCACACACATAAGCATGAGGGGGAAGCTGTGCCAGCAGCAGCCCACACCAAACTGAGAGATAAATGTGTCAGAAACTCAGGCAGCTTGTTCATTATGTTATATAAACACACACACTGAATATTCAGCTGCTAGAGAGATTGTGTGTGTGAGAAGGGATATCTGCAACAATGTTTCTTTATCACAGTGAACACTGGATTTACTGCACCATTCAGTCAGTGTAGCTTCTAAAATGATACATTTCTTTCAGCTGTGCAGCAGAGCAATTAGTCATCACAGCTGATAGCTTTCTACTAGAAATAAAGGAGGATTGCACTATGTGAGGCAATTTTGACTGTGGGATTGGGTTTTTATATATGCTGAACTGTGGCAAGATGGCTGCCGTCATGCAGTTATGCAGCATAGAGTCTGCCTGCTATTCCATAACTTCTCCATGGAGTTGAGCTCTCTCAAATAGTTTGTCACTAATTGCCAGAGTAAGGCTTTGGGGTGCAACTTTGTTTTACTTTTGGTCTGCTTTAAGGCTGCTTTCACATTGGACCGAGCAACAGAAAGCAATTTTCATAGGTGATCGTGCGTTTCATTTTTATTTATTTATTTTTTTTTAGTATAGTGGTTGCAAAACTTTCAGAAAGCGATTTACTGGTGAGAGAGACTCTGATTTCCTAATCAGCTTTAGTTATTGTGCCACAAACCAGGGGCGGACTGGCCGTATGGAGCAGATGGAAAATTCCTGGTGGCTGTACTCCCTTATAGCCACTTGGACTGGGTGTAGCCTCCAACCCATCTCCCCATACCTGGTCCCACTGTAACACCTTCCAGTCAAGACATAGGGCCATAGCCTCATCTGCCATAGTATCTGGCCCTACAATATAAAGCTTCAGTACCATCACATATTCACCCCTGCTCATGATCTATTTCGGTCCCTCAAATTTTTCTCTAGTAAAAGCACACAAACCATAAAGTGGTTGATGCGGTGGGGGGAATAGGCTCCCTGCTTGTACATGGAGGAGGAGCGAGGCTGCTGAATCTTACCATGTCTGCTTTGACAATCTGAACTCCATCTTTTTTTCTCCCCTGCATGTAGTGATTTTTTTTTTTTGGGGGGGGGGGGGGTAGTGGTGTGTGAGTGAGCAACGCATAAACCCATCTGTCACAATGATCGTGTGGAACATGAATGTCTCTGCATGCGCCGCCTGTTTTGATCCACTGTCACTCAGTGTGAGCATGCATTACCCAGCATCCTCTGCTCAGCCCATGTTGAGCTCCTCTGTTTCTCTTCCTGACAGGTGTTCATTTCAGTTGATCTGGGCGGCCGTCACCCTTTTTCTACTGCACAACTTCTCCCCGCTGCCCTTCTTCTAGTAACACCCCCCATCCCTTTGTGCAGTAAAGTGTGTGGCAAGAACACCATTGACACTACCTTTGCTTTAGGTCCTCTATGACCGAGATGTCTCTTACTGTGTGAGCCAATCAAAATTCAGTATTGGCTAGTGTGTCAGTAAGCAAAGGCAGATTCACAAGGAGAGGAACAAACTCACCCTAGGCTTCCATAATGGTTAATCATGAAATCTAAATAGACTTTTGGCCCATATTTTGCCCCGCAATGTAAAATGCTAGTTAAGCCCCCTCCCCAACTTTTGATGCAGCAAAGCATTCTGTGCCACATTTGTTTGTTGGAAATAGGTGAGTATGCTGTATGGCCTTGGGGGGCGGTGGTAGTTACTTATTACTTTATACATAGAGACATTCAGATAATGATGCTCTCTAAGACATGTAGTAAGTGGGCTATTTAGACTTTTGTTTCACTTTAATGTGAAAGTTTAGTCAAAGCTTAACTTTTCCTTAGACTCCAGGCCCAAGCAGCACTAGAAGATCTGTTTAGCTTACCGTTGCTCCTGCATCCTGGTTTCGGTGGCTGGGAGTGGCCTGGGGACGGCTTCCATTGAAAATAATAGGCGCCTCCGTACATCAAAATCTTGGCGCCCATTGTTTTCAGTAGAAGCTCAGTGTACACAGGCCACTCCCTCCCAATCCGTAACCCAAAAGTGCTGCTGGCAGCTTTACAGTTTGGCCCTGCAGAAGGACGTTCAGTGGCGAAGGAGCAGTGGTAAAGGTAAACGGATATACTAGCTATCGCTGCCGCTGGCCGGCCTTGGAGTCTTGGATTTCCTTTTTGAGCATTGATAAAAGTCTGAAAAACGTCTTGTCTCCGACTTCAATTAAAGCAGAATAAAACTCACTAACGTGCAGCCTGCAAGCAAACTTTTCCCCGGGGCATGCCAAATCGGTAGGCCCCCTGTGTGAATCCTCCACCCCCCCCCCCCCCCCACTCCAGGGTGCATAAAAACTCGGCGTTCCCTGCTTCAATAGTGCATGCGCAGGCTCTTGTCCAATCGGAGCCGTTTGCCTACAATAGGCAGTGTGTGCACTCCCCTCCCAGCTATTCAGATGGGCTGGGACTGGAGTGCGCACAAGGCCGGGGGATGCAGCAGCGCAATCCTTTGTCAAAAGGAAGTAAATACGGCAAAGGGCTCTGATTGGACGAAAGCCAGAGCATGCACCGTTGGAGCATAGAGAAGTGAGTTGTACTGGGCTTTCAAATGGAGTTTCACACAGCAGGGGCATCCCAATTCCAGATGCCCTGGGGGCACAGAACGAAACCCGGCAAAGTCAAATTCCCCAAGTTGATGTTATCTGGCACACAGGTGCCACAGCCACACACTTCTGTTGAAGTAGCGGATCTTTTGCTGTGCTGAGTGATTTCTCCCCCCTCACATGGGGCTGCTTCTCTTCTTTAACTCATTCAGGATTTGGAGAGAAGGGGAAGAAATTGCCACGCAGCCTATCTCTGTTAGTGAAGCCTCACAATTTCAAGTCAGCGCATTCCACTTTCATTGCAGGCGTAGATATGTTTTTATTATGCAAAATGTGTCAGTTGTTGGGATAACTTTTATCATGGCTAAAGTCTATTTTTGACTGGACTTTAAGGCAAGTATGCCTGGTAAGGGTCTAGTAGCAACTTTACATTTGCTTTTACAGCCATGCTGACACTTAAAAGATGGCTTCTAAATGTACATGTCTGTTCAAGTCAATGAGTGGCTGTATATTAAAAGGGCTGTCCAGGCTACTACCAAAAAGACCTTGATTTGCCCCCTTTCTCTTTACTCTTCACACTGGGAACAGCCCCTACATTGGGGTAATAGCCTCCTGTCATCAGGAGAGGTCCCTATTTCAGCATGTTAGTGCCACTGTGACTGATGTCCTGGGAGGCGGCCATTTGTCATAGAGACATCTGGCCTGGGCAGCATGGGACTCAGATCTCAGGTTAGGTTCAGTGTGCCAGAGTAGTAGTAATCGGCTACAGGGGACAGAAGGTATTTCCCTCCAAATCCAGGTCAGTCAGACAATTAGATTTATTCAGGACTTTACAATTTTATAGGAGCTCTGTCCTAACCTACTGCACATTATGATGGTGGTAGGATATAACTGAGCCCCATCATGTACTGGTGCCGCCTCACACTATACTGTCCAATGCCATTAATCTTATCTCTCTTGCTAGTGTTACTCCCCTTGTGCTGCCAGGTTTGATGTGGCGTGTGCTTCATGCATGTATCCTATGCCTGAAAGAATACCTGTCACAGGAGAAATGTGGGGCTGCCATGGCTGATGTCCTTTTGTCATTGCACGTCGGTTGTCTGTCATGCCACGCGTACATTTCCAGTATTTGTTGAGTCCTTAACATGTGTGGACATATCAATTCTCAGTACTGCCTGGTATGTCACGAAGCAATACTGAGATTTGATAGGTCCACACGTGTGCTTAGTGTACCCGGAGGATCACCATGATGGGAGACCAGAATTCTAACAGTTGCAGGCTACAGCTTCCCATATTTAATTAAAATCTTTCTCTGACTGCATGACTAAAGCTTAAATCTGATTGGTAGCTGTGGGAGAATGGCGAGCTATTATAAATTATAAATGTATATTGTAAATTATAAAAATTATAATATAAATTATAGCTATTAATGTTATATTATAAATATAATATAAATATTATAAATGTAGGGTGCTCTCTGCCCTGTCCCATACAGGTTTTCCTGTGGGCTCATTCTCCGCTTGTACTGTAATTATCAGACTGTCTGTAGCATCCTGTTTTCAGCTGCTTGTTTTGGCTCTTATGTTAGGGGCCCTACCTGCAGCTTTACCATGTGATTTCCGGCCATGTTTTTGGCATCTCTGTATACCAAATATATGGTAATTGGTCCAATCAGAAATCGGCATGGTAAAAAAAAAAAAATTGAAAAAAAAATATATATATATATATATAATATATTTACACACACGGACAAAACTCCTGTTATAGAAATAAAAACCTGCAGTGGTAACTAAAATAACCTGAAACTGACAAAAGTAATTATACATTATATACATTATACACATTATAATCAACTCATAAAAATCAGACATTGCTTTTGAAAGATTCAGTAAAAAAAAAGACTGGAATTTACCAAAATGCATATTGACAAGCCACAGAGCTTCTGGGAGAATGTCCTTTGGACAGATGAGACAAGACTGCAACCTTTCGCTAAGTCGCATCAGGTCTGTGTTCAGACGCGAAAATGAAGCCTATAAATAAAAGAACATTGTACCTGCTGCTGAAATGAGGAGGATGGGTTATGTTATGGAGCTGGCCGCTTGCTTTCAGTCGGCCTATTTATAGGGTGAGAGGTAGTCACTGTGCTGTTTGGTATCATGATGTGCAGGGCTGTTTCTGTGGTAGGATGAGCATGGCGATCGCCTGGGCTGCCAAAGCCATTGGGGGCACCTCAGAGGAGTAGCTAGGCTGTCTGGAACCCGGAGCCAAGATTCAAAATAGCGCCCCCCATCTGTTTTCAGATCCCCCTTTGGCGCCCCCCTGACCTGCTGCATCTAGGGCAAGTGCCCCCCCCAGCTATGCCGCTGGGGCATTTTTATCCCAGCCATCCTGTTTTCTGTGGAGGGGGTCACAAGGAGGAGATCCAAATACCTGTGTAGACGACAGGTGCAGAAGTCTCACTGAGAGCTATAGAAATGTTGTTGTGCCAAAATATTAAGTTATGGGCACCATCATTTTTGTCCAGACCCATTTCATTTGTTTTGTTTGAACCACAATTCAAAATCCATGCCTGATTTCCATTTACTGATTTTCAGTAAATTTAAAATGTATAATTACTTTTGTCAGTTTTGGGTAATTTCAGTGACCGTTGTGGATTTTTGACTATCCCGGGTTAAGTTCAGTGCCCTGTTGTGTGAAATCCCCCAGAACGCCCTGTAAAACTCACCTCTTCCCAGTCTAATGGTGAATGAGCTGGCTCTAGTCCAATCAGAGCTGTTTGCCGTGACTGTCTTTCGGCAAATTGCTTCCCAGCTGAGTAGCTGAGATGGGAGCTTGCACACAGCCCGAGGATGCAGGGAATGCACCTGCTCTTGCTCCCCATTGTAAACAATCAGAGCTGTTTGACGAATGACATATGCACGCAAACGGCTCTGATTGGACGGGAGGCCACGCATGCACCGTTGGATCAGGAAAAGGTAAGCTGATACTGGCGATCTGGGAGGTTTTGCACAGCGGGGCATCTTAATTTGGAATGCCTTGGGGAATGGGCCTGCTGTCCTGGGTTTTGCTCTGCTTTAATGGATGGGTATCGTCAATTCTGTACAAATCTGTATCCCACTTATTTAGTCTTCCTGTGTCATATGGACCCCAGAATAGCCATGATTGAGCATCCACATGCAGCCTTTTACTACATCATCATGACAAATTCCTCTTATTGACCTCCCTGTAATGGATCATCCAACAGCTTGTAGTGTCACCTACACGTGTTGCATGGCACAGATAGGTCTTGGGAAAGGACCATCATGATTGGGGGGGGGGGGGGGGGGCAGGCTTTGCTAGTACAGTTTAAAAAGATGATTCTAGACAATTTATTTGACATTTCAGCAACCCTAATGGGCCACTGATATATTTAACACAACTTCTTTGTATAGGATCTCCATAGCTAACCCTGGGTAATAAGAAGGGGGCCCCTGCAGGCCTCGGCTGGCATGTTTTGTGCAGGGTGTTCTGTCATAGTGTGAGATATTGCTGACCCCTTCGTGTGCATGTGTGTATAAGGTTGATGGCCTTGCTGGATGTGTTGGGGGAGGCCATGTTTGCAGACGTAGATGGCAGCCTGGGACATCAAGTTCACCCTGTCTCTCACATGGAACATTCCATCTTCATGGACACATCTGCCAAGCCGCCGCTAGACCCTGCCAGGTACCCAATGTGTGCCCAACATATGGGGTGTGTGTGTGCTGCTGGATCACTAACCTCTATACTAAACAGCACAACAACAGAGGATCAATGCTTAATATCAACAGGATCAAATCAGGGATTTGTGACCCCCGGGTGCAGCTTCATAGCAGCCCACTGCTCCAGACATGTGTACACTCACTGCATGGATGGCTCCCTATATATCTCTGTGGGCTGGGGTCCATATGTTATGGACTCCCAGAGCCTGGTTGTTATTGCTCCTGAATCATTCATTATTTCTTACACCCTACACTTGGAGTCCACTCAGACTTAACTGGGGTAGTGAGCATGTTCCTGTGTTTGTGTGTGTGTAGTGATGACCCATAACCACCTTAATGCTTTCCAGCATGTTAGGCTATGGTCAGTTAAGGGGCAGTCATCGCCTAGTGGTAAGGAACCTTGTGACTGGAGGGTTGCAGGTTCGATTCCCAGCCATTGTGCGATGCCCCATCTGCTACCCGGGTGCCGCGGTTAGGGCAGCCCACCACTGCAGCTTTGGAATAGGCTATGTGCACCGGTAAGTGATTCCCTCTCCTTGTATGTGGAGCCACTCCCAGCATCCTTCATATGAAGTATTGTCACTTCTGTGGACTCCAGGGCCAGACAGCACCAACAGTAACTGAAAGATCCGCTTACCTTACTGTTGTTCCTGCGTCGCCCATTATCCTCCTGCGTCGCCCATTATCCTCCTGCGTCGCCCATTATCCTCCTGCGTCACCCATTATCCTCCTGCGTCGCCCATTATCCTCCTGCGTCGCCCATTATCCTCCTGCAGTCCTGGTTTGTGAAGCCAGGAGTTGCACCTCTGGGTTGTGGCGGTGGGAGCAGCCTTGAGTACTACTGGCTTCCATTGAAAACAGTAGGCGCCTCCGTACATCAAACCTCTGTGAACCAAGGTGCCCATTGTTTTCAATAGAAGCGGAGTGTAAACAGGCCCCCCCCCCCCCCCCCCGGCCTGATGGATCCCGAACGTGCAGCTGTTAGCTTCACGATCTGGACCACAGAAGGAAGGTTGAAGGTTGTGCAGGAGCAGTGGGTAAGGTAAGTGGATCTAGTTATCGCTCATTGTGCCCCGGCCTTGGGGTCGAAGTCTTGTCTCGTCGATTCCCTCTTCTTGCATGTGCCCACTTGCAGCATCCTTCATATGAAATATGAATGTAGATGAAAATGGCTGCTCTATAGAGTGCCTCTGCCATGGTCCCAGTTACAGTGAGCTTAGTGCACCTATTATGGCAATAGCTGCTTTACACATATGTACTGGTGTCAGAGCTGCCATTAATACTGGGCCTTTACCACAGCAAGATCACCATTATCCCCCATCTGCCCCTCCCCACATTATCCCCCATCCTCCCTTCTTTCCCCTATCCCCCTTCTTTTGAGAGCGGCTCCTGGCATGGATTGAATCCTTGTTGGAGGAAAATCCAACAATAAAAAATATAAACATAATAAATGGCGGAAGGAGGGCTCACTTATACGTCTGGCATCAAACAATATCCAGCCAGGCTTGTTTAAAGGAAAGAAGAACCAGGGGTGACTGGTTTTGAACTTTCCATTCTGCTTTTACGGGGGAGATCTGCTCAACTTGAGTGGCCTGCCCCCACGCCAGCTGTGCCAGAACACTCGCTTATTGCTATAGCAATTTTGAAGTGTGTAGATGCTTTTACCCATCATGCAATGGGTACCCCTCCTCTCACTATCCAGCATATTGTTTGAACATAAACATACCCTTCTGGGGGTAACTATTAAAACCTTTTCTTGAGCCAGCCTCTGCTAAAATACTGGAGTATTGCTATTGCAATTCTTTTGATACGTGTAGATGTTTTTACCCATCATGCAATGCTTCGGGAAGATATTAGATTGCGTAACGCTGCTGACTCAGACTTGTCCAGGAGGCAGGCATTGGAATGAAGCAAATCACCCCTGTAAAAGTGGAATGGTAAGCTCCAAAAGATTCACCCTGGATTGTATTCCTACCAGTAGAAGAAAACCACAAGCTTGCTTTGACGTTTTTTTTCAGTTGTGATGTATAAGTGACCCCTCCTCACTATCCAGCATATTTATATGGAATATTTAAATCAAACCAGAAAACCAATTTTTCACAATGGGTGTTGTTCCGGCCCCAGGGCGGTATCCTGATTGTGGATGCCCCTCTGCGCATTAACAGCGACAAATGGGAGAAATCTTACCTTTCTCCTGGTTGCCCCCGAGAAATCCGGTGATTGGTCGCCGCAGTCTTGTGGATGCCGGCATTTGCCACTGACTTTTTCCGGGTAAGCAGAGAAAGGTAAGATTTCCTCCATTTGTTGCCATTAATGCACAGGAAGGCACCTGCAATTGGGATGCCTCTCTGCGCCTCCCTGGGTGGTGGGCCGGTGTGAACAAATTTGTGATAGGGCTCCTTTTAAAGCCGCTTAAAGTCTCCAGGGACGGCAGCCAGCCTGCCCCCGGGGTATCCTATACTGAGATGCCTCCCTATGTGAAACCCTTGGAGCTGCCATTATATTCACGTTTACCGGTCACAGAGGAGAATGCATCCTCTGTTTCCCTGTGGAGTGATCACTCCCGACCTATCTGAATGGCTGAGCGTGGGAGTGCACACTGCACATACTAGAAGTGTCGTGCACGTCATCCGCCAGCCCTAAATATCAGTCATTCAGCAATCTTAAAACTGCCGGAGGACGTGGCTTCAGTGGTGGAAGAACCCGAGATACCCGGACAGGGGAGGAAAGGTTTATTATGATCTGCTTTAAAGCGGACCAAAAGTGCAATACATTTGGCCAAAGCCCCTGCCAATACTCCCTTCTTAAAGTGTAGAACTAGAAATGTATATTTCCGCTTTTCGAATCGTCCTGGAACACAGATCTGTCCCTTTCTGTAAGATGGCAGGCGATCAGTTATTGCATTGTTATGGCAATGGCATCATTGCCACACCCAACAATAAAAATGAATGGAGGAGGCGGAGCTTTACAGTTAAAACGGGTGCTGTTATCTGGGATTAGAGTGAAGCAGGAGCAGTGAAACTTAGAAAAATGTGCTCTTCATGGCGGAAACTATTCAGGGGACGCAAGTTAAAAATGTGGGGTTTGGTCCGCTTTAAGGAACAGTGTAGTTATGGGGGCTGCATATCTGTCTGGTTTTCTATAACCTCCTTTAGAAGCATTCTGGGAGTTTCCTCTTCCTTGTTATTTGGGGTGGGGTACAATTTCATCCAGCTATTGGGGGTCCTCTCCAGTGTTGGCACTAATTGTAACATTAACCCTCTCCTCCCAGCACACAGTAATGGTGTCTCTTCTGTCTTCTCTCTGTTGCAGGCACATGTCGCAGGCTGACCTGAAAGGTTCCACGTTCTGGTTGCGGGCGAGTTTTGGCGCCACCATATTTGCCGTCCTGGGATTTGCCATGTACAAAGCTTTATTGAAACAGCGATAATACTAAAAGAACTGCCTCCCCTTTCCCAGTGAACCATCTAACCTATTTATCAATGTACATTATGGGCTGTGTACCCCCCCGCTAGCTTACTTATTTATATTCCTAGTCATTATAATGCCCGCAGTGCACCCACAGTATTAAGTTCCTCATCAGCAGGGACAAGATGGAGGTCATCTCTGAAGCTGGTTTTAGTATTTGTCGATTTTATGCGCAGTGGCCAATGATGGGAGGCCATTTTTACACCGCATTGGCAAGGACCTGTCCTTCTCTTCCTAGGATTCTAGACTTTGTGGGATGAGAACTGTTTGGACTGACGTGTGGTCTGTTCTCATGGAAAAGAAGTGCTAATGTGCGGTCATCCCTGTGAATGCACAAGTCACACTCCTAACTGGTTGCTGATAAGATTCAGTGGCTGACAAAACCCCACACTGGGGATTGTTAATGATGTCGTCCCAATCACAAGTGTCCAGGGACTGCCGAGTCCTTCTCCTGTATATAATAATGTATATAGATCAATTTATCCTGCTGGCAGAGTCCCGGACAAGCCCCCACAATTTTTACCATGGCTTCCCTCACACACTGCCGTCCTCCAGCGTCATCTGTCCAGTAGGGTGATGGTATCTGGATGTTGGGAAGAAAACGTCACTATTTTTTATAAAGGTGCATGTGGTCCTGGCGCTGCTCCATTGAATGTTACCAGATTGTGTATTTTTCTGATTGGACACCACAGCCTCTGTCATGTCACTGTATAGGCTGGCTTTATTTATTTTAGTTTTATTTCAATGATCCTTTCTTTTACCTCCCAGCATTGTAATCACTCTAGACTGGGCCTGGGTTTTATTTCAGAAATAAATGCTCTCCACATTCAGTCACTGTTCCCTGCATGCTGATCATTGTTTTTTTTACACAGATTTTATTTCCTGTCTTGTTCACCCATATTGTGGCAATCCACCAAAGGTGAGATAACCCCTCTCCCTGATGCCACATTATTGCTGCTTCTATTTCACACATGAAGCCCCCCCTCTCTTCATTTTTCACATTTGACCTTCTTGTGAATGTCATTAAAGAACCAGAGACTGTGTGCCACCATCTTTTTGTGTCTGTTACTTTTGGGGGGGGGGGCAGGTCTTCTCACCCCCAGGCCTTTACTCATTTAGGTTGATGCTTTATAAAGGAATCGGAAGCGTGACTTCCAGAGATATACATAAACAAACTCAAAACTCCACTGAGTTTTGAGTTTGAAACTGAAAACTGCCCCCCCCCCCCCCCCGGGTGTCGGCACCCGGCAAGTTGGGGCAGCTGGCGTGGGCACCCACTCTCCAGGGGAGGGGGGGGCACTGACAGGTCCGGCCTTTGGGGTGTGTGACGGCACTTGCCCGGTGTGGGACTGGAATGGCACCGACACAACTGGTGCCCACATCTCCTTGATTAGCAAGGTTCCACACAATGGGGCATCTCAATTTAGATTCCAGGGGAGGAAGTGCTGCGTTTTGTTCTGCTTTTAAGTTGCCCACCCCAGCTGATTCCCTATCCCTGGAGCATCCCAATCTGTGATACCCCACTGTGTGAAACCCCCTGGGATCGCTGGCATACCCACTATGCAAGCAATTCCACCCCTGTGTTTTGGTCCGCTTTTCAGGGGCATCTCAATTTGGGATGCTTCTGTTTGTGAAAGAACCCCCCTGGTTTGGCAGTTAACCCAAACTGGCGACCCCCACAGTGCATTCACCAATTCAAGGAAAGTAATGAACAAAGTGGGGGGGGGGGGGGGGAGAGACACACACAGGGGCATCCAAAATCAGGAGAATCGATTAGACTCTGAGGTCAGATTTAAAGGGGTTTGGTGTGCTTCAAAGTAGACGAAATGATCCTTATGGGGCATCCAGACTTGGAACGTCCCTCAGTGATGTGACGCGACTCTTCACCACAAAGGGGCCCACTGAGACCATGCCGCCCAAGGGCCCACATAAACCTGGAGCCGGTCCTGGCCTCACATATTGAAATATCGACTATCCTAGTATTCTAAGTATGTCACACACCCCGCTTCAAGATATCCATAACTTGTGGGTAATACCGACCTGTAGAGGGCGATCTGCAGAGATGATAGGAAAAAGAAAGCCCCTCCCAGTCCATAAATACCTGGGACCTCCCACTCATTCCCCAGTCTTTCATCTCTGCAGACGGCGAGCAAGTCAGAAGATGATGCCTCCTCCTTGCACAGGGGGATTTCAGGTAGCCGGGATGACTCCCGGCCTGCTTTATCTATTTCCGCCGGGATCCCTTGATGATTCCCTGCCTCCTCTGTGGTCCGGGTGAGGGTAGAGTGGCACCTTATTTGCTCAAGAGCTAATGCTCCACCGTGAGACCCTGTACCAGAGGGTAGGCGGTTATCCGGGCTGGTGACCCCGGTTTGGGATGCCCTGTCCCTCTGCCATTTCACCCTAGATGGTGTTCCCCTCTCCGGATGCCCTTCTCCTCAGAGGGGGGGGGGGGGGGGGTCGGGAGCCTTTACTCATGTGTTAGGCTTTATTCTTTATTTAGTGTGTGTGTTTGTTGCATGTCACTTTAAGTGTTCTTTGCTATCACCTTAGTCGCCGCGGTGCCGGCTTCTCCCGGTGGTATGGCGGAGGGGAACTTTTCCCCTCAGATACTGTGAGTAGGGGGCGGGGGCCGGGCGTTGGCACGTCGCCGTGGCCCGCCCCCCTGTCTTTTCTTCTCTTTGACCGGCCGCCACTGTCGCCGCGGCGCCGGCATCTGTCATGGCTGCAGTGCGGGTCGTGAGGGGAGATCTCCCCTCACACGCTGGGAACAGGGGGCGGGGCCGGGCTTTCGGCGGGCGCCACTGCGGAGCCTGGTCTCCGGCCTGGAAGGGGGGCGGAGCTACGGACATCGTGCGCTCCGCGCTGGCCACGCCCCCCTTCTCCTCTCTGCCTCCTGCTGCTGCTGCTACTGCTCTGCGTGTGGTGTGAGGACGCCATTTCTCTCTGCTGACAGGAAGGCACAGTGAGTGGCCCTATGGGCCCCCTCCATATTTTTCCTTATTATGCTTGTCCCAATTTCTTTAATGCTTATCCTGTGTTTCTGTTATGTCTTCCAGGTAGACCTACATTAGGTTTTAGGGGGTTTCTCCCGGTCCTACGGTACCTGGGTTAAAATTGACTTATTACAAATCCTCCCACTTGGGACATTAAAGGGGCATCCCGGGTTGCTTATATGCGTAATTCCCTTGGTCATAGCGACTACATATAAGTTCACCGTATGGAGGCAGCCCCGGATACTGGGCTCGGGCTCCCCTCGGGGCAATCCTGGAAGTGTATGGGGTGTGGGGCATCCCTTACTGGGGATGATGTACTTCTGTGTATACCATGTGCACAGCAGACTATTACGCGGCAGTCCGGACCCCAGGCGTCTGGGTCAGCACCGCCGGTCGCTTCCCCTCCCCCTCCCAGCTTGATACGTACCCCGTGTGACGTTGTCATGGGTGGGGAGCTGCAATCTCAGATGTGCGCCAGACTGGCCAACCTTGAAAAATTATTCTCCAGTGCGGTCGCCCGAAAGGCTCCGGCTAAGAGAAAGCACTTGTCACTGGCCTCGCCGGTGGTTGACTTTGATGATGTTGATAATCTGGATTGGTCTGATAACTCCCCACTTGAGGAAGGGGAGGTATATGAGGAATCAGATAATTCTGACGATCAGCAGTTTGTTGGCGCTGATACCGAGCGGGACTTGGGGAGATCCTCGGATACTTCTAACGTTCTGGCTCAGATGTTTGAGGTTTTGGCTATTTCTCCTCCTGAGGCGGCTCCACAGCAAAAGGGGGAGTTTTTCGAGGAATCTAGGCCGCGCTTGGAATTTCCTAATCAAAAGCATTTTGATGGAATTATTGCTAAGGAATGGGAGAGGCCTGCTCGGCTCCCAGGTATTCCTCAGGGTTGGGACAAAAAATATCCCTTCCCTTTGGATACGGTTAAGCGTTGGGCGTCCCCTCCCGAGGTGGATGCACCGGTTCTGGGATTGTCCAACACTGCTGTTTTAAATACCCCTGATTGTTCCACTCTTAAAGATGGTGAGGATAAACGCATTGACCAGATGGCTTGTCATGGTTTTGCCAGTGTTGGGTCAGCCATGCGGCCCGTTTGTGCTTCGGCGCTGATGGTGGTGGCTACCAGGTCGGTGGTCATGGACCTGTTGACTTCTTCCGGGCTTGATCTGGGTAGTGACGAGTTCCTTGGCCTTTAAAAGGTGTGACTTGTTTTTGTCATTTGTATTGTTGTGTGGCAGGACGTTGGCTCTGCTGGTGACTATTCGGCGTTCGGTTTGGTTGCGCCAGTGGGCGCCTGATTTTGTGTCAAAAAAGTCGCTGACGGCTCTCCCTTTTGTAGGATTACGGCTCTTTGGAGAGAAATTGGATTCCGTCGCCAAAGGCGGTAAGTTACCTCAACGCAAGAAACAACGCCGTCCCTTTCGGGGGGCGGTTTCCTTTGCTCCTTCCTTTCGTGGGGCCAGAGCTGGCAGAGGATTTGCTTTCCCCTCATCCAGAGGAGATTCCGGTAACAGGGGCAGAGGACATGCTCGTCCAGGATACAGTTGGGGCTCTAAGCCCAAACTCGCTGCTAAGCCAGCTCAGCAATGAGGGGGCGCCCTCACCCAGGTGGGTGGGGGGACGGCTGCAACACTTCTCCCAGGTCTGGGATTGGGAGGTCTCGGACAGATGGATCCGGGAAGTGGTGACTTCCGGCTACAAGCTGGAGTTCGAGCTCCGGCCCCCTCCCAGTTTCTTCAAGTGGGCCAACACCCAGGGGTGATCGGCCCGGGAATCTATAAGATTCCCGGGCCGATCACCTCACACACCGGTGTAACCCCCCCAAAACCCCGAAAAAACCTTACCTCTCCAGCCGCTGCTTCCGCCGCCGCCGCCTCTCTCGTGCTCCTCTAGACGTGCCCGCGCCGGCCGTCTCTGAATGGCTGGCGCGGGCGCGCACACGTCAAGAGTGACGCGCGGGAGGCGGCGGCGGGCGCGATCCCTTGTCCGTCGACCGACGTCACTTGTCCGTCGACCGACGTCACTTGTCCGTCAGCGGGCATTGGACAGCGCACTCACGTGGGAGCGTGGAGAGGTGAGTTTTCGGGGTGTTTGGGGGTGTTTCAGGCAGCGGGGCACCCCAAATCGGGGTGCCCCGGGGAAGTGGACCAATACCCAGGATAGTCAAAATCCTGGGTGTTGGTCCACTTTCAGGTCTCGGGTACCTTCGGACCCTCGGGCCGCGCAGGGGCTCCAGGCAGCAGTAAAGAGTCTTCTGGATATGGCTGTCATTTGCCCAGGGCCGGGGCTTTTATTCCAATCTGTTCACGGTACCCAAGAAGGACGGCTCGGTCCGACCCATCCTGGATCTGAAGATACTCAACAGGTTCATCCGTCCGTGGAAATTCCGCATGGAAACGCTGCGTTCAGCTATCTACTCTCTTCGTCAGGGGGACTTTCTGACGTCCATAGACATCAAGGACGCACCAGAGGTTTCTCAGGTTCGTGGTGGAGGATCGGCATTTTCAGTTTGTGGTACTTCCTTTCGGTCTTACCTCGGCTCCACGGGTTTTCACCAAGGTGCTGGCTGGGGTGATGGCTCTACTCAGAGCCCAGGGTATACGCATTGTGCCTTATCTGGACGATCTTCTCATTATGGCGTCTTCCTTCAGCCAAGCAGAGTTGGACACCAGGACGGTGGTATCTACTCTGGAGAGATTCGGTTGGGCGATCAACTACCCCAAGTCCTCCCTTTCTCCGTCCAGGGTAGTGACCTTTCTGGGAATGTCTCTGGATACTTCCCAGGCCAGGGTGTTTCTTCCTCAGTCCAAGGTTCTTTTGATTCAGGAGTTGGTTCGGCTTCTCTTGTCCATCCCTCGTCCGGCCATCCGGCTAGGGATGAGACTGGTGGGATTGATGGTGGCCTCATTCGAGGCAGTTCCCTTTGCTCAGTTTCACACAAGGACGCTCCAGCTCCATCTGTTGGCGGTTTGGGACAGGTCTCCACTGTCGTTGGATTAGTCCTTCCTGATGACCCCCCGGGTTCGGCGCTCCCTTCACTGGTGGCTGAATTCAGTCAATCTGCTGAAGGGCAGATCCTTTCTGGCCCCTTGTTGGGAGACGGTCACCACGGATGCCAGTCTATCAGGATGGGGGGGTTTCTGGAAGGATCTTCAGTTTCAGGGTCTGTGGGAGCCTCAGGAGGATCACGAGTCCATCAATGTTCTGGAATTGAGAGCCATCAGGTTGGTTCTGTTTCGCTTGACTCATCAGTTGCAGGGCTTGCCAGTTCAGGTTCGGTCGGACAATTGGACGGCAGTTGCCTACATCAATCACCAGGGAGGGACTCGCAGCAGGAGTGCCCTCAGGAAAGTGTCTTTGATTCTGGACTGGGCGGAGAGCCATGTCCCGTGCATCTCGGCAGTTTACATTCCGGGAGTGGAGAACACGGAGGCGGACTCTCTGAGCAGATCCTCATCTCACCAGGGGGAGTGGTCTCTCAGTCCCAAGGTGTTTTGCTTGATTTGTCCCAGGTGGGGGTTTCCGGTGGTGGACCTCTTTGCCTCTCGTCACAAACTTCCGGTATTTGTGTCTCTCTCGAAGGATCCACTGGCTCTTGCAGTGGATGCCATGTCCCTGAACTGGAGGGATCTGGGGTTTCTGTACCTGTTCCCTCCGTTTCCCATGGTGGCATGGGAGTGGTGCGCAAGCTGGCCCTGGAGGGCGTGCGTCAGCAATTCTGGTGGCCCCAAGGTGGCCAAGACAGGTTTGGTTCGCAGACGTGGTAAGATTGGCAGAGGATCAGTTCGTTCTGCCCCTGCTGCCGGATCTGCTCACCCAGGGTGAACTACGTTATCCCAATTTACCATCGCTGGCTTTGACGGCGTGGCTGCTGAAACCTCCATCTTGAAGGAGGAAGGTCTTTCCGATGCGGTGATTCAAACTCTTATTAGCGCTAGGAAGCGGTCTTCCTCTACCGTTTACTATAGGACTTGGAGGTTTTATATTGATTGGTGTGAGGTCAGGGCTTTCCCTTGTAGGGAATTTTCTATTTCCAGAATCCTGGAGTTTCTTCAACATGGTCTGGATCTGGGGCTCCAGCTTAGTACTCTGAAGGGGCAGGTTTCTGCCCTGGCGGTGTTCTTTCAAAAGGTCAAGACTTTTTTCCAGGGGGTTACGCATGTTCGGCCTCCTAGGAAGCCTTTGGTTCCAGTTTGGGTTTTGAACTTAGTTCTTTCTGCTCTTCAGGGTCCTCCGTTTGAGCCCTTGCATGATGTTACCTTGTCTTCGCTTACGCAGAAGGTGGCTTTTTTGGTAGCTATCACTTCTGTTCGGCCTGTCTCTGAGTTGGCGGCTTTGTCCATTCAAGCTCCGTACTTTGAGAGGCATCAGGACAAGGTGGTTTTTCGTTTTAAGCCGGATTTCCTTCCTAAGGTGGTTTCTGCTTTTCACCTAAATCAGGACATTGTTCTGCCCTCTCTGTGTCCTAATCCCAGCAACGACAAGGAGAGGGCTCTACATTCTTTGGATGTGGTTCGCGTTGTGAAGTACTATTTGGTGGTAACGTCTTCCTTTCGTAAGACTGATGCCTTTTTTGTGGTGCCCTCTGGGCCTAGGAAGGGTTTGGCGCCCGCCAAGTCTTCCATTAGTAAGTGGATTCGTCAGGCCATTGTTGGGGCCTATTCTGCTAAGGGGAGGAGTCCCCCTTTTCGTGTTACTGCTCATTCTACTCATACGGGTGGGGTGTCCTGGGCCTTCCAGCACCAGGCCTCTGTTGAGCAAGTTTGTAAGGCTGCTACTTGGTCTTCTGTTCACACTTTTTCCAAGTTTTACAAGGTTGATGTTCGGGCCTCAGCGGATGCTGTTTTTGGCCGCAAAGTTCTGCAAGCTGTTGTGGTTTAAGTTGTGCATTGTTGCCTTGTTTTGGATCCCCGCCCTTTATGGACACTGCTATTGGATGTCCCACAAGTTATGGATATCTTGAAGCGGGGTGTGTGACATACTTAGAATAATACCATTTTGTGAATACTCACCTGTAAAATGGGTATTATAAGTATGTCACACACCCCGCCCCTTTTTGTATTCTGGATCCTTCATATTGTGAACTTTGCGTTGTTATGACTTATATTTGGCTCTTCCTGGTCCCTTTCCTTACTGCTATCTTTATACTGGGGAATGAGTGGGAGGTCCCAGGTATTTATGGACTGGGAGGGGCTTTCTTTTTCCTATCATCTCTGCAGATCGCCCTCTACAGGTCGGTATTACCCACAAGTTATGGATATCTTGAAGTGGGGTGTGTGACATACTTATAATACCCATTTTACAGGTGAGTATTCACAAAATGGTATTTTTCATTCCTTGTATTTCAATTTGAGATGCCTCGCTTTGAGAAACCCCCCCAGATCACTAATTAAAACTCACCTTTCCCCAGTCCTACCATGCATCTGTGGGCTTTCGTCCAGTCAAAGCAGTTTTCTGTACATATTAATGCTTTGCAAACAGCTCTGTTTATGGCAATCTGAATGGCTGGGCCTGGGAGTGTGTGTTAGCCCAGAGATGCTGTAGATGCAACTGACAATATCTACATTGGCAAGGGAGCCAGGGGAAGGCCAGTTGCCAACCTTGGAGTTTTTGCCAGGACTGGTCTTTCAGGGTTTTGTTCAGCTTTAATGCACAGAATAGAGAGTGAATGTCATCCCCAGTTTCCCTCTGGCTGAAGTGTGTGCTCCTGCATCCGGTCTGTCTGTTTGGGGGAATGCAGCTGCACCAGGGATGGAGAATTAGCCAGTGCTGGAGTTTTTTAGACTCCAGAGCCAGCTAAGACTGTTTTGGCCTTCTTTAAAGACGGACAACATCTGCCTCTGTGGCCAGCCCTGGATTCTCCAGAGTCGGATACAATGGGTTTTGGTCGTCTTTAAAGAACATCGCCTCTATAGCCAGCCATGGAGTCTAAAAGATCCCCACCGGCTTACACTCCTGGGGGGCATCCCGATTTGGGGATGCACCATGGAACTTCGGAAAGGTGAGTTTCTGCTTTAAAATATTCGTTTTCAAAATGTAAATTCCAGATGTGTCGTTCCATGGGGAGTCCACGCAGTTCAAAGAGTGTAAACAAAGTCTGTTGAGCTTTTTCGTACATTTGCAATTACCATTTGTCATACAATAATTGTGGTTGAGTGGTTGAACAAACCATAGGCGTGTAACACATAAATAAACACATACCACATAAATTAACAATGGTACACAAAATAACATATCGTGGTCCTACTGGGTGATCATTTTCCACTATCATCCCTAGCTCCTTGAGGTATAAAGCGATTCAGGAAAAAATTAAAACAAAAATAAAAAGGAAGAGGAATAGGAGGAGGTTTAGGAAATTAGGGGAAAGGGGGAGTTATGTCCAGGAGAGGGAGTCAAATGCGTTGGTGATATCAAGAGATAGTAGGTGACCTTCTCATTCCCTCTCCTAGATAGTATGGATGAAATGAATCTCCTTGCTAGGAAGGTTCCGGGTTTATTAGCCCCGGAGTAGAACTTCGTGTCCATCTCAGTGTTTTTTCTGCCTGCTCATTTGGCAAAATATTCAATTCTGTTTTTAAAGAGTCTAGGCTTTGCTGGAGCCTGGGGGAGGGAGAAGCTTTCATTTCTGCTTCTTTTTGTGTTAACTGGTTATAGAATTCTAGGATATGTTGATTCTGGGCTTTCTTGATAGAGGAAGCTGGTTGTATAATATGTCCTATCATTGTAGAATATGACTGGGAAGGTGACAGGATTAAAGTTGTCCCTAAAGTAGTTTTTAAAATAATGTTCTAATTTAGAGCAAGAGAGACAACAAGTAGTCATTCATCTGCCAGGATCTAAAAGGTATTGTAGGGATTAGGGATGTAAACTGCACAGTGACTGGGGAGTGGTTAGACCATAGGGTGGTAAGGATTTTAGCCCCTGTTACTCTAGGTAGGAGGGCCGGAGGGCCCTGAGCATGGTCTAATCAGCTAAAGTAGCCATGAGTGCAGAGGAGGAGTAATTGCACGTGTTTGGGTGACATTCACGCCACACATCAACAAGCACATGATTTTGTAGTATATTGTATTATGTGCGAGACCTTTGGCCCAGACTCAGAGCCCATGGCAGAGTTTGATTTGTCCAGGGCAGGGTTTAAGACTGTTAGAGTCCCCTGTCAGAATTAGAACACCTTTCTGGTGCTCCGCTGAGGAGATGGGGGGGGGGGGGGGGGACAGGATTGATGAGAATTTGGAGTGTAATTGGGGACCGGCGTGACGTCTATATCCAAAATTGTGCTCTGGAGCACAATTATCTAACCATAGGGTCAGCTACTTCAATGTTACTTTGGAAGGACAGGTTCTTTTTAAATGCTATTAAAACTCCTTTACTTGTTTTCAGAGGATGATGTTAAATAAAACTTAGGGTAGTGTTTGGACAGGAATCGAGGCTGTGATACAGAAGAAAACCTTGTCTTCTGGAGACTGATGATACTGGTGTGACAGGATTTGTAAAAAGAGAAAGCTTTAGATCTCTTACAGTTAAAACCCTGGACGTTGTAAGAACTGTAGGATTATTGTAGGCCATGGATAGAGCTGGAAATAAGCTTACTGCTTGTGATGAAGTGAGATAGTAGATGGCAGGGTAAATTTAGCAAACTCCAGGGTTGGGCCTACGTATTCAGGGAGCAAAGCCAGGGAGGATTGGGTGAGAAAGAGCCGGGTGGGGGTTAGAAACAGAATCAGTGTCGGATGCACTGAAGCCAAAATTGCCAAGCCAGGTATGTGGGGAAGCACACACTCGGATGCATGGGTGTTAAAGAATTACCATTAGATAATGCCTTTGGATTGGGGAGTCTCACTTATTATTAAACAGTCACATAAGGGGGTGGATTAGGGAGCAATGATTGGCTGCAAAGAGAAGCCCTCACATCACGGACCTCAAGTTATTGGATAATGCAAGGTGGGGGAAGCATTATCCTCTGCGTGGATGAGTCGACTGGCTCTAAAGGCTCTGCCCATGTGTATTGTTCAGTGCCATTAAGGCTAGGGAAGACCACATTAAAGGCGATATCATGGGGCACAAACTGGTGTGTGGGGGGAACTGGGTGAAAGGGACTGTGAGAGCCTCATCCAATAAGGCGATTGTCTTGCAGTGTGACCCTGACTCCTCGCAGCAATTGCTGATAGCCTCAAGGGGGTGCAGGGGGAGGATGATGCAAGGCACTAGGCTATAGATAGGGGGTTTGGATGTATATTAGATGGCTTTACTCAGCCCAGTGGTCCCTCTTGGGTAGGTTTTCCCAAAGCCAGCGAGTTGCGTAATTCCAGTCCTCTGAGTAAGTAGCGAGAGATGGGCCATATTAAGGGATTAGGTTGTGAATCGTAAACAGAATAAGTATAACCCAAAACGTTTAAACTGTAAACTTTATAAATCCTGTCTGAGCCTCAGGAAGGGTTTTCATTGCATGAACTAGACATATTTTGGGATGGCTCTCTTTGCTTTCAGTGGTAAGCACTGACCTGAGCAATGCTGAAGCTGCACACCTACAGAAGACGGCCAGGGAAACGGAGGTACCAGTCTTCATGGTGGGCCCACCTAGCCGAAGGCCTCTCCACTGGTGGCTAAAGGTGCAGGGAGACCCAGCCACTGTGAAAAAAATTGCTATAAATATGGAGCCTCTAAAGATTCACAAGCCAGGCATAAAATAAATTTAGTAGTAAACATTAGTCCCTGTAAACTAGAAAGCAGTAATATTGTGGAATGCCCCCCTCCACAGTCCCTAAACAAAGGGAATTTGAAAAATAAACAGCCTAATGGGCATATGACTATCCTGTGGGAACCGGAAAAGTCTATGAAGATCATAAGGACAGGCAATGCATAAGTTCATATCATCCTGGAGCGCCTTGGGTTGGTGTGTTGGTGTTCGATGCCTTGAATGAACAGGTATGCTTGGAAGTAGATCTGGAGACTTTCTCCCAAGTTGGGTTAATCTTTGATAGTGGTTCATTGTTACCCTGCTTGAGGTCTAAGGATGAGGGGCAGTGGTCAGATGTAGATCTATCATTTTCTGCATGCCAGATTCTGAGTCAAAAATATCTTGGGTTTTCCCACCACGTTGGACAGTGAGCTTAAAGGGGAAACCCCATGTTTATTTTCAGAATTTCGATGATGGGTTTCAAACTTTGCTGTTTTTGAATGGTGATGGGGCAGAGATCCACAAATATCTGATATTGGTGGCCTTGAAAGATCAAGCCACCCTTTTCATATGGGGCTTGCAGGATTGCTTCTTTGGTGTGAAAGAAAGTGTATTTATTAATTAAGTTCCATCGGGGGACAAACTTGAGTCTGTCTTTCCTTGGCCTTTGGAGATCTGTATATATGGTGGCCAATTTACTTGTGTGCTTTGCTCTGGCACTCCATATGCCATGATGAGCTAAACACTGCTCATGGAGATAAAGTAAAGGTGGTTATTCATTTGAATGCCTTCGTATTCCATGGCCCAAGCAGTGCTAAATCAGTCACTGTGTATAGAATATCTCCACCAGTTCAGTTGGTATAAGGCATGTAGCTTGCTGATGGTGGCTGGGCAGTGCAGAGAGGGAAAACTAATGTTTCCCTTTATGTAGATCAGGGGTCCTCGACAGGACTGGACTGGACTGGACTTGAGAGGCACCCAGGACTGCAGGGTAGGTGCTATGCTTGTAGGTTAACATACAGTATAGATAGGGGGTGTGGGAGCTTAGCTGTTTCAGCAGTTTCTAGCACCTAACCTGTATTCTCATGTGTTTTTTAAACCTTCTTCTCCCTGATTGCCTGTCTACTCCACTTGATCTACACATGGGATTCATTCCCAATGGGAGTACACTGCGAGGCTTCCCAAATACCCGTTGCAAACTGTAACCCAGCCCTAAACTCTAGATCTGGGTTACCCAAGGGTTTGTATCGGCTTTCACCGGTTTGGGGCATGGGGATCCTCTTCCGCATTCCAGAATAATTTGCAGCCCCCACATAACTGCCAGCAGCAGCTAGCTGCAGGTGGTCATGATCCATAGCAGCGGTCCTGGAAAAAAATTAGTAACTGTACTGCCATGGCTATGGGTCCTCCTGTCTGTTTTGACTAGAGGTCCTCTTTACCCTCTGCTTAAAGTGTTTGGCAAGTGAAAAGAAAAAAATAAATAGCAGTAGCTATTGATTGGCTCAAGCTCTATGCTTCCTCCTCTGTTTCCTTAGTGAGAAAATCACTTCCTCATTTAGCTTTCAGTCCCCACCTCGCTCATCTGGTTCATCAATCAACCTTGGTGGACTAAGCACTGAAACACCCCCACTCCCTCCCCAGATGTACTGATTGGCTGCCTCTCTCTGCAGCTCTGAAACCCCGCCCTTCTATCTCCTCTCATACTCATCACAGTGTGCTTACATCACATCACTGTTGCCACACCCACTGTTTTTTTTCTCTGCATCTCCAATGCTCTAATACTTTTAAAGATAACTTAGGAACGACAGGGTCTTTTTAAAAACAGATTGAAGTGCCTGCTTAATATACATTGCCAGCAATAAGCCTTCCCTTTCCCCAGCTTTTGTTATTGTCCCTTTTTCGTCCACGATGGTGGCAGTGTTCCTAGGCCGTTTCACAAGCCAGACATGAGCTGCTTTGAAGAGACACAACATCGTCTTCAGTCCACGTCCCCCGCTCATACCCATGTGGCTGTGATTTGTGTACATGGCCTTTGTGAGCACTGCTCTGCGTGTTCCTGTCCTCTGATTGGTGATCAGCATAATGAGCGCCGCCCATAGAGGCTCCCCTAAACCCCCTGTTTGAAATGGCCTCTCTATGCAGAGGTTGTGGGATAGCAGGCAGATTCTGTGCTCCAAAATTGCACGGAAGCAGCCATCTTTCCAAAATTCTGCCAGCCTTGTTTCTGATAAACCAAGCCCTACAGTCAAAATGACCCTAAATCTTGTTTCTAGCCAGAAGTAAAAAGCCATTATCGGTAACGATTCAGCACTGCCTAGGAGGCTCTTTCTATGTCAGCATTTTAAACAACGTTTGCAATGTTCTGTGGCTTCTGAAGCCATTGACTTTCATTGATACTTTGTTACATTCATCCCCTCCAGCAGTGTGTGTGTGTGTAACATGACATCTGGCTGGTTGGGCTGAACATAAGGAAGCTCCCAGCTCAACTGCAGTGTCTGTGTGCTAGCAAAGACTCTCCCCAACCCCCCATTGCTGATGATGTGTAATTGGGGCTCTCAGGTGTGATCTAAGATGGCCATTCCTATGTAAGAGTGCAGATATTCCAGATCTGTGGGGTTAAAGGGCACTAAAGCCATAAATAAATAAACAGGCACTCACCTTCACTCCTGAGCAGCAGATGCAGCCCTGTCTGCAGCTTACAAACCTCGCGGTGCCTGAGAACAGCAGCTGGGGAAGCTGTGGGGGGATGCTCCCTGCTCCCCGACTAACAGCAAGCAGCCCTGCAGCCTGGGCCGTATTGCGTGAACCGTCCATTCTCTGAAATAGATGCTTAGAGCATCGGAACGGCCCAGACGAGCTGCACGGGAGTGAAGATGAGTGCCTGTTTTTTTTTTTTTTGCTTTAGAAGCCCTTTAAGACCTCTCAAACAGAATACATCCCGATCGTCAGAGGGGGGGGGGGGCTATAGGGGAGCAAATTACTAAACTTTATTTTCTTGACTGCAGGGCCGTTTTGAAGTGGACCGAAACCCAGTATTTTGACCATCCTGGGTTTTGGTCCTTGCCCGCTGTGTGAAACCCCCCAGGTCGCCTGAACAAACTCACCTCTTCCCGGTCCTATGACGCATGCGTGGCCGCTCGTCCAATCAGCGCACTTGGATCTGCGCACCCGCTTTCCTCTAACAGGGAGCGTGGTATTCAAAAATGCCTGGCGTGGGCATGCACCCTGCTAGAAGGATAATGGAAATGCGGTCGCTGCTTGCACATGCGACGTTGGACCAGGAAAGAAGGTGAGTTTATAGGCTATATGGGGGGTTTCACACAGCGGGGCATCCTGATTCTGGATGCCCCAGGCCCTGGAATCTTATAGATTTCTAAGACGATCCCCGTGGGTTTTGGTCCATTTTAAACAATGATTTAACTCTTTATTTAACATGGTCTATGACTGAAGTACTTCAATGCACTGTTATCTGGAAGTGTTTTCTGGTCTCTACATTAATATGGCTTCCATGACCTGATCATGTCACAATGTGGCTCACGGACATCTCTCACTACTGAATGTGGCTCATGGTAAGAAAAGCTAGAGACTCCTCATGTAGAGGAATGAGAGGTCACAGTGATGATTGCTACTGTCATCACCCTGAAGGCCTGCAGATATCTGGCCAGCACCAGAAAGCCTTTTGAATAGAGCTCTCTCAGTGCTCTGAGAACACAATGAGACCTTGTACCAGGAAGTTTTGAAGAAAAAATGACTGACCTATCCCTGCACAACCGGTTTCCTGCCTGGACACGGCAAGCTCGCCTTACCTGTCGCTGTCAGCCACAGAACTTTTCATTCTGCTTAGGGGTCAAAACCAGCCACCTCTAACCCTGTCTATCACAGGAGCTGACCATAGAATGAGGCCGCCTATGCACAAACCCACACTTGGAACAGTCCAGCTTGCTAACAGTTTAGTCTGTGTTTCATGCCGAGAATTGTCTGCTGACCTAATACAGCAATTGTATGTGGGATGGGGGTTCTCAGTAAGTGCTTTGTTTATTACTGGGCAGATAATGGTACAAGAACTATGTCAGAACTTGGAAACCCCACATAGTAAGGAAAAGAGCACATGACCAGTTCGGTTAGTGGCAGATCAGATGCAGAAACAACGTGCTACTTCTACAGGATCATACATTTTTATTCGGGGGGGGGGGGGTAGAAAGGATCCCTGTGCTTACTGCCCCACATGGTTGCTGACAGCCATCGGGGTTCCCCAAAAAACCTCCCGTGCATAACCTTGCAACAATCTTGATGCCAGGTAGAGGTTACCCACTCACAGAAGCGTACTATAGCCATTGCCTGCCAGTTCACATGTGACCACCCATGTAGGGTGGTAAACTGCTAGATGTGAGTAGACCAGACTGCTGATAAGATGAAAGCATGTTCTGTGGCTGTGCTGGCAATTCAAGATGGTTTACATACAGTGGGGTGTCCAACTATATTTTAGGGTATCAAGCAGGCGGGTGCAGCTGCACGACTCCCTGCTGACGCCCTGTGCGATGACACACCTCGCACACCCCAAATGCCTTAGTCGAGTTACATTACTATAAGCACTACTTCTCAATGTTGACAATGTGTAGCTCATTATAGATGTCTTGTTTGAACTGTCTTATTGAAGATGTTTTGAACTGGCTTAGTAGGTGTATAAGGTGTGGAATAGGCTGTCTGCACATATATCACTCGTCAGGGGTGAAAGGGGCGATTGATCAGAGATGCAAAAATGGACTATTTTCAGCCAAGGGTTTTACTGACACGTGACAATGGACTGTGACATCTCACAGCCAAAATGAACCAAGGAGACCACCAGACGTGTGTAAATAAAATAACAATAGTTCAGGGAACCCAAATGCCTATTGACCTCCGAAATATGGGGACAAAATCCTAACACATTTGACTTTTTTACATTCCAGAAGAGGAAAACAATAAGGCAGAACACCAAAAACCTGACAAAGGGGAGTTTTCCTTTAATAATATTGCAAAAGCACAAAAGGCTTCAATTTCCATGGCAGTTTGCCTTTCCAATAAATCAGTGAACGGATGGACGTTGTCAGATGAGCAACATCAGAGAACAAATACCCTCAACCATCCTTAGAACAAAACCTGGTGGTAGCAGCCTTATGGGCTCGGCTATAGTCCCCTTTTAACTGATCTGGGTATGAATTCATCTTTGCAGATCACATACGCCCCTACATGCCAATTGTCTTCTCTGGGGCATGTGACATTTTTCAGCAAGACAATGCAATGCATTACATGGCTAGAAATGTCTGACGTTGGTTTGAAGAGCAAAACCAAGACTTCCAACTACTCCCTAAGACTACAAGTGACTCCCTAATTCCCCAGACTTGATCCCAATTGAGAATCTATGGGACCAACTTGATTGCAGTGTTTGCTCTATTGATCCCCCCACCTACCCAAATGCGGCCTACAGCAGCTGTGGGGTGCACTGCAGATACCTGTGACAACCTACCAACACCTTTATTGAGTCACTCCCAGCCCGTCTACTCTGGATAGTAGCTGTTGGTCATAAAAAGTGGCTATTTTTGGGATCCGTGAGAGAGTCCAGAATAGATCTAGGGAAGCAGAGGGCCTTGGAGGGAACTCCGTAAGAAGGAAGCCTTCAGAACTTGAAGCTGAAGCATAGATTTTTAGAACTGTACAATCAGTGATGTACTTAACCACCAAGCATACCATGCAAGTGCATGGGGCCCCCACCTGCCATGGGGCCCCCAGAGGCAGGGTCAGATCAGTGGCAACCTCTTGTTTAAAAAAATAAACGATGGCACTCTGTGTGAGGGCTGTGGCGAGAGAGATGCCGTTTAACACAACGCAGATTGTGCAGCAGATAGGAAGGCATTGTGCGCTTACATGAGCCACTGCAGAATGTGCTCGGCTCCATTCAGTTATACAAGATGCTGTGACATCACAGAGGCTAGTGAGCTGAATGGTGCAAAGCGAACCACTGGTTGCATCCCCGCTCACCTCTAGCTGGGGCCATGCCCTGGCTGGCCAATCACAAATGACTGCCCTGGGTATGTCTAGCTAAAAGTATAGTGAGGCTGTGACCTGCAAATGCGTCACTGGAACAAGGTTAGGTGAGTGGGTGCGGTGATTTAATAGGGTTTCACACAGTGGGGCATTCTAGTTTGGAATGCCACAGAGAGTAGAAACTGGACGGCCATATGGGCAAATCCCAATCCTATAGATTCCAGGGCCATTGGGGTGTGAATTTTGGTCCACTTTAATGCTGTTAAATTACACAAATAAAGTATTTATATATAGCTCTATTTTATATAGTTTACACTTGGTTTGGGGAATCTTGAAATGCACTTTGACTTCTTTGTGTTTCTGCTATTTTAAATAGTTGCTGCCTTTGAGTGCTTTTCTTTCCTGGTGTGTCTATGGTGGCATTCTGTGGGTTAATATCTTACCCATTAACCCTAATAGGACCACCTTATCTTCAAATCTTGGCTCCACCCTAAAGACTTTATAAATTCCTAAGCATTCCCATCCTATCTTAGTTTGCTTTATCCCCTTGTATGATCCCATGGAGGTGCCAGGAAAACAGAAAATTGTATACTTAGCTACCAGTAAATTTTCTGGCATAAACCCGCCCATATTTGGCATGGCTATATTAAAGGAATGGAGTGATTTTGGGTGGATCTAAAGTTTATAGATAAGGTGGTCCTATTAGGGTTAATGGAGCAGATATTATCCCATAGTATGCCACCATGGATAGGCACAAGGAAAGGAAAAATAAATAATAAAATAATAAAATAAAAAAAGTAAAATCCTGGTAGGTAAGTATCTAATTTTCTGTTCTATTGACCACAAGGTGGTCTTTTATAGCATAAAGCTGTATAATCAGCATGACAATCATCAAAGGGATGGGGACAAGGACAGCCTTCATATTCCTCTACCTCCAGCTAAGATAAAATTGGTTGAGGGGGAAAATATTGCATAGTTTAGTTTACAGGCTCACACCTCACTGTATAGAAGACAATCTGATCAGTCACCCAACCCCTCCACCTTGGAAAAGTTGTGTCGAAATCTCTAGCCTGACTTCAAGAAAATGTTTATTTCACCTGAGCTACAGGTAATAGTTGAGTTAGGAAAGGGTTAAGGCAGCCAGGGGAGTGGGTGGGACCAGAGGTATCAGGTGCCTCTTGTCTGTAGGATAAGTGACAGTGAAAATGGGGAAATTACAAGGAAGTCACAACAGTTATGGCTGGTTCCACAACCGAGAGCTGCTCTCCTTTCCTGGAGTCTGTAAAAGAGAACCTGCAATTCCAAGGCTTTCTACGCAAGAGGAAAGATACAATGGTAAGAAATAGATGCAGTATGGCCAGCAATCTCTTGGGGGGGGTCGATGGAAGACAGTAATACTCTGTACGTCTCTAGAGAGTTGGTGGTAATCTGTAATATATAATATTATGTGCCTGGCAAGAGCAACTGGGAAATAATCTCCAGAATATGCAACTTGAGAGAGCTTGGAAATAATCTCCAGAATATGCAACTTGAGAGAGGTGGGTGGTGCTGTATAAAGAAAAAATAATATAATCTGTACAGTATTTCTAAATGTCGGTAACGGTCTGCAGAAAGTGTGACTGGGTTTTGATGGAATGGAGCACAATGTTCGGCAGGTTTAAGGAGAGGTGGGTTAGAATCTGAACAATATAATTTATCATAGGATTGATGGTTCAGTGAGGTTCTGCAGTATTTTGGAGATGTCAGTAAGCTTGGTGTGAAGGTGGTGAGGGTGGATTTTGCAGTTTAGTATATGTCAAGGGAAAATATTCTCTCTGCACAATTTTATATATCTTGAGGGTGCAGAGAAATATGTATGGAGGTCGTAGTGATTGAAACATATGTATTAGGTAGTGATCGTGGGCTGCTCTTTTTGCCGAGGTGGAGGAAGCACACTGATTCCATAGGGTGTCCCCAGACTCTATGGGGTGCAGTGACGAGCAGTAATGTAGAAGCTGTCAGGAAGATGAAATCAGGATTGTGTGTGGGATGATGTACCACCTGCCCAATGTAACTGGCATTTGTCGGTGTTGCAGAGATACTGGGCGCGCTATTGGTTTGAGCTGCAGAACACAACGCTCTACTTTTACACCAACCACAAGTCACAGGATGGGGTGAGTACAAGTATTGTGCGACTGCTGGCCAGTGTATAGAGATATGTTTTCCCCTGGTGCTGTTATAGATAAGGGTTTTCCCAACCTTTTTTCATGGAGTACAACTATTCTAAGGGGGTGAACGTCAGCTTCTTAGAACATATTTTCTATTCTATCTCAAAATACTCCAACAGCTCAAAACAAACCCTTTCTCCGGTAAGACTAAGGAGTTTTGAACCCTGAAACACGTACCCTGGCAGGGCACGACTGATGTCACACCACTGCACTGAACATGTATGATTTTAATGCATTAGAGTAAAAGTTGCGTTTTATGGAACTTGGTGAGCTGGATACAAATTATGGATATATTTTTTTGTTCAATATCTTTTTATTGAAGTTTTGCATCAAATAAAGAACAGTTCAACATTGTACATAGGTAGAAAGGATAGAAACAGGGTATCAATCTCCCTGCCCCAATACATTCGCATAATTGCAACATTCCAAAGTGCTCCCGCCCCTCCTCCGCGCGCCCACCACCACAGCCGCACTCCCTGTAAATGAGTAAGAGGTCCCACGATGCCCACCCAGCCCACCCCGACCCAGGACACCAGCCAGAGAGCCTCACCGCCATTTATTGTGATGTAATTATTGCCGTCTCATGGTACCCCGGGCCAGGGCCGGCCGAAGGCAGCCGGAGGCCACAGAGCACCGCGAGGTGCCCCCGCATGAGATAAACACACGACCGCCCAGGACGGGAGAGGAGGGAGGGGAGCCCGAGAGCCCCGAGATATAAGGAGCACGTATAAGGAGAATGCTGAGATATAAGAAGAAAACAAAGGGTAAGTAGAGGAGAGGTAGGGGTAGGAAGGGTCAGGGGTATAAACGGGGATAGGTGTGGGTATGGGACCACGGGCAAGGGTTATGGTATAGTAGGAGAAGGAGCGTACAAGCCCGGCCTCTCTATTAAGCCTCCATTGGCAGACGGTTGTCCCTATAGTCCAACCAGGTTGCCCACGTCCTCATGTACTTTTCATGTGTGCCCTCTGTTTCTGAGTTCAGTTCCTCCATGCGGCGGATGACCTCCACCTCCTGTGCCCACTCAACAAGTGATGGCGAGGTTGTAGTCCTCCACCGCCTGGGAATGACCGTCCTCAGCGCAGTCAGGAAATGCCGCAGAACTCCTTTTTTACCACTAGAGATGGAGCCCGGCAAGGCCACCTGTGGAGAGTTCTGTATCTGTTCTCCCGTGATGTTGTAAATATTTAATACCTTCGCCCAAAGGGCCTTGATTGGTGGACAGCTCCACCATATATGCTCCATACTCCCCCGATCCACCAGACATCTCCAGCACCTGTCGGAGCACGAGGCATCAAACCTACTCTGGTCCGCCGGGCACCTATACCATCTTGATAACACCTTATAATTCCTTTCTTGTGCTATGCTCGGGACTGCTAACTTGTGGGTGAAGAGATATACTTTGGTGAGGTCCTCCCATTATGGATATATTTTATTCTAACTGGACCAATGACTTGAGCTCAGGGGCGTAGCTGAGGGGAGGCAGGCAGGGTACGTGTCTCAAGTGCAGCAGGTCAGGGGGTTGCCAAAAGGGGGCCTGAACACAGGGGGAAGTGCTGGGGCCAACCCTTCAGAGAGATCAAGCAGGGGCAGCTGGTGTGAAACACATAACTGGATGCAGCCTTATCTATTTCCCTTCCTCAGTGAAGAGAGGGGGAGAGGTGGGGGACTGAGCTTGGGTCCCAGAACCAAATTCCCTATTATGCTGTGGCCACTCTTAGTTATTGGTAGCTCAGGGCTTAATTGTAGGTGCAGCCCCAGCGGCAGGATGTCAAGAGCCCCCCTCCTTGTTTATTATCCGGGGGGGGGGGGCTGCTAAGCCACCTCTCTGGAAGCAGCCAGTCTACTTACATGGTGTTTGGTGGGGGGGGGGGCAGGGATGGGTGGCAGGAGAGCTTCATGATGGCTGTGCTGTGTGTGGATGGATAACAGGTTTCCCTCAGCTCCCCCCTCCCAGGCTCAGCATGCAGCATCAGCAGCTCTGGCTGTGTGAGAAGAATCCCCACGGCAGAGCTCCTCTTCCTGAATCTTCCTCTGCACAGCACAAGAAATGGAAGCTCAGACCAGGCCAGCAACATCAGCGTATGAGCAGCTACTCTAATGCTCTGAATGTTCACTGGATCCAGCTCTGTGCACCCTCTGTGTTGCTACCACACAAGCACCAGTGAAAATACCAGGTGAGGGAGGGCAGGGCGGAGGGGTTGTATTATGACTGGACATCTACTTTAAAGTCTTCCAACACTCATGTGGCACGGGTGTTGGTCCCTGCCACTATAAGATAGGGCATCTAGAATGTTGGAGCCCCCCCAACACATAACCTCCCTGAACACCCGTGAATCTGCCCAGGGGCCTCAACCACATGTATTCTGGCCCTGCTGCCCCCTGTACCAATGCAGCAGCTTCATATTCCCCTTCACTTTTTATACCCCAGTAGCCTTGAGTGCCACCAGAGGGAAGCTCAAGACCTTCTTAGAGTAAGGTGAATGTAAGTAAAACAAGGATTTTAGGCCTCATTCTCACCTAGGTGTATTGCAGCTATTGTGGGCCAATTGCAGTCAGTCAGGAATTGCAAATAAATAAAGGATAAACAAATTATAGAAGGATTTTGGAGCAAAAGTTAAAGTTGCGTTGGTGTGAACCTATCCTTGGTGTACAGCTCTTCCTGTTGATCCTGTTTATTTGCTTGCTACAGCTGATTGTAATGTAAGAAGGACGGCTATGTACAAAAAGTTGCCTTGTTTCACCCAGTGTCAATCTCCTGATGAATGGGGCATAGCCCTAATGCAAGGGTGCACAACCTGCAGCCCAGTGGCCACATATGGCCATCACTGCCCTCTGTTGCGGCCCCCAGCACCCCTAGGAAGTTGGAGAGTTGAGCTTTCCGCACAGTGGAAGGGGCTGGCCACTAGAGGGCAGTGCATCACTAATTCCAAAAGCAGGAAGTAAGGCACCTACAGTATGACCTTATCTGGAGTGGTAGATGACACACATGCTATTAGTATCTAAAGATACCTATGTAGACTCTTCCCAGCTCACATCTGTCCAACTCACCTCTGCTTACCTCTAGCCACTTTACTTCCCCTCTTCCCACTTCTGTTTTACCCACGTCTTTCTGCCTCAACTCTGCATATGTACCGTATAAAAACATTTTTACAGTGTATATTTTATTGCCGCCCTTGATGCGGAATAATAAAACAATGTAGCATTTAGACTAAAAAGGTTGTGCACCCCTGCCCTAAAGCTGTGTGCCTATGTAAATATTGCAAGAAATATTTTAAATGCATTTAAGCCTGTATCTCCTCAAACGTCCTCCAGGATGGCTTAGCCGAGTAGCTCCTCACACCTAAACAGGAAACACAAACTGGATATGGTTAAATACCCCGCCCCTTCCTCCTGGTCCTCAGCATTTTTGAGTTTACATCCCTATTTTTTGTTTTTCTCCAGGGAAGATGGCAGGTCCGGACTCCCTCCCCTTTCTCCAGCAGGCTCAGGTGGTGCTCCGGGTGACACACTGCTACCAGAGTCAGGGGGTCCCCCTCTCTTTGTCCACTCCCTCTGGGAATTCCCTCCCCTGGAGGCAGTCTCCAGGGCAGGATCCAGAACACAGTCTGGACTTGGATCCCACCATTTTCCCCTACGGGCTATGCGGAAGTGAGGGAGTCAGTGGAGCGTCAAACAACCCCCCACCCCTTTTCAGCTGGGGGGCAGGTAAGTACACAACTCACCTTTGGGGCAGGTTTAGCTTTTGGGATTTCCGTCTGGTCCGGTATTCCAGAGCTGGGGCATTCTCTGGCTCTGGTACAGGTGTGCCTAGGGTCAGCGGGTCTGGACGTGCAGGCTCTAGGGCCCAGGTGAATTTGGGCCAGCGTGCAGTGTTTCCATTTCCGAGCCAGGGGTCATCTTGCACACGTGCATAGGCCGGATCCGGAAATGTGGGTCCTGTCCCTCCAGGATGCAGTGTGTGCTTGTGTGTCCGGGGCAGCGGCGGCACAAAATCCATGGCTGCGTTACTCTCGACAACAGCGAGTGTGGCTCAGACTGGCTTATGAATACCGGTAGGCATTCAGGCCGTGACGGTGGTCAGTATGGGAGCAGGTGACACTTCACTGGATGGGGTAAGTGACCACTACCCCTTACCCCACCCCTAAACACATGCTGCCACCCACAGACTGTCCTTGAGATGGGGGGAGCAGATTTTCCTTGATTTTCTTTTTCTTTCCTCCTGTTCCTGCAGGCTAAGGAATCCAAGTCCAGAGATTCTAAGCTCATGCTCATGAGGGAATCCAAAAAGAGAGATGAAGGGGTCCAAGGAGCCCAGAGAGCAGAAAGAACCTAAGGAAACTAAGATGACCCAGCCCAGACTATGTGTAAATTGTCAGGCTCTTTGCCAGAAGGCTTTTCCAAGCTTCTTTGTAAAACTTGCTTGGAGGAGGTAGCTGTGGGCAACTTGCAATGCATGATGAATAGTTTCTTTGAAACTTTCGACTCTAAAATGGCTGATACATTCACTGTTTATAAGAATCGTATGACCCAGGAGACAGGGGCTATCCCAGAGGCCGGACCTTCCTCCCAGATGGAACCTCAGTCACTCCTTACCCTTGACCCAAGATTAGCAGACAGCCAGGGGAGGCTGATATCTTCTGATGAGGAAGAGGAGGTTTGTGCCTCTTCGGACGAGTCTGTCCATTTATCAGGCACAGGGAGAGGACCAGAGACATCAGCCTCCAGGCCTCCTCCCCATCCTAGTAGGTTTAACTTTTCCCTTGAGGATACACCTAACCTGATTAGGGGCATTGTATACACCCTTAAAGGAGCAGTATCGCGAAATTTGCATTAAAAAAGATAAATAATTAAATAGCCACACAATAGCTTATAACATGTGTATAAATAATCTGGCCATAGAAAAAGGAAAAAATATATGCCTCTCTTTTAAATTGTATAATTACAATGGCTCAGTCCATTTGCTGAATAGGGGGATCTGCTGGGTTGTATTTAGTGAGCTGCTTCATTTAGCCCACTGGGCTCCTAGCAACACTTTACCTCAGAGACTGACACTGTAATCAGTGGTAATGGCTGTGTGTGTGAGGTGCTGCTTTTTTTATGAGACCAGGTGACTCAAATGTGTAAAATCTATACAAAATAAACTAAACTGACTGAAAACGACTGAAATTCTTCTTTGAATAACTGTGCAGGAAAATCTAAAGGTATTAAAGTGGAACAAAACCCTGAGTGGCCGACCCTGAAGTCTATAAGACCCGGCCATTGACCTTCCCCCTTGGGCATTCTAAGTCAGGATGCCCCACTGTGTGAAACAACCCCTGGATAACCACAGATCCCCCCATTTTTCTGGCGCGCTCACGCAAATAGACATTTAGACAGGCCGGGCGGCCAGGAAGGTTACTGCTCACGCTCCCCATCTGAGTGCAAACAGATCTGATTGGATGAGAGCCCGCGCATGCGCTGTGGGACAGGGAAAGGTACGTTTTCACAGGCGAACTTGGGGATTTTACATATCAGGGCATCCCAAGTCGGGATGCCCATAGGGGCACAAAACAAAACTCCAGATAGTGAAAATCCTGGGTTGGGCTTTGCTCAAAACACACAAATCTGAAAGAAAGATCATATGGAAAAATGTGTTGAGAAAAGAGAGAGAAAATGGTAAACTGAAAGATTCTGCAGCAGAGCCAACATGAAGGGAAAAATCAGCTAAATGACTTCTAGAGCTTTTCTCTCTGTTTTAGATATATGAGTTCTGGCCAGGCAATGTTGCAATGTTGTTATCTTATGCTGGACGGCTGCCAGCACTGAACAGCTGATACTTTGATACATTGTTTCACCCCTCTCCTCAGCATGGAACAGGCCAGAGTGTCGGGTCCTGACACTCAGCAGACATAAACATGAGCTATTAGTCTCCAGCTGCTCAACACACACATCATTTTTTTTCTACATTTGTAATTCTTACTCCAGCACTTACCTACATTCAAAGTACCTTTTAAATATGAGTCACCAAGAAAAATTCGCGATACTGCTCCTTTAAGATGGAATCAGAAGATAAACCCCTCTGCATTCAGGATTCCCTCAATCAGGGTTTGTTGGAAAGAAGGATTCCATGTTTTCCGATCCAAGAGAGAAAGTACCCTCCCCCACTTCATTCGGAATCCAAGAAACCTAGAATTTCTCAACGGGATTTCACAAGTCTTGGTCTACCCAGAGGCTGAAGGCCAAGGGAGGTTTGTTGTCCACAGAAGGTTGTTGTCCACGGCTCACAGAAGGTTTCTGAGGTTTGCGGTAATAATAGGTGGAGTAACCTAGGCCCAGCTACATTTAAGAACCCTCCAGAGCCTTTTTGCGCACCTGGAACAGAAATTCAAGAACATTGGTTACACTTCCAGATCAGGTTCGTCAGTCCCTTCACTGGTGGCCGGATCAGGAAATTCTTTCCAAAGGGAGGCCCTGGCATCGGGTGGACCTGATCTGCATCACGACAGACGCAAACGCCTATAACCTTCACTGCCAGGTTCAGGGAACATGGTCAGTACCCCCCCTTGCGAGCAACCCACATCAAGGGGGAACTAAGTGTTCTGATGGACCTCCTCAGTTGAGTCCAGCTCAGACAGGTAGAATGGGAGTTAAGCCAGAGTGTATTCATGCAACTGGTAGACTTCTGGGGCTCCACCGAGGTGGATCTCTTCGCCACAAGAGAAAATTCCAAACGCCGACACTTTTTCTCTCTTCATGGGAGCCAGGTCCTGGTGGCCCAGGAGACTGTTGTATTCCCTGATAAGGAAGATGTCAGTAAGGCCTCAGTAAGGTAACATTTCCTCCGACCCTAGATCTGCTGCATCAAGGATCAATGTTTCACCCTCAGGTTCAGAGCCTCCATTTCACAGCATGGATCCTAAATGGGGCTTGCTAAGGAGTAAGGGTCTTTTACCTACAAGATCTATGGTAAGGTCTGGAAGAAGTTTTCTTCATTTTGTTCTGTCTATAACCTGATTCGTTCAGGCCTGGTATCAGTTTTGGAGTTTGATACAGGATGTGGCAGAAATGGCCCTAACCACCAATACCTTAAAGGTCCAGGTGGCAGCACGATCGGTATTCTTAGACCGTAGACTTAAAGAGGAGGATCTAATTGAAAGGTTTTTTGTTTCTCTGTCTAGAGGAAGACTAGTGAATCCTAAGGCCTACCCTCTCTGGGTCTTTTCCATTGTCCTGAGCGGTCTTGCACGAACACCTTTTGTTTCCCTGAAAGAGACAGCAATTAGGTTTCTGACTCTCAAAGTGGCATTTATATTAGCCATTACTTCAGCCAGAAGGATTTGTGATATGCAAGCCTTGTCCATCAAGGAACCATATCAATTTTTTCAGATCATCTCACCATCAGACTTGACCTGCTTTACCTGGTTTCACAGGTCCCAGGAGGTCTACCTGCCAGGTCTCAGACCAGAGGGCACTAAAAGAACCAACAGGGGATGCATCTGTTGGATGCCAGAATCATTATGTTGACATACTTGGATCGCACCAAGATCCAACAATTTGTTGTTCTACTAGAGCAGTTTCTGCTTCCTGGGCGAATTGGTCAGGAGTCTCTCTGGAGAAGATTTGCAGAGCAGCAACTTGGGCTACCCCGCACACATTTTTGAAGCACTACAGAGTAGATCTTTCTTCCGACAAGAAAAATAAATTTGGCAGGGAGATTCTAAAGTTTATTTCCCCTCCCTAAGGTAAGATTATATTTAGCATCTGCCATGGAGGACATTTGGGGAAAACCCCAATTAGCTTACTGGTAATGAAATTTCCTGTAGTCCTCCAGGATGGTGTCATACATCCTGTCCAGGCTAAGTATTTTTGATATTATGGTTTAGACATATTTCTTCTGGGATTCCTCGGTTAGAACACTGAGGTCCAGAAGGAAGGGCAGGGTATTTAACCATGTCCAGTTTGTGTTTCCTGTCCTGGAAGACTACCAGAAAAGCCATTAATGGTAAGCTAACTGGGGTTTTTTCTACTGATAAACAATAAAGATGTCATTCTAATTGTTCTCTATAAATGGACCCCAGCTAAGAGACTTCATTTTATGGTCGTTTTTTACTTCCTTACTCTTTCTTTCTCTCTTCTGCAGGCATCTCTGCGTGGTCAATACTACATGAACAGGGTGGGTAACTCTAGCTGTTTAGCCCTGGCAGGGGCATGTGAGCATTGGGCCCCTGGAGGCAGAAAATAGCACTTTTACTTAGCTTAAATACCAGGACTAGGGACTCCCCAGTGTGTCAGTACGTTCTGATGAGGACATGTTTATACATGAGTAGGCAGCACTGCTACTGGGGTGCATACATGGCTTACCAACCTACAGACAGAGTGTAAACAGTGGGTGATGTTTCTAAAACGCCTTCAAGCTAGAAGTTTTTGTATATTTACTCTATAGGCATGAGATGTGTGTGTCAGTAAATGGAAGCTGCACTTGTCACCATTAGAATAAGCATAATCATTCCTGTACAAAGGAAGGGACACATCTCTCGCCCCCTTTTCCAGCTCTCCTACGTTGTATACAGGGGATACCTCCATCTTGAGATGCAGTTACTGTACACAGGATTTGGGAAGCCCTGATATCTGATTGGTTGCTGAAATGATCTCTTCTCCATTCATTATCTCTTCTGATGTAATTACCATGCTGTATCTATACTGCCCCCTACTGACACTGCCTACTGGATCCCTGTCAGTAACCCCTTTACTGTCCACACAGGTACAGTCAGTGCGGAATGTTAGCAGTGGAGATGGAGATTTCACTTTCGAGATTGTCATGAAGAATGGGAAGCGGAAACTGCTGGTGAGAAAACTAAGAGGACATAGGCCTCCAAACCTACCTCAACCTCTCCCTGAAGAGTAACTTCGAACATAAAATAAAAAGGGGCTGATCCCCCCCCCCATCAGCCCCTACTTACTTTATGGAGGTTGCCGCTGCCTGCTGCCGATCCTCGCCCCTGCCCCCGGCTTAGCCATCTGTAAACTACGGCTTTAGCTGACCTCTTCAAAGTTTTGCAAGGTTTCAGGTGTCCCCACTGCATCCCAGCCATGGCCACTGCGCAGACACAAGATCGGGGGTCATGTGCAATGCATGATAGGTTGCAAGATGGCACCGCCCGTCGTAAGATCGTCGGAATCCAAGGGACCCAGAAGGTGGATCCCCCGGGGGGGATCAGTAAAAGCTGCCCAAAAGTAAAACCAGAGGGGGGGCAGTGGATTGGTGAGGAATTAACGTTTCTCTTTAACGCAACACTGGTGAGACAAACCCACCCACACGCCATTAATACTCACGCGTCTCTCTACTTTTCAGAATGCTGACTCGGAGGACCTTCGCGATGTCTGGATCCGCCTCTTGTGGAAAGCCATGCAGCTGCCGGGGCCCGGCCATCACAGCTCCTCCTGTACCTGGTACTCCAATCCTTCCATATTACACAGTACTGTACACTGAGCCATTCCTGTCAGCCTCTGCATCACAGGAGCTTAAACTCTAATGTCCCTTCCCCACTTTATTAGTCTACAATTACACAGCTGTGACATATTCCACGTTCTGCGATATACAGAAAAAAATGAGCTGTTCCTATCAGTTAGGGGCTCGTGCACACACCATATTATAAACTTCCCAAATGTCCCTCTTTTGGAGGGACTGTCCCTCTTTTGAGTCCATGTCCCCCTGTCCCTTGTTGTTCTCATTTGTCCCTCTTTGAGGTGTAACATGTAGATCTGCATCAATAAATTATTAATTTGCCAATTCAAAGTGTTTATATTGTTGTAACAGTAACAGCCTATGTTATAGCTCTGACATATTCCAAAGTACTGTACATAGATTACCGAGTCATTTCAATCAGTCTCTGCTCCAAAACAATTCAGACTCAAATGTCCTTGCACACTAGCATTGAAAAGTGCATCCTTCCTAATTCATGGACTGGTCTCTTGCAGGCACGACATCCCAGAGCTCCTCGAACGTGCCAGCGCCTCCTCAGCAGATGGGCAGATAGCTGCAGTAACCCTAGACAATGATCTGAAGGATGATGTCTTTGACGATGCAGCAGGTCTGACACTGCTATTGTGGTTTTCTAGTCATTTACACACAGCATCACCCAACATGCAACATATCAAACCCACATGACAGCAAGCATCATGCAACATGTTAATCCGACGTGGCAGCAAGCATCACACAACATGACAATCCCACTGGGCAGCAAGCATCACTCAGCATGCAACGTGTTAATCCCAAGTGGCAGCAGTCATCACACAACATGCAATATGTCAGTTCTTATGTGGCAGCATTACACAACATGCAATATGTCAATCCCGCATGGCATCAAGCATCATACAACATGTCAATCCCACGTGGCAGCGGCATCACACAACATGCCAGCCCTACGTTGCAGCAAGCATTACTCAGCATGCAATAATTCAGTTCTTACATGGCAGCATCACACATCACACAACATGCCAATCCCACGTGGCAGCATCATACAACATGTCAGCTCCAAGTGGCAGCAAGGATCATTCAACATGCAAGCATCACACAACATGACAATCCCACTGGGCAGCAAGCATCACTCAGCATGCAACATGTTAATCCCAAGTGGCAGCAGTCATCACACAACATGCAATATGTCAGTTCTTATGTGGCAGCATCACACAACATGCAATATGTCAGTTCTTATGTGGCAGCATCACACAACATGCAATATGTCAATTCTTATGTGGCAGCATCACACAACATGCAATATGTCAATCCCGCATGGCATCAAGCATCATACAACATGTCAATCCCACGTGGCAGCGGCATCACACAACATGTCAGCCCTACGTTGCAGCAAGCATTACTCAGCATGCAATATGTCAGTTCTTACATGGCAGCATCACACATCACACAACATGCCAATCCCACGTGGCAGCATCATACAACATGTCAGCTCCAAGTGGCATCAAGCATCACACAACATGCAACATGTAAATCCTAAGTGGCAGCAAGCATCACACAACATGCAACATGTCAATCCCACATGGCAGCAAGAATCACACAACATGTAACATCTCACTCCTAAGTGGCAACAGTCATCACACAACATACCACATGTCAATCCCAAGTGGCAGCAAGCATCGCACAACATGCAAAATGTCAATCCCACATGGCAGCAATCATCACGCAACATGCCAATCCCATGTAACTGCAAGCATCAAACAACAAGTGGGCCCTAGGGAGCAGCAGGAGACTTACTGAGATATTTCAGAAGTTGCAGTATTTCCATTTAAAGAAGAACACCCCAAAATACTTTCTTTGGTTTTGTTCCTCTCTGGAAGGGCACCCTGATTTGGAATTGCGAGCTGTGTGTATCTCCCGGGATAAACTCACCTCTTCCTTGTTCCTGCATATCAGCAGCGCTCATTCCATTAGTATTTCCTTTGCCGCACGGAGCAGGATGAATGGAGCAAGCTCACCATGGCTGCGTCTGTGGGAGTAGCTCCAGCTGTGGGCGTGTCCATGCCAGCCATTCAGAAAGACCTGGTTTCTCACAGGGGAGCATCCCAATTCAGGATGCGCCATAAGGAGTTAGACTGCCTCCGAAAAAGTCTTAGAGACTCGAGAGGGATGTTGCACCCATGGCTTCTAGAGGGTGCTTGGGGGATGATCTATAGAGGGAACATGATGATCAAGGTGATCTCACAGATGCTCATTTGGGCTCAGGTCTGGGTAATTTAGGGGACAGGGTAGTACTTGGAATCCAGACCCTTCTCGACATGTCACATTGTCTTGCTGCCCATCTGTCTCAGGGAAGGCAGTTAGCATGTATGGGTGTATGTGATCTGCAAGAATGGATTTACACCCAAGTCGGTTGAGAGTGACTTCCACAAAGATGAGTGATCCTAGAGATGTTCCTTTCCTGATACGCCAACGCCCATCCATTCCATGAAGCAGAAAACGTGACTCATTGGAGATGCAACCCTATGCTAATCAGTTGAGGTATAACTAAGGTACTGCCATGAAAATGTAAGCTTTTTCTGCCAATTCAACTTGGTTAGCAGAGGTACACTGACCATTTGTCTGCGTCAGCACCCTATAGACAAGTTCCCTGCACTGTTGTTTTCCACATACATCTGTTGTCCCTGGTTCATTTTGGCACTGAAATTCACCCACATTTTTAACTAGCATTCACTGAATTGCTCCCCCCAAGAAGAGCACCTTTTGCCAATTTTTAGTGCCCCTGTTTCACTCTAATCCCAGATAATGATGCCAGTTTTAGCTGTAAAGCTCCGCCTCCTCCATTCATTGCCACTGTTGTGTGTGGCAATGATGTCAATGCCACA
Source organism: Gastrophryne carolinensis (assembly GCA_027917425.1). NCBI lineage: Eukaryota > Metazoa > Chordata > Amphibia > Anura > Microhylidae > Gastrophryne > Gastrophryne carolinensis. The sequence continues at coordinate 82,393,201 of CM051243.1, forward strand.
CCTATGCAATGACTGATCACCTGCCATCTTACAGAGAGGGACAGCAAATAAATCAGTGCTCCAGGACAATTCAAAAAGCTAAAATATCCATTTCTAGTTTTACACCCTAAGAAGGGAGCATCCACAGGGGCTTTGGCCCAATGTATTACTACTAAATCCAGCTGTAACAATCAGTCAGTGTTCATAATATTATTTCACTTTATCTGTCACTGTTCAGACTTTGGATTGATAACTATTCTGGTTTAGACAGTTTAGACAGATAGTAAGCTGTATTGGCAACACCATGGTAGCACAGTCATTAAGGTGTGTCCCAGATTGGCAACACCATGGTAGCACAGTCATTAAGGTGTGTCCCAGATGAATCAAGTGCTCGGAGTCTGTGTAAAAATGTCCTCTAGCTTTGAAAGCGGGGCCCCAATACTTAATGCTCCACTGTTCTTGTGATTTTCTGTAACCAGAGTTTGTCCATTTTACTGGCCCCTCCATGCCAGACCAGAAATGAGGGGCACATAATTCTATGGTCGAGTTTTAGAACAGCTTGCTGGATAATCCTTTTTGAGCTGCCTTGGGAAGTGCCATCTTTGTTCGGCTTTTTTTATAACCACTTCAATGTGCATTCCCCGATTAAAGACACAAGAACTGTTGTGTTGTGATGTATCTTCACCTCTAGTCCAGGGCAGTTTCTTGCCAAAATAGTGATCAGTGTGGGAGGGAAAAATTCTGCCCCCTCCTCGCCCATCCTATGGTGCTGCTGCTGTCCCATACAGGTATGTGTCATGCTGGGCCTCTACCTTAGCATCAGGCAGTGCCCCTCCCCATGACTGAGACCAATATGGGAGGATGAGGGGCCTGTCTTATGGCCGGCTTCACTAACAGTTTCCTGACTCATCTGCAGAAAACAGATCCAGTCCATCAATGAGGATGGGACATAACTTCCAAGAGATACTGGAAACTCAAATCACCATCTCCACAGGCCTTCCTGTATAAGTATGAGGTTGTTTTGCTTACACCACCGATTTACTCTCTCTACTTCATTTCACCTTCATAGGCTAAGTCACCATCCTCCCAGATAAGCCTAATGATGGTGGTATCATCAGCGGACTTCATCATCTTCAATTCATTGCAGATCTCCACATCGATGCACATGTGAAGCAGTGCACAAACAGAGCAATAGCCCTAAATATTGCACCTATGCATCAGTATGGAGATCCACAAATCATGACCTGTTGGTGGCCCTCGAGGAGAGGGTTGGGGGAACACTGGTAATGAAAAGGAGAGGTGACAGCAACCACCCCAACGGAGCCTCAATTCTGGTGTGTCAAGTGCAGTGGCGTGCTTAACCACGAGGCATACCATGCAAATGCATGGAGCCCCCACCTTCCAGGGGGCCCCAGAGACAGGCTCAGATCAGTGGAAATCTAAAATATATGTAAATAACAGCACTCAACAGGCAGACAGGTTACGTCGAGTGAGAGGGGCTGTTTAACACAATGCAGAGTGTGCAGCAGATAGGAAGCTGCTGTACACTTACGTGAACCAGCTGCTTCAGAATCACTGCGCTCAATTCCATTCAGATATGCAAGATGATGTGACATCACAGCAACTGGCGAGCAAAATGGTGCAGAGCAGGCCACTGGTTTCCGATCACCTCTAGCTCTAGCTCACCTCGGGCCATCCAATCACAAATGGCTGCCCCCGGGAATGCGTCTAGCTAAAGGTATAGCGACCCACTCATTGGTAGGAGGTTAGGTGAGTGGGTGCGGCAATCTAATGAGGTTTCACACATAGGTGCATCCTAAGTCGGGATGCCACAGTGAGTAGAAATTGGACAGCCATATGGGCAATTCCCTGACAATTCTCTGTGCCATTGACAGAAAATGTCAGGATGCCCCTGGGTGTAAAAACCCTCTGGGTTCGCTCGCGCTACCTCGCTGAATGAGCAGGCTGTGGCTACATCTCTGACAAGGTGCATTAATGTTGTATTTCGCAAATTTTGTCTTTGATTAGGGCCTCCAGACTTTTCATGGGGCCCCCAAAATGCTAAGCATGCCCCTGGTGAAGTGTTTGATACAAACCTTCTTAAAGTGGACCAAAACCCAGCGCGATTGGCCTGGGAATCTATAAGACTCCAGGGTGATCAATTCCCTACCTCCGCGGCATCCAAAATCGGGATCCCCCACTGTGTGAACCCCCCCCCCCCTCAGGTTGCCCCATACACTCACCTTGCTTCCGGGTCCAACAGCGCATGCACAAGCCGCATCCCTGCTATACCTCCAGCAGGCCGCATGGCATTTGTAAATGGCCGTCGCAGGCACGCTCCCTATCAGAGGGAAGCGGGAGATGAGGCCACACCAGCGTGTTCGAAGGCTTAGACAATGTGATGTCAGCGGCTCCGAGCCTGCTGACTGAACGGCCACACATGCGCCGTAGGACCAGGAAGAGGTGAGTTGCGCTCGGCGATCTAGGGGATTTCACACAGATCAAGGGTTCCCCGGGGGAAAGGACCAGAACCAGGATAGTCAAAATCCTGGGTTTGGTCCACTATAACACACTCCTGTCAACCAGAAAGTTCTGGACCAGACATACTGTAATCTCCATGCCTCCACCCACAGGCTAAAATGTGTAGACATCTCTGTAATGTGCTATTTGCAATTTCCCTAAAATTATTTTAGTCTGGAGCTTTAATTCATTAAGGGTATTTTACCAAAACCTGGAACTTCCTGCTGCTCTGGCTACATTGTACATATTTGTAGATTCTGTCTCATTACATATGCAAATTACTTCTGATATTTAATCATTCTAAATCTAGGCCACAAAGAGACACTATAAAATGAATTGACTGTTGTGCAGTTTATTGGTCTGTCTGTACAGATGTCTAATGTCTCTGCAGGGAGCAATGACAAGAGCAGCTCAGATGCTGAATATGATGTCCTAGGATGGCCCAGCCACATCGGTAAGAGGAGATCACTTGTGAAGTTTGGGGGCTATCGCCTCTGGATTACCTTGATCAGTAACATTTGCCCTCTGTGGTGAGTGTAGATGTTGGTGATTATTTTTATTCTACCATCTATGATGTTCCACTACCACCGTCCCAGTTGTCATCTTTGCACCAGGGTAATACTTTTATTAGACTAGACCATTTCATCTGTGGATTTGGACATCTTGTATCATAACTGTAAAGTGAGTTTAGGCAGTAGAGGAACCCCAGAAGCTGACCGTTTTTTTTTTCGTCTGGTTTATTGCAGAGCACACAGTGGATGAGGATTACATGACCATGAATCAGCTCAATCTATACGACACTCCAAAGTCTTGTTCCACAGGGCCAGAGGTCGAGGGTGAGTATCTCGCACACTGGCCACCAATTTTACATTTTTGATTGTACAATCTCAGCTCAGTGTGAGGCCTTCCTTGTCCAGAGATAGGATAGATAACGGGACTGGCCGGCACCTTTTCTGTAGCAGGTTGCTGGATGTCCCAGACAATATGGTCAAAGTGATAAGATCACCTGATGGGTCCAGACTAGCATTGAAAAAAATGTTGTTAAGATGAAGGCATTTGATTAGTCAGGGTCAATGTTTTGAAACGTGTCACTGTGCTGGGGGTTATGTGGTCAGTCAGGGCTAGTGTCAAGCAAAATGCAGCTAGAACAAGGTCATGTGATTATGTATATCACATGAAAAGTGAGGGTCCACGTACACCATGAATGAGGGAGGTGTTGGAGGGTAGTGTGTGTGTGAGATGTGGAGTAGAATCTATTGTGTCAAAGTGGCAGGCACTCTTAAATGTGTGTGTCAATTTGCAGGAGCAGCGTCCCCCATATGTGTGTTGGATACCGCTGCAAAGGTGAACATAGCCTGAGCCTGGTTCTGGACATGGTGCGGCCCACTCCCATTGTGCCTTTTCCTATTGGAAGGTTGTTGGTTCCTACTGGACAACAGCAGATTACTTCACCTTTTGGTTTGCTAAAGTTCTTTCTGGGAGGCATGGTGATGATTGCCATTGAAGAAAAATAGTCAACAGCGGGAATCTGTCTTCTTGAGTTCTCTCCAGATAGAGGATGTAGGAGTTCCCTAAAGGACAGCTCTTCAGCCTTGCTTCCACCATCATGCAACATTTCTCTCTTATGGGCACTGCCCTGTGACTACCTGCCTCTGCCTGCCAGTGTGTCAACTTGACCAATGCTGACCAGCAACCAAACGACTTCTCTCTGGCAGCGTGCACCGAGACCTCATGTATGTCTACTTCTAACATAGGAATCCATTATTCTTTCGCCTGATGTTTCTACAAGTCTCTTTGTTTAGGAATCCAACCAAATGCAGCATACCCCCAGGATTGCTGGGAATTGTGGTACCTCGGCAATTTAAGCTATGATCTGACAAAAATTTACATTGTAAATAGATGTGATACACCGCGCTAAAATGATAATTAGCAATCCACAGCCTTAAATAAAAAGTCCTTAATGAAAAAGGAAGTTTTAAGCAGGTGCCCCACGCGCTGAACCTCTTACTCCAATAGTCCAATGATGGCAAATATTACTTGTGTAGCACAGAGCACCAGAAACATCAATATAGTCACGGCCGTGATCCCAAAGTGCATGCGTCTCCAGACCGTAAGATCACCAGTGTGCCCTCCACCAACTTCACAGACTCTTACCGGAAGGCATGGATTGAGGTTGCAAAAGCCTTGTTAAAGTTGCATTCCGCAGCGAAACGCGTTGGCGGGTTCTTTCAATTCTGGATACTCGGATCGCTTTATCCTAGCATTTTTGTGGAATGCTCTACTGTACTTGGAGTGGCTGCTGTAGTCTCGGGACAAGTGAAAGCTGCCTGTAAAAGCTTACACACTTTTCCTATTGTTTTTACTTGTGAGTGTAACTATTATTATTATTATTATTATTATTATTAAACGCTCAAGCTTTTTAAACAGAATTACATTAGATGTTCTGTTTTTTCCTTTTTTTTCCATCTTGAAATTGATTTCGCATTTGATGAGGAGCACTTATGATATTTGTGAACAGCCTAATCTCCATGTATGGACAACCATTAAGATGCTGAATTTGGGGAGCCCAGGAAATTTCAGGAGGATTTATGTTTACATTTTTGCGATCTCAATCCATGCCTTCCGGTAAGAGTCTGTGAAGTTGGTAGAGGGCAAACTGGTGAGCTTACGGTCTGGAGACGCATGCACTTTGGGATCACGGCCATTTTTGTGACTATATTGATGTTTCTGGTGCTCTGTGCTACACAAGTAATATTTGCAATAATATTCATTGGTTTATACAGTCACTGGAACCCCCACAACACCCCAAAATCCTTACCCTTACCTCCGATTGGGAGCCGGCGATCAGATAGGCTAGCCTTGATGGATAGCCGGGATAGACAGCCCATATGACCACCAGCGTCCAATCAGAGGATTGCATTTAGCCCAAGGATCAAGGTTAGGGTATAAATTTTGGGGTGTCCCCCTGAGCTTGTCACAATGCTATCCCACACCCATTAGAAAACTGTTGTGGGATCACTTTAATAGGAACCGTACCAGACTGAAATATTTATTTCATCCCTGATAATCAGTTGTAATGAAGTACAGCTTTGGCAGAATGTATTTTCTAAACCAATAAGCAACAGCCTGTTTTTCCTGAAGCTGGAGCCTGAATGGGGGCAGTGGCTGCGGGACACGAGCTGCAGCAATCCCCGGCGGCGGTCCACAGGACGCACAATCCTGGAGCCAGAGTCCGGAGCACGGTGTGGCAAGCAGCGGCTTCCCTGCCGGAGAAAGAATGGGCCGCAATCTGGAGCAGCGGCGGACGGAACTTACTTCCCCAGCACAATGTGGCTGAGGCGACAGACCAGTCAGCGCCTTTCCCCCTGCTTCTCAGAAGAAGCACCTGCCTCTTCCTGCCGCCGGGCTCCGCCTCCGCTTCAGGTGTTCCCACCCCTTAAAGGAAAAGTCGTGAAATTCAACATTCTAAAGTTTTTTTCTTTTTATTTAATCTCTTTTTTATTAAGTTTTCACGATACAAGAGCATACAGAATAAAAAAATAAAACAAAATACAGGAACAGAAAGGAGACCATGTGGACAATTTACCCCCATGAGCCCCAGAGCAACCATCTCCATATGTCAGGTCAGGATCGATCCTCTCTGTCCATGCCCCGTTATAGGACCGTATAATTCTCGATGAGGGATATGTCCTCATAAAGGAAAACAAGAGAAGAAAACCCAGCAGACCACCAGTGTTTGCATCCCATACCCCCGCCGGCGAACACACAGAAAGGCAGGGTGCGGGTGTAGATGACATCATCCCCATCACCGGGGCTGCCGTCCGAGGATGTACCCAGGATAAGGGACACCAGTTGAGCACCACCCCCCTGCTCCTTGCTGGAATCCCCCTAGGAGCGGGGCGGTAGCTTCTGGCTGCTAGGGTAATCAACGCGGACGCGGATTCTGGATAAAGACTATCAGGTTCCGATGGTCCCGGGGCCCTGGCGTGGGAAGGCTAACCCTCCGGAAGACAGGTACATGGGGAAGGGGAGGACTAAATCACAAACTGGGGGAAGGATGCCAGGGGATTAAACATAGAGGCATTAAGAAAGAGCAAGGGTGGGGGAGATATGTAGGGGCATGAGAGGATAGAAGCGGAGGAATGTTAAAAAAAGGGGGGAAGAAAAAAAGGGGGGTGGGAGGGGGAAGCAAAAGGTGAGGGCGACGGCCGGACCCCGGCACTTATGATGCAGGAGGGGGGAATCGCGAGAGGAGGGCGGCAAGACTCCTCAAGGTGCCACATCAAAGGCAGTGTACCTCAATACCGATGCCTTAGGACCTACTCCCCTGCCCCCGTCACCAGGGAGGCCTTTGCCTCCGTTGACTCCCTATATCTGATCCAATTCGCCCAGGTCGCCAAAAAGCCTCGGTCTGTCCTTTGTCTGTGGAGGTCAGCTCTTCCATTCTTTCTATGTGGTCCATCTCCGCGAACCACTCCGCCACACTTGGTGGATGTGGTGATTTCCAGTGTCTGGGGATTATCGTCCTTGTCGCTGTCACATTATAAAGTTTTAAAGTGAACACATACCACAAAAAAATATATATATTTTTCCATTTATGTCAAGACTACCCTTCAATCAACAATAATTCAGCATACACATAATGAACTAGAAACTCTCTGGGTTACCATGCAGACTAAGGAGGGAGCTGTGGTCAGAATTGGTGTGATATATAGGCCCCCTGGACAATCTGAGGATCTAGATAACCTGTTAATAGATGAAATCATTGGAATGGCAGAGAAGTGGGACATTGTAATTACAGGTGACTTCAACATGCCTGATGTGGACTGGAATATCCCAAGTGCATCGACATGCAAGAGCAGGACTATATTAGAGGCACTTAATGGAGTGTCTCTAAAACAACTTGTGACATTGCCAACTAGAGGAGATAACATTCTGGACTTAGTTCTGACCAATGGGGATCTGGTGTCCGAGGTCAGGGTTGAAGAAAATCTGGGTTCCAGTGACCATCAATGCTTATGGTTCAGAATAAAAACAGACATTGAGCAATCACACACCAGAACCAAAGTGCTAGACTTTAGGAAGACAAATTTCAAGGAAATGGCGGAGTATGTAGAAAGAAAATTAGGTGAGCGGAACAGAGTAGCAGAAGTGAGTGCCCAGTGGTCACTACTAAAAATGGCCATCTTAAAGGCAACTAAGCAATATGTGAAACAAACTAGCAAGAATAAAAGGAAGAAAAAAACATTATGGTTTACTAGGGAAGTCAGCACCATCATAAAAGAAAAGAAGTCTGCCTATAAGAAGTATAAAGTAAGTGGAAGTGTAGATGATAGAGAGTTGTATAAAATTAAACAGAGGGAAGCAAAACTGATTATAAGGACTGCTAAAGGGCAAAAGGAGGAAGAAATGGCCAAATCTATGAAGAGGGGAGATAAAACCTTTTTCCGATATATTGGTGACAGAAAGAAGAAAAACAATGCAGTCACAAAAATTAGAAATGGGGAAAATAAATATATTGACGGAGATAAGGCTGTGGCTGACCATCTGAATAGCTACTTTTGTTCGGTATTTTCAGATAGTAGCAGGCATGGTCATAGCACAGCATCCAGCTGGGAGGGTACAGCTCCGGAGTTTCTGGAGGCTGATGTCCTATCCGAGCTGGCACATCTAAAGGTAAGTAAGGCGATGGGTCCAGATGGAATCCACCCCAGAGTTCTAAGGGAACTTAGGTTTGTGATTGCAGCCCCTCTGACTGATTTACTTAACCATTCCCTTTCAACTGGTGAGGTTCCAGATGATTGGAGAATGGCCAATGTCATACCAATCCATAAAAAGGGGAGTAGAGAAGAAGCCAGTAATTACAGGCCAGTTAGTTTAACATCTATAGTGGTCAAATTAATGGAAACACTCTTAAAAACTGATAATTTCCCATCTAAAAATGAATGACCTATTGGACCCAAAACAGCTTGGCTTTACTGAGGGCAGATCATGTCAGACCAATCTTATTGATTTCTTTGACAATGTCACTAAAGTGTTAGATGAAGGTGGTGCTGTGGATATCGCCTATCTGGATTTTAGCAAAGCCTTTGACACTGTACCACATAAGGAGCTCATAGATAAGTTATTGAAGGTAGGACTCAATCCCTGGATAGTTCAGTGGATTTCCAGTTGGCTGAGGGATCGGTATCAGAGTGTTGTTGTTAATGGTGTGCAATCTGAACAAAGGCGAGTTACAAGTGGTGTGCCGCAAGGCTCTGTCCTGGGCCCCATTCTTTTTAATATATTTGTAAGTGACATAGGAGAAGGCTTGGTAGGAAAAGTTTGTCTGTTTGCTGATGATACAAAGGTTAGTAATAGGGTGGATATTCCTGGAGGCGTCTGCAACATGGAAAATGATTTAGCTTTACTGGATAGATGGTCAAAACTGTGGAAACTAGAGTTTAATATCTCTAAATGTAAAATCATGCACTTGGGTAGAAGGAATCCCTGCTCTGAATACCGTATAGGCAGCACTGTGTTAGCCAGGACCTCGGAGGAGAGAGATTTAGGGGTACTGATTACTGATAGCTGCAAGATGAGTGGACAGTGTAGCCAGGCAGTGGGAAAAGCAAGCAGGATGCTCGGCTGCATAGCTCGAGGCATCACCAGTAGGAAGAGGGAGGTTGTGATGCCGCTGTATAGAGCCCTGGAAAGGCCACAGCTAGAATACTGTGTGCAGTTCTGGAGACCTTCCCTGCAAAAAGACATTATTCAAATAGAACGTGTCCAAAGGCGGGCAACAAAAATGGTGGAAAGACTTAAACTTAAAACTTATCAGGAGAGACTTAAAGAACTTGATTTGTACAGTCTGGAGGAAAGAAGGGAGAGGGGGAACATGTTGAGACCTTTAAATATGTGAAAGGATTGAATAAGGTTCAGGAGGGAAGTGTTTTTAAGAAGAAGCTTAATGATAGAACAAGGGGGCACAACCTGAAGCTAGTCGGGGGGAAGATCAGGAGCAATGTTAGAAAATATTATTTTACAGAAAGAGTAGTAGATGCTTGGAACAAACTTCCAGCAGAGGAAGTTGAAAAATCAACAGTCACTGAATTTAAACATGCCTGGGATAAGCACACATCTATCCTAAGATAAAGAGTACATACAGTATACACATAAGGGCAGACTAGATGGACCGTATGGTCTCCTTCTGCTGTCAACCTTCTATGTTTCTATGTTTCTATATTGTGGTAAGGAAGGGAGAGGGAAATATATATATCCCCCAAGTTCCCCCCACTGGCTCACCTGACAAAAACCTGCGGCTGACTGCTCCTTAAGGCAAAAACTCCAGCCCCCAGAGTGACAGCCTTATAAAATGAAAGTTACACCCCGAAGCGCTCCTGGACCCTGGCGCCTACCCCCACCACTCTGAACAGCATAGCTGAGGAGGCATAATGGGTCCATCAGATCAGTGAGATATAGGGACCTGGAAGACAGACAGGGTTAATTCCCCCGCTTCCTAGGTAAGAAACGGACAAAAAATAGAAATAAATCCAAGCACAACCTTCACAGTCCAGTCCCAACTGCAAGAATGAAACTGGATTGTGGAGATGCAGCTAGAGTTGAGAGTTAACCCATCAGTTACTGAATGCTGACGACCTGGAGTGGATTGAGAGAGAAAATACATTTCTGTGATTCTCACCTGTAGAATTGTTTTTTCTTCTATATCCAATCAGGGCCGTTAGACCCTCCCTTCCTGCTAGGTTACTATATCTATTCTTTGGATACCTAGTCCTAGTGGAGCTTGTACATGTAAATAGTTGTTCAGCAAAAAAAACAAGTGGGGAAAGGTAGAGAATAACTCCTTCCATGTCTCCAACAAAGTCATGGGCTGTGTCTACTGCTTTTCAATTATTGGATTGTGGAGGTGGAGTCGGAAGTATATAGAGGCTGGGAGGAGCCACACCTTTCTGTCTTGCAGTCCATGCCTTCGGTCCAGAGTTAATCCATCAGTTACTGAATACTGCCAACCTGTAATGACTATAGAAGAGAAAACAATTTTACAGGTGAGAATCACAGAATTGTATATTCCTGATGCCAACTAGAAAAAGAAAAATGACTACACAAGGACTAAGAGGCATAGAAGGAAATACTTGAGAGGGTAACATGAGGGGGTATGATGCACAAAATGGGGAACATGAGATGTATTGAGCACAAGAGGGTGAACATGGGGGGGTAAGGAAGACAAGATGGGGAACATGAGGATGGGGTGCACAAGATGGGCAACATGAGGGGCATGGAGCAGAAGATGGAGAACATAAATACTATGCAACACAATACAAGGAACGTGAGGAGTATGGAGCAAGATAAGGAACATAAGGAGTGTGAAGCACAAGATGGGGAACATGAGGGGTTTGGAGCACAAGATGAGAAATATGAGGGAATAAGGGTACAAGACTGGGCACATGAGAGTTATGAGGAACAAAAGAGTTGGAATATGAGAGATATGATGTACCAGAAAAGTAACACGAGGGTGCCTTCCTCGCATGTAATATCACCAGCTATGACTACTAGACCACTGGAAGGAGATCTTCTCTATACAGGCTGAACTGGAAGAACCATACTATGTTACTATGTAGGGTAATGAGACACAGGAGAAAGTAAACGGGGTTTCAGCCAAATTCGAAGGGTTTGAGATTCAGACCTGAAAGGTATGAGGCACAGAAGGATGTATGTGATGGGTATGATAAGTATGGAGTATAGAAAGAGGAAACGTGAGAGGTATATGGCACAAGACAAGATACATGATGGGTATAATGTATGTGAGGCTATCATGAGAGATGGGTGCAGGGGAATGAGGCATCTGAGACACAAATGGGTGGGCCATGATGAATATAGCGTGCACACAGCGTGCCATCCAAATGATTCTGTAAGGGGGTGTTAAAACCCTTTATTCAGACATCCTTTCAGAGAAGCATCGGCAGATCTCTTTATTTCACACTTCCTCCATGCTTATTCTAAGCATTTTACAATTTCCTACCCTTTCATTAGTCTGTATTGTCTGGTGTATTCTTGGTGTGCCACACACCCCGCTTCACTTCTTAAATATTCATTACTTCATGGGTTAATCACCTGCAGGTGACGTAGTGCAGAGAGGAAGTCTTGTAACGAGCCCCACCTTCCGGCCTATATATACCTGGTACCTCCCTTCAATCACCAGTATTTTTCTCTCTGCGTGACAAGCAGAGGTTGGAAGTTTCCTGCTTACAGGTAGGTCGGGGCTTACCCCGCCACCCCCCTTTTGGTCTATTTCTGCCCGGTTCGAGTTGTATACCTCTATGGTGGATAGGAAGCCTCCCAGCTTAGGCTGCTCACCGGGTAATTGGTAGATGGCACTATTGGTGCCTAGGAGTTTATCTCCTCCGCTCATCCCCCTCTTTTGGGGGCAATGCGGCAATCCGGCATGGTGATCCGGAAATGGGATGCCCCTGTCCCGAGGGTCCCCGTAGCCCTTTCTCCCCCGCTCCGGTCCTTTCTCCCTTCACTTGGGGGGGGGGGGGGGGGGGGGGGGGTACAGAGGGTTGTGTATCTTGTATGATGTTTTCACTGTGTGTTATTTCTGTGTGTTCACTTTTACATAGTAACTGTTTTTTAATCTGGGGCTCCGGGCAGATGCTTTAGGCATGGCCAGTGTATTTGGTCTGCTTTATGGGGGTGGGGCAGCGGACCGCGCTCAGCTGGCCTCAGTTGGTTCCCTCCCGCCTCCCTTCCTTCCCCGCTGCTCCGTGCGGCAGCCTGTGTGGCTGCGCTTGTGTCTCTTTTTCCCCTCCTCCTCCTCCGCCGGCTCGGTGTCAGCCAGCGCAGCTGGTGGCATTCCCCCGTTGATTAGAGCAGGGCAGGCTCCCTGTGACGCGGGGGGGGCGTGGCGCCGGCGGAAGCGGCGCCGGCGGAAGTGGCGCTCGGCGGCCTCAGCCTCGCTTCCTTCATGTTGCGGTGAAAAGAGGTCACGTGGGGGGGGGCGCGCGCTGCAGCAACACATGAGTTTGTGTGCTGCGGCTGCTACATGTCCCTCCGGTCTGGCTCCTGGCGTCGGTAACAGGTAAGCGGCCTCGCTTTTGTGGGGCCGGAATGAGTTTTACTCATGGGGCTGACTTTTAAGGAGGCACTCTCTTTGTTGTACTATTGTGAACATGCTGCTTGTTACTCTCACAAGGGATCTGATGGTTTGTTTTTTCTTTCCTTTCAGATCCTGGGATCCCTCTTTTACTGCGGCCTCCGGCTCTATATTGCCTGGCTAGTCTTTCTTGATATGAAATTGCACATTTTGGATACATATATACATATATATATGTATATATATTTATTTTGAGACTGTTAAGGGGGACCTTTTTCTCTTAAAAAAAAAAAAAAAAAATATAAAAATAAAAACCCTCCCTTCCGGGACATTCTTATAAAGGGGCATCCCGGGTTGGCTTATGCCTTAAAAGTCCCAGTATTTGCGATACCATAAATCACCAATATGGAGGCTTCTGTTACTACCGGAAACGACTCGTCAGAGCCGCCCAGGGGGTGTGTAAAATGTGGGGCTGCGCTCCCTGCTGATGATATCTTTATTTGCATTTCTTGTGCAAGGCAGATTGTTGCGCGTCAGTCTGTTGATCCGGCGGCTGACCCGTCGCAACCTCTATCATCTCCTGCCTCTCCCTCCCTGTTCCGGACCCCGCATGACATTGTCAAGGGTGGGGATTCGCAATCCGAGGTGGTGGTAAAATCAGCCAATCTTCGGGAAGTATTGCCCGTTAAAGCGGGGCTAAAGGCCTCTGCAAAACGGAAGCGCCTGACTCCGGTTTCTTCGGCTCCTCAGGACGAATTATGTGAGCCTGTGGAATGGTCCGATGGCTCCCCGGATGAGGGTGAATTCCTCTTGGAGTCAGATGAGCCGGCAGGTCAGCTTAAGGCTGATGCGATTGGCGATTGGTCGGCGGGGGTTGCCCTTGACACCCCCTCCGTTCTGGCACAAATGTTTGAAATTTTGAATTTAGATCCGCCTGAGGCTGTCACCCGGCCAAAGGGTCAGTTGTTTGAAGAGCCTCAGCCGCGTTTGGTTTTTCCCAGACAGCACCACTTTGAGAGGGTGGTCCTGAAAGAATGGGAACATCCCACACGGTTATCTGGAATCCCTCCCAGTTGGGAAAAGCGTTATCCTTTTCCGCCAGAATTGCTGAAGCTTTGGTCCGTCCCTCCTGAAGTCGATACCCCTGTGCTAGGGTTATCTAGCTCCGCTATGGTACAGTCTGCTGAGACCTCTGTCCCTAAAGATGGGGAGGATCGTAGAATTGACCAGTATGCTCGCTATGGCTTTGTTTATGCTGGGTCAACAATGCGCCCCTTGTGCGCTTCGGCCCTTCTTCTTTTAGCGGTAAGATCTGTTATCCAGGGGCTATGCGAGGATCTCAATCCCGCCTGTGATGAGTTCGCTGCGCTTAAGCAGTGCGATTCTTTTGTGTCTTACGTTCTATCCGCTCAGGACGATGCGCTGGCTATGAGTAGCAGGACAGCGGCAATGCTGGTCGCTATTCGTCGGTCAGTATGGCTGCGACAGTGGTCGGCGGACTCAGCTTCTAAAAGGGTGCTCACAGCTCTCCCCTTTTTGGGGCTGCGGCTGTTCGGGGAGAAAATTGATTCAGTCGCAAAGGGTGGCAAGATGCCACAACGCAGGAGGCCTCGACGCCCCTTTAGAGGGGCTGTTTCTGGTAGGCCGTCCTTTCGAGGATACAGAGCGGGTAGGGGGACTTCCCTTCCCTCTACCAGTCCTACAGGTTGGACGCGGGGAAGGGGCCGTGGCCGTCCCGCCCAGTCCTGGGGCTCCAAGCCCAAACCTGCGGGTAAGCCCACTCAGCAATGAGGGGCCGCCCTCACCCGTGCGGGTGGGGGGACGATTGCGACACTTCTCCCAGGTTTGGAACCGGGAGGTTCCGGACAGGTGGATTCAGGAGATAGTGTCGTCCGGTTACAAACTGGAGTTCGAGTCTCGCCCTCCTTCACGGTTCTTTCGGTCTCGGGTGCCCATCGATCCTTCGGCTGCACAGGGGCTCCTGGCGTCGGTAGAGAATCTGTTAGAGATGGCGGTCATCCGGCCGGTACCGCGTTTAGAGATGGGCCTCGGTTTCTACTCCAATCTGTTCGCTGTCCCCAAGAGGGATGGGTCGGTTCGTCCCGTCCTGGACCTGAAGTTGCTCAACAGGTTCATCCGTTTTCGGAAGTTTCACATGGAAACCTTGCGCACTGCCGTCGGCTCTCTTCGGCAAGGGGACTTCATGACGTCTATAGACATCAAGGATGCTTATCTGCATGTTCCCATCTGCCTCCCTCATCAACGCTTTCTTCGATTCATGATGAAGGATCGGCATTATCAGTTCGTGGCACTTCCGTTTGGCCTTACCTCAGCTCCAAGAGTGTTCACCAAGGTGCTGGCAGGGGTCATGGCCATTTTCAGAGCTCGGGGCATTCGTGTCGTACCTTATTTGGACGACCTTCTTATCATGGCTCCGTCACCCGATCAATCGGAGAAAGACACCAGGGTGGTGCTCTCCACGCTGGAAAGTTTCGGTTGGGTGATCAACCTCTCCAAGTCCTCCCTCGCTCCGGCCAGGGTGGTGTCCTTTCTGGGGATGCGGTTAGACTCTTATCAACACAGAGTGTTTCTCCCTCAGTCCAAAATTCTTTTAATTCAGGAGTTGGCTCGGTTCCTACTCTCCAATCCTCGGCCGTCCATCCGTCTGGGGATGAGGCTGGTAGGGTTGATGGTTGCCTCCTTCGAGGCAGTTCCTTTTGCTCAATTCCACACGAGGACGCTTCAGCTTTATCTGTTGGCGTCTTGGGACCGGCAGCCTCGGTCGCTGGATCAGCCCTTCCAGTTGTCCTCCCGGGTCCGGCAGTCCCTCCAGTGGTGGTTGGTCTCGACCAATCTCGTGAAGGGCAGGTCTTTCCTGGCCCCCCTTTGGGAAATTGTCACCACGGACGCCAGTCTGTCGGGATGGGGCGGATTCTGGAAGGAGCTGCAGTTCCAGGGGCAGTGGGGACCTCGGGAGGCCCTCTTACCCATCAATATTCTGGAACTGAGAGCCATCCGTCGGGTGCTTACTCTCCTGACTCAGCACGTTCTGGGCCTTCCGGTCCAGGTGCGTTCAGACAATCGAACAGCGGTTGCTTACATCAATCATCAGGGAGGGACTCGCAGCCTGAGTGCTCTCAGGGAGGTGTCCCTGATCCTGACCTGGGCAGAAGCCCATGTTCCTCGTCTCTCGGCGGTATACATCCCAGGAGTGGAGAACCTGAAAGCGGACCGCTTGAGCAGGGGCTCTCCCCGTCGGGGAGAATGGGCCCTCCATCCTCGGGTATTTCGCTCACTGTGTCGCCAATGGGGGACTCCAGAGGTGGACCTGTTTGCCTCTCGTCACAATCACAGGCTCCCGAACTTCGTATCGCTCTCCCAGGATCCTCTGGCTCTGGCAGTGGACGCCATGTCCCTGAGCTGGGGGGATCTGGGGTTTCTGTACCTGTTTCCTCCGACACCCATGCTAGGCAGAGTGCTTCGGAAGTTGGCTCTGGAAGGGGTGTCCGCCGTCCTCGTGGCCCCAAGGTGGCCGAGGCGAGTGTGGTTCGCAGACATCGTTCGGCTGGCAGTGGACCAGGTCGTTCTGCCCCTTCGGCCCGATTTGCTCACTCAGGGTCAATTGTGTTACCCCAATTTACCAGCGCTAGCTTTGACGGCCTGGCTGCTGAGACCTCCATCCTAAAGGAAGAGGGTCTTTCTGATTCTGTCGTTAAGACTTTGATCAGTGCCCGAAAGAGGTCTTCTTCTGTCATCTACTATAGGACCTGGAAAGCCTATATCGCTTGGTGCGAGATGAGATCTTTTTCTTGTAGGGTATTTTCGGTCCCCAGGGTTCTGGAGTTTTTACAATCTGGGCTGGACTCTGGTCTTCAGCTAAGTACGTTGAAAGGGCAAGTTTCTGCCTTATCTATCTTTTTTCAGAAGCGTGTTGCGCTTAAGTCTTTAGTTAAAACCTTTTTCCAGGGGGTTACGCATGTGCGGCCTCCCAGGAAACCATTACTCCCGGTTTGGGATTTGAATTTGGTTCTTTCTGCTCTTCAGGCTCCTCCTTTTGAGCCTTTGCAAGGGATTGCTTTATCTACCCTGACTCAGAAGATTGTCTTCTTGGTAGCGATCACTTCGATCCGGCGTGTCTCGGAATTGGCGGCCTTGTCTATTCAGGCGCCCTACTTCGAGAAGCATCGGGATAAGGTGGTCTTTCGATTCAAGCCAGACTTTCTTCCTAAGGTTGTTTCTGCTTTTCATTTGAACCAAGATATTGTTCTTCCCTCCTTATGTCCTAATCCTAAGAATGACAAAGAGAGGGGTTTGCATTGTTTGGATGTAGTACGCTGTGTTAAGTGCTACTTGGTTATCACGTCTCCTTTCCGTAGGACGGATTCCTTTTTTGTTGTGCCCCATGGGCCTAGGAAGGGTTTGGCACCAGCCAAATCTGCCATTAGCAAGTGGATACGTCAGGCCGTTACTGCGGCCTATTCTGCCAAGGGAAGAGTTCCCCCTTTTCGTATCACTGCTCATTCCACTCGCGCTGTTGGGGCGTCTTGGGCTTTTCAGCACCAAGCTTCGGTTGAACAGGTTTGTAAGGCCGCCACTTGGTCTTCTGTTCACACTTTTTCTAAATTTTACAAAGTTGATGTGCGGGCCTCAGCGGATGCTGTTTTCGGCCGCAAAGTTCTGCAGACTGCAGTCGTTTAAGTTATGCTTCACCTGGCCTTGAGTTGCCCAGCCCTTGTGGACACTGCTTTTGGATGTCCCATGAAGTAATGAATATTTAAGAAGTGAAGCGGGGTGTGTGGCACACCAAGAATAATACCATTTTGTGAGTACTCACCTGAAAAATGGATATTGTTGGTGTGCCACACACCCCGCTTCACACCCGCCCTTTTCGGTATTACCGAAGCCTTTATATGGTGAAGCCTTTTTTATATCAAATTTGATTTTGAGGTTACTGGTGGAATACTGGTACCTTGTATTACTGCTTTGTTGATTATACTGGTGATTGAAGGGAGGTACCAGGTATATATAGGCCGGAAGGTGGGGCTCGTTACAAGACTTCCTCTCTGCACTACGTCACCTGCAGGTGATTAACCCATGAAGTAATGAATATTTAAGAAGTGAAGCGGGGTGTGTGGCACACCAACAATATCCATTTTTCAGGTGAGTACTCACAAAATGGTATTTTTCCTGCCTTCATCTTTCTCTCGTTTATGTGATCACTCCTTTTCCCATACCATTCATCTCTTTCCCAGATTCCCTCCATCATACTCTCATTTCCACATTCTACTTTTCTTCACAGTTTTCCTTCTCTTCTTTTTAAATCTCCTTTCTTCTTCTTGTAACCTACTCCCACTTCTCATTTTCCATATTCCCTCTTTCTTTTTCACATCCCCCACCTCTCTCTCATGTCATTTTCTCCCTATCATTTCCACATTTTGATATTTTAATGGTTTTATTGCCCTTTTCTTTGCCTCTCTATTTTAAATATTCCCCCATCTATCTTTTTCACATTCCATTAACCTACTTGTTCTTGTCACTATTAACGGAAGTAGATATTCTTAAACTTTTCTTCTACTCATGGAATACTATGAAAGCATTCTCCTACTGAGAGGTGTTTTTGAAATTTCAGTGTGCCTATATATCACCTTGTAGATATTTGTTGATGCAAACAGTCCCAGATAGTAACTGCCATCTGGGTAAACACTTAGATGCCAATCTATGCCTTTGCTTCTGAAAATGCCCCCAAACTAATTGTTTCTGGTGCAGAATATCCCAGAATATATTATCTAAGATGATACATTTTATTTCATTGACCCTAGAGTGAGCCATTTTTGGCAGGTTGGGTTTGGACAGGGTAAGGGTTGACAAGGGGGCAAGAACATCAGAATTTATTATCTCTTGTTGTTGTACTGGGTGAAGGCATGTTGGGCAGGTGGCTTTGTAACCTGCACCCCCAAGTGGGGAACAAGAAACTGCCCCTGAAGCAACAGGCTGTAGTATTAAAAAAAAAGTAAAGGCTTTATTTGAAACTCCTTACAGAAGTAGTTCATAAAACATTTTCAGTCCCAAATTTCCAGGGTAACTATGCAAACGGCAAGGCTAAAGAAGCGTAACTTCTCTATCCTGAGGACTCGCCCCGGGACTCTTAGTTCAAGGCCCACAATAGCTACCAGGCTACAGCAGCACAGAGTCTCTTCGAGGTCCCAGCCAGACGCCGGCCACCGCACTGAGCAGTCACTTTCTCTGGAGGCCTGCAAAATATCTCTCAGCACAGCAAAGCCTCCCTCCAGTCAGCCCAGCAACCACTCCCCCCTCCCAGTCCCAGGGAACACAGCCGGCTCACCTCAGCCAAGCTGGGTCACAGTGGGGAAATCTCCTCAGCCTCTGTTAGTCTACAGGACATGCTGGGGGCCACCTTCTGCAGCACTGGGATTGCTGCCCAGCCTCCTCTCTGCCAGTCAGCTTCTCTCAGGAAAAGGAAATGCTTCTCCTCTCTTTCCCTGTCCAGCACCACCTGTTGAGGGGCCTTCCTGGGTTCCGGCACAGCCGCTGGATGTTATGAGGCCTTCTCCGGGAGGCCCTGTATCACCAGCCCTCCTCACTCTGTTCCCCTCATGGCTCTAGCTTCCCGGGTTTCCTGACTTTGCTCCTTTTATAGTGTTCCCACCCCCAAACCTCCTGCAGCCCATACCTGCAAGTCCCAGCCAGCAGAGGTCACAGTCCCCCACCCAAAATGGTGGTGGCAGTGTTTTGACTGGCACAGCTCGCCAGCCACAAAAAACAACAAAACAAATACTTACCTGTACTTTCCTACAGCTTACCCACCACCCTATCCTTCGAACTAGACCTCTTACCACAAGAGGTTGACTCCACATACCACAAACCATTAAAAAGTGTTTTAATACATTTGAATTTCACTATGCTCCCCTACATTATCTTCATCCAAGGCTAGATGCTCCCCCTCCCCCCGTGGGCTTCACTGCTGTTAGCAGTAACCGTCGAAGTGGTGGGGTTCAGGAGGACATCCTGCCTATACCCTGGGGCATGGCTTCCTTGGGATTCCCATTAGTGTCCTAATACAGCTACGCTGTTTCCCTAAAAATAAAAATAATAAAAATAAAAGATCTAGCATGATTTTTCAGGATTTTTGAGGATGCTTTCAATATAAGCCCTAGTTACAGTTCATTCAAAAGAATTGCACTCAAAAGTACCCATGAGTCTCAAAACAATAACGATTGTGAAGTTCAGGGCTTGCTGTGGGACAAGAGGCAAAAATGGAAATCGCCTTAATACCCAGGACCAGAAGGCCATTTCATGCCTGCCACTCCCCCCCCCCAATGTTCCTGGTGGGTCGCTGCTCCATGAAAGTTACTATTTGCTATGGGCGCTACTGTGCCGGTGGCAGGATCGTGTACACGTGAGGCACACTGTATACTTATGAGTTCCTAGTCAATGTGGCTTCCCTGGCATCTGTGTCATATTGTGAAGCCACACAGAGAAAAGCCCTAATGCATCTTTTGGTGCAAAAATAGACCCTGACTGTTTTTTGGGGAAACACAGCCGTTTAGTTAGTGCATAAAGTGGGTAGCACTGGAGCTTCAGTGCTGGGTTGTGTTGTCTGATCCCCAGTGCTGTACAGAGCCTGTTTGGGGAGGTAAATATTAAACATAGTTGCTGGTGGATGATTTGTAGCATCTCTGGAAGTCCCTAAGTCTTGGCTGTGCCCTTGCAGTAACAGTAGTCAGTATAGTTTATGGACCGGGATGGGGATGGGTGGGGTGTATTCTGGCTGATATACCGCCAACTTTAATTCTCCATCCTCTAATAGAATCCACACAAGGTGCCAGCTGATTGATCAGGCCAGTCCTCCATCTTTCAGTCTGTTTGCTACAAGCTGATCTCTGATTGGTTGTCATGGATAACAGAACTACATTTCAGAAGGCAGACAATGCTGTGGGTCTGCACCTGCCTTGTAAAATTCTGCTGGGACAAGTCTTCCCTATGCTGCTTTTGCTTTCTGGGGTTGCCGGGTAATGAGTCAGGGGGGCAACAGCTTCCCCCCAAAAACTTGAACTTGTCTCTGGTAGCAAAGATTCCCCCTCCCTCTATCTGGAGTTGGGGGGGGGGGGGGGTCCTGGTGGGTTAATGATGCCAGAGATTATAGCAGTGGTTGGGGGAAGACAGACGTCTGTGAATGCTGGTGGGTGTGAGGGGGGAGGCGGCTGCTGTCAGAGGACACATGATGTCAGTGTGCATTCGGGAATCCTCTGCAGAGATCAGTCTGGAGGGGCTCCCAGTCTCTCTGCGCTTTTGAAGATGAGAGGACTATATTCGTCTGCGTGTCTCCAATGAGACACTGGGGATGGACGGGGGTCCCAGCTCATCGCTGGCTGCATTTGGGGGTCCTAATTCATCATATGCTGCATTTGAGGATCCTAGTTCATCGCCTTCTGTTCTCAGGGGTCCCAGCTCAACCTTCACTGTGGCTCAAGGTCCCAACTCATTGCCTGCTGTGGTTGAGGGTACCAGCTCATCTGCCACTGTGCTTAGGGGCCCCAGCGCAACACCTGCTGTGGCTGAGGGTCCACAGGTGGAACAGATTGAAGTTCTGGAGTCTGTGGAGCTGCCGGCTGTTGAGGAGGTAATACTGTGAAGGGGTAGCTGACTGTCTGAGGGTTGCTCTGGGGTCTGATGGACACCTCTCTGCAGGAGTATTCAGAACAGCAAAGTCAGATATAATGCTGACCAATGACAGGGGACAGTGCTGTAGAGAAACAGTGATGGCAACAGTGTCAAAGGGACTGTCGCAGGATTGGTGTCAAGGATGCAGTAGCTGGAGAGCTATCATGGGGGGGGGGGAGCGGACGGGTAGCAGGGTTGAAATTACTATTGAGGGCAATAGCAAGATCAATGTTGGGCTACTGTGGCATCAGTGGGGGGAAGGGGTCAATTTTTGGCGAGTTAAGTAGGGGACATTGTGTGTTGTTGATGGGTTGTAAAGAGGGTTGCTTTTCCTTTATGACTTCTTTTTTTTTTGGGGGGGGGGGGGTTCTGTCATTTTTGAGCCCCAGCTTTGCAATAAAGACCCCGTGCTGTGCCCCCTAAGCCTCTACGCTCTTCCATTGACTCTTTTTCCTCTCCTGAGCCCCCTCACCTTATACTTTCTACACTGCTAGATAGGAGAAAACCATGCTGTTGCCCATAGCAACCTTTCCCTGGATATTTACATGCAACAGTTGGGGGGAGATCAACACTAATTGTGGGCGATGGAATCTGACCTTTCAAACTGTGACCCTGATAGGGAGATTTCCTTTAAATTTCTTAACCCCCTATTCCAGGTCAGGGAGTATTTTACTGACTCCTGATGTAATGCCCACTCCTTTATCTTTATCTCATACACAGACATCTTACTCCTCTTCTGTAAAGCTTACACTCACATATTAGGAGACAGAAAACGCCTGCTGCTGAGGCTACACCATCTCCATGTCTGTCTGCACGTCAGGTGGAGGTCAGACAGGTGCCACAGGTCTTATGGAGGAACTGACAGCAAGTCTCCAGCAATCTTCCTTAGCATAATGGCTCTTTATCAGAGAAGAGGAGGAGGTGGTTCAGCTTGTTTAGAGCAGCTCTAATATTAAAAGTAGAAGGGGCACATTGGTTGGGAGTGGATTTCATCATTTGCTTTTGTGCTTCATGTGTCACAGGACCAATGGCCAAGGAGGTTCCAGGAAGGGGGAACCTTTCATGACTGCATCCTGACGAAAGCTCCTCTTACAACTGACACATTTTGGATAATGTAATGTCTTAACTTTGATTGCAATTAATGTCATGTGACCACAGATCAGCTCCGCTGCTGCGGCCGGGGAAATAGCAAGTGTCCTGCTGTGCTGAGTGATTTCACCCCCCTTGTCCCGATTTGGGATCCCTCGGCTCACTCCTAAAACATACCTTCCCTAGGTTCCCACAGCATGTGTGCAGGAACTCATCCGATCGGTGCTGTATTGTGTAAGTGTTAATGCATGGCATATGATTCTGTTTCAGGCAGAGCTCGATGGCATCCCCCGCCTCCCTGCGGTGTGGGGATGCAGCCCCTGAACGTGGTGTGGGACCCCCCGGAAAGGTGTTTGTCGGCGATGCTGGGAGGGTTTCACACAGAAGGGCATGCCCCAGAGGTAGTACATCCGCCAACTGTGGTTGGTTCTCTTTAACTTTTTTCAGGGCTTAAAGGGGGAGAAATCACCAAGCAGCACGGCTCTGTTAGTAAATGCTGGAGCCTCACAATTTCAATAGAAGGGAATGATAGGAAGGGAAACATTAAACCGGACCTTCACCATGATTTATTGAAAAGCTCAAACCCTTATAAAATGATTCCCCAGCATCTAAAATTAATATATTTTAAGTTTTTAGCCACTTTATTCTTTCCCCCACTGGGCTGCAACGCTGTTCAGGACTTTAGGATATGGGTGCCGCCATCTTGACTCAGAAGCATCACACTTACTGAGGAGAGTGGGATAAAGTACAGGGGGGCGGGTTATAGCTGTGCTTTGCTCAGACAGACCAGAGCTGGGGTCAGGAAAAGGTCAGCAGTCCCAGAATGCAGAGCAGCACAGTCAGAAGGCACTTCCTGTTTGCAGGCTGCCTGATGTCCCATGAGACACCATCTTGGATGTTTAAAGGCTCATAACATGCAGTAGATGCAGGTAGAATGATTTTTAATGTGAGCAATCTGTATGTACAGGGTGTGGGAAACATATAAGATATGCTCTTATTCAGGGTGAAGGCCCACTTTAACTACAATAATAGATATGTTTATATTATGCAAAATGTGTCAGTTGTTGGGGGAACTTCCACTTTAAAGTGGACCAAAACCTGTGATTTTGACTATATGGGGTTTGGCCCTTGCTTTGGGGCATCCCGTTATGTGAACCAGCCCCCCCCCCCCGGATCTCCGTTAAAACGTACTCGAGCACTGATTCAAGAGCGCATGCGCGCACAGCCAGCCACTAAATTTAGCTTCTCTTAGCCAATGAGAGGTCTTGTCAGCTAAGGGCCAAGCGGAGCTGGGGGGGGGGGGGGGGGGGAGTGCCTGCGTCTGCGTCTGCCATTCACAAAAGCCTGGCAAAGACATGCCCTTGGCTAAAGGTATAGTGAAGTGGATACACCATTGGATCTGCGATCAAGTACATTTTACTGGGGATTCATGGGGTTCCACACGTCAAGACAAGACTAAGGGAGTGGTAATCAGGCGGCCCACTTTTGGCCCACCTGAAGATCAAGTAATTCCCTTGCTTTGCGTTTCCTGGAGCAGATGAAAACCACTGACCCAAGATGGCAGCTACACTATAGCCAGAGAAATGTAGCACCTTGGGGGATGCCCATACACATGCCACTGTGCAGGGGGTGAGGCCAGCCAGACAATCAGGTAGACCTACACACTGCACATATGTTGACACGTGTTGACATCAGTCAGTGTATCTTGCACAATAATCCTCTCATGTCTATGGCTGTGTATGAATGATCCCCCCATCGAGGATTCCCAGAAAATGGCAGAGGGGAGGCATGTGGCGGGCTGGTTGGGCCAGTGAAAGGGGGGGGGGGTTGTGGGAAAGTGATTGCATGCAGCGATCGGGGTATATTGTGGTGCACCTGCCACTGGGGTCACCCTCAGGCCGTCCGCCGCCATCTCTCACCACACAAAGGCCCATTGTTGGGGGATTAGAAGCCCCCTCCTGTAAGAGGATTATTGTGCCCCCCGCCATCTGCGACCCGCTTGTCTCACCCCCACGCCCAGCAGGGAGCCGCCTGCCATCCAACAAAGATCTCATTGTGTGTGAGGAGGCTCTGCGATGCCAGCGGTCAAAGCACTGTAACCAATAGCAACCAGAACTGACACGACCACACAGATGCACTTCTCACCATTTCTGTGGTGATTTTCTATGAGATTCAGCATCCACCTTCCAGTCTGAAGGTCTGTCTGATCGGGTGTAAAATAGGGGAATTGTTTACATTCAAACAGTTCCAACTGCTAATCAGAAACTATGACTGTGTATGTCCACATAACATTTGAGTGATGGCTGCTTGTTCCTGTGACGCAGATACCCCCAATGGCTGCCATTCTAGCCAGGAGCCATAGCAATGCTGCAAGATTAGACCAGTCGATGGGCGACCGACCACCAACGTGACCTCCCGTGTTCTCCTGTCAGTGGTCGGGTTCCATGTAGAGTGACAGGATTGTTCTGTGTAATTATGTGTGTGTGTTTCCCATCTTGGAGTATTAACCCCTCCTGCTCTGCCCCCAGCTGGATGGCGCCCACAGTGGTTATGTCAGTGCCCGGCAGTTCTGGACTTTCCTGCAGGCGCGTGGCTCGGAGCTGGAGCCCCACAAGCTGGACGTCCTGCTTGCCCTCGCTAACGGCAACGCGGATGGCAAGATTCGCTATCAGGATGTGGTGACCCTGGTGAGTGGGGGAGGGGGGCATCTTCTACCCCCATCTCACCAAGAGTGTTCCCTCCATGCACACAAGTACAGTACAGGTGATACCAAGGTGGACAGAAACAGCGTAGGTCACAGACCCCACTGCCGGGCCCAACTGCAGGCTGCAGAACCCCCTGCTAGATCAAAAAACACTCAGCAGGTCACAGTACCTGTCGCAAACCCCTCTGCCTGGTCACAGTGCTTGTCATAGACCCCCCCTGCCAGATCACAGTGCAGGTGACAGGTCCCCCGCCAGATCAGGTGACAGGTCCCGCTGCTAGATCACAGTGCAGGTGACAGGTCCCGCTGCTAGATCACAGTGCAGGTGACAGGTCCCGCTGCTAGATCACAGTGCAGGTGACAGGTCCCGCTGCTAGATCACAGTGCAGGTGACAGGTCCCCCGCCAGATCAGGTGACAGGTCCCGCTGCTAGATCACAGTGCAGGTGACAGGTCCCGCTGCTAGATCACAGTGCAGGTGACAGGTCCCGCTGCTAGATCACAGTGCAGGTGACAGGTCCCCCGCCAGATCAGGTGACAGGTCCCGCTGCTAGATCACAGTGCAGGTGACAGGTCCCGCTGCTAGATCACAGTGCAGGTGACAGGTCCCGCTGCTAGATCACAGTGCAGGTGACAGGTCCCGCTGCTAGATCACAGTGCAGGTGACAGGTCCCGCTGCTAGATCACAGTGCAGGTGACAGGTCCCGCTGCTAGATCACAGTGCAGGTGACAGGTCCCGCTGCTAGATCACAGTGCAGGTGACAGGTCCCGCTGCTAGATCACAGTGCAGGTGACAGGTCCCGCTGCTAGATCACAGTGCAGGTGACAGGTCCCGCTGCTAGATCACAGTGCAGGTGACAGGTCCCCTGCCAGATCAGGTGACAGGTCCCGCTGCTAGATCACAGTGCAGGTCACGGACCCCTCTGTCGGATCACAGTGCAGGTCACGGACCCCTCTGTCGGATCACAGTGCAGGTCACGGACCCCTCTGTCGGATCACAGTGCAGGTCACGGACCCCTCTGTCGGATCACAGTGCAGGTCACGGACCCCTCTGTCAGATCACAGTGCAGGTCACGGACCCCTTTGTCAGATCACAGTGCAGGTCAGACTCCTCTGTCAGATCACAGTGCAGGTCACGGACCCCTCTGTCAGATCACAGTGCAGGTGACAGACTCCTCTGTCCGATCACAGTGCAGGTCACGGACCCCTCTGTCAGATCACAGTGCAGGTCAGACTCCTCTGTCAGATCACAGTGCAGGTCAGACTCCTCTGTCAGATCACAGTGCAGGTGACAGACTCCTCTGTCCGATCACAGTGCAGGTCACGGACCCCTCTGTCAGATCACAGTGCAGGTCAGACTCCTCTGTCAGATCACAGTGCAGGTCAGACTCCTCTGTCAGATCACAGTGCAGGTCACAGACTCCTCTGTCCGATCACAGTGCAGGTCACAGACTCCTCTGTCCGATCACAGTGCAGGTCACAGACTCCTCTGTCCGATCACAGTGCAGGTCACGGACCCCTCCCCTGATGGTCTCATTGCTGGTGGCAAAACTCTCCTGCCAGGTCATAGTGCGGGTTGCAGAATCCTCTATCATTGCTCATTGGATACAACAAGCAGTAAGGGTTGAAAAATCTATGCAAGGTGATGGGCAACACCTGCTGGTGGATATAAAATATCTGCTGCAGCTCTGCACCTCCATTATGACATCATAGAATTATATTGCTTGTTCGATCAGAAAATGACAGCAGTGTTCGCAGACATGTCTATTGCTGTGCTGTTATTTCCTCCATCTTCACAATGAATCTTTGCGTGCGTATGCATGCGTGTCAGCTTGGCTAGTGAGGTCAGAGCTCTGCAGCAGATTCCAGACAGCCATTAATAACACTCAACATCTGAATAAATGTGTGTGAGGGCAAGAGAGTTCCCAGCCGCTCCCCCTCCAATGAACAGTACTGGTATTAAGTCTGTTAGAATATGTAAATATAAATTGTATCAGGGTTTTGCCCCCTGTCATGGTCTTCTCACAGTCTCCCCCATTCTCTTCTTTCAGCTGAGCAGAAAGCGTTCAAACAGCTTCCGGCGCGCCATCCTGCAGGGCAACCGGCAGTTGTGCAATACAGCTCTCCTGGAAGAGCCAGGACTAAGTCTGGCACAGAGACTGGTCCGCCATGTTGCCTATGAGGTCCTGCCACGCGAGATCGACCGCAAATGGTTCTATGACAATTACACAGGCTTCCCGCCACCCTGGTTTATGATCACCATCACCATCGTAGAGGTAGGTCCATATCAGTGGTGTCCTGTTCATCCTGTGAACAGGGGCTCCCAGCAGTAATATTCACTCTCTGCTTCCAGGTGGCCATCTTTGTGTACTATGGGCTAGTGCTCGACAGGTTTGTGTTGCAGGTGGCACACCGCAAGTACCTGAAGAACCCCCTTATCTTCCACCCCCAGCTCCGCATGCAGGCCTGGCGTTATCTCAGTTATATGCTGATGCACGCAGGGTGAGTATTAAAGACAACACCTAAAGCTTGTGCCCCACAAAAGGATTTACAGATATTAGGCCCTGTCGTGAACCTAGGGTTGCCACCTTTCCCAGCAAAAAATACCGGTCTTTTCACAGGTACATGGGCAGGGTCTTGTAAAATGTAAATTCAACTCTGCTTTTTCACTTAAAATAGCCCACATCCCCAAAGCACTCTAAAAGAACGGACTGGCCAAGATGCGACCCCTGTCCCTATTGCCAGTGACTGCCTATGCCAGTGAAATACCGGCTTACCTGAGCCCCATGCCTGAATCAGAGGGTGAGGAGTGGCATTGAGTCGGCTAACCACATGGCTTCTAGAAGAAATAAATTGATGAATTGCTCACTGACTGCACTTTCTGTTTGGCAGCTGGTTGGCAGAGCAAACATCCCAAAGTCACTCATATGTTGCCACTGGCAAATATATTGCAAATGACTGGTTGCTATATTGCTGCAGAGCAATCTAGCCAGCCAGTAGGCAGATTCCCTGTATCCCTGTAGATCCTGGCAGGCAAAAAAATCAGGCATGTAAATGGATAGTTCAGGCAATGGCAATAATAATAAGCTGGGCTTCCACCATTTGCTATGTCAAGAGGGCCTCCACCACTTGTTAACTGAGGTCATCGGGATGCTGAGGCAGGAAAGAATCCAGTGGTGACATGTCTGCATCAGTAAAACAGAAAACATCGGACTTGCAGTGTAGGTAGGAAGGCTAACGGGCCCCGGGAGTGGCTTCCACTGCACAGCAACAAGATCAGCTCAAAAATCAATGACAGGGTCAGGATCGATGGCGGTGCCCCCGTCCACCCCCCGTCTACCCAGGCCTGGCCTGGGCAATGCCTTTTTATAGCCTGGAGTATAAAGGGGGAGGAATATGTGGACTTGCCAGGTGAAACAAAAATGCTGGTAGCTTGTCCAACCTGTGCTCCATAGATGATCACCAGAAACAAACTACCAGCATCTCTTCAATTAGAGAAGCAGCAGTGGTAAGGATGGAGCCGAGGATGTCCACTGAGTCCAACAGAAGTGAATAAGAGGTTCAGTGGCTATGGAAGCAGGGTTCCCCAGATCGGTACATACTAAGTGAAAGACAGATGGCAGGTGGCCCAGCAGCAGCAGGAGGCGTGTTCAGAGGGGGGCGACACATGGTGGGTTGCGCCAGACTATTACTTTTAAGGAAAAAAAAGTACTGTATCTGGGACCTCCACCAGATGTTTCGCCCAGGATCCCCCACCATACGTAATCTGTCCCCGATAATAAGCCAGCAAGAAGCTCACCTGAAGCTTGCCCCATGTGCTCTGCTGTGTAGTGCAGATGCCATAGCAGGGCTCCTTTCCTTTCTATTTTTCTACGACTACCTCCAAATGTGGTCACCCCTTATTATTTAAAAAAAGCTTCTATAACCTAATTTGACAAATGCTGCTTTCTCACTTTCCTTATATTATTAATAGTTTATCCAGAGTGCGGTTCCATGCTTAGTGACCCCAGAAAATGTGTTACTTTTCTTTTTCAGGATTGAACATTTGGGGGTGAATGTGGCCCTGCAGCTGCTGGTAGGGATTCCGCTGGAGATGGTTCACGGCACCACAAGAATTGCCTTCCTCTATGTCGCCGGGGTCCTGGCAGGTTAGTACCTATGAAGTTGGTTTATGGAGATCAGCCATTTTTAGCACTTCTAGCGCTGTTGGCTCTCTTGGACACATTCAGAAAGGACAGAGAAAGAAAAACTAGAGGTGAATTTGTGTAGCTGCCCCAGGCAGCATTCCATTTTATATTTATGCATTTAAGTGATTCCATATCCAGATAGGAAGTTTATGTCATCACCTTCTATCCCCAACCTAGTGCCCCAAAACAGCCTGTGTTTCTATTCTAAGTATGTCACACACCCCGCTTCAAACATTAAATAGTTAGACTTGGGGTATACTCACCGCTAGGTGGCGACGTTGCAGAGAAGTCCAGAAAAAACAAGCCCCTCCCGGTCTATACATACCTGGTACCTCCCAACTATTCCCCAGTGTTCTTCTCTGCAAGATGGCGACAAGACAGAAGAAAGAAGTCTCCTGCTAACACCCCGGCCCCCCCCATGGTCTATTTCTGCCCGGCCTTTTTGTTTTTTAGCCCCTTGTTTAAAAAATGTAGCCTCCCAGCTTAGGCTGTCGGCCGGGCAAGGGTAGATGGCACTGAAGGTGCCTAGGAGATTAGCTCCTCCGCTAGACCCCATATTATGGGGCAATGCGGTTATCCGGCCTGGTGATCC
Source organism: Gastrophryne carolinensis (assembly GCA_027917425.1). Lineage (NCBI taxonomy): Eukaryota > Metazoa > Chordata > Amphibia > Anura > Microhylidae > Gastrophryne > Gastrophryne carolinensis. The sequence continues at coordinate 82,423,046 of CM051243.1, forward strand.
GGATTTGGGATGCCCCAGCCCTGATGTCCCTATTAGGTTCCCCCTTCCCGCGCTATTTGGGGGTGGGGTGGGGGGGGGTCTTTGTATGTATGCCAGGTGTCTGTTTTTTACTGTGTGTGGCGGGGCCGGCCCGCCCGGGTGTTTGTGTGCCGCCGGCCCGCCCGTTTTGTTTGTGCTTGTTTGGGGCTCCGCTGAGCTCCCCGGACTGTGTTTCTTAGTGCAGGGGGCGGGGTCGGGCGGCGTGTGTGCCGCCGGGCCGCCGTTCTGCCGGGTTGTTTTCGCTGCGGGCGCCATGTCCGTGGCGCTCGCTGCTATGCCGGCTTCCGGGTCGGAGGTGGGCGGGGCCGGGCAGCGTGTTGCCGGCCCGCCTGTGCGGGCGACTTATCCAGGCGCCCGCTGCTCAGTCTCCCGGAGGTGGTTGCGGGCCGGGCGGCGTGTGTGCCGCCGGCCCACCTGTCCGTCGCTGCGGGCGCCATTGTCCTTGGCGCCCGCCTTCTGTCCTATGCTCCTTGGAGGTGGAGGGGGCGGGGCCACGTCGTGCGCGGCCCGCGCTTCGCCTGGATTGGTGGAGGGGCGGGGCCTCAGCGTCTGCCGCGCTTACTGGGCCCGCCCTTCTTCTCCTTCCTCCGCTCCCTCATGGTGGCCGCCATTCCTCGCTCCTGAGTTAAGGTAGGCTGGTCTTCTTTTCTTAGGGCTTGGTATTTTTAAGGCGGTCTTCTTGGCTGGGGGCATCCATTGTTTTCTGGTCCTCCTTGCTTGGGGGTTGTGTCAGGGTGCTGATAGCCTTGTGTATTGTATTGCTGGGTGCCTTATTGGGCTTCCCTGGCCTTCCACATGTTTAGATATATAAATATATATATATTTATATGTTCTTGTTACTGTGTTTTATTGTTATGTGCTTTCTTGTAAGTACTTGGTGTGACTGTTGTCTTTCTTTTTCAGATCCTGGGATCCCACGCTGCAGGGCTCTCCCGGTCTTAGATACCTGGCTAGTGGGGTTTTTTGTCCTTACATTTCCCTTATTGGCTATTTTTGCAAATTTCCCCATTTCAGGGCCATAAATAAATAAAGAGATTAAGGGGCATCCTGGGTCGCGTATTGCGTAAATCCCTGGGTTATTGCGATTACCATAAATTCACCATATGGAGGCTACCAAAGATACCGGAAACGGTGCTTCGGGGCAGTCCAGGCTGTGCAGGGGGTGTGGGACTCCGCTCCCAGGGGATGATGTTATTATATGCATTCCATGTGCACAGCGGAACATTGAGCGCCAGTCCGGCACCCCGATGCCCGGTCCTTCGTCGGCCGTACCATCTCCTTCCCCTCCTCGCCTGTTCCGGACCCCGTGTGACGTTGTCATGGGTGGGGATTCGCAATCCGAGGTATGCGCCAGGTTGGCTAGCCTCGAGAAGATGTTTTCCGCTGTGGTTGCTCAGAAGGCTCCGGCTAAGCGGAAACACTTGTCTCCGCCTCCGCCGGACTCAGATGATGAGGTTGTTGAGGCATTGGATTGGTCAGACCGTCCCCTGGAAGAGGGTGAGCTTATTGAGGAATTAGACGATTCTGAGGTCCAGCAGCTGTTTGGTGCTGAGGGTGACCAGGCCATGGGTTCGGTTTCCAACACGCCTTCCATTCTGGCCCAAATGTTTGAGGTTTTGGATTTGGATCCTCCTGAAGCGGCTCCTCGGCCAAAGGGTGAGCTTTTTGGGGTGACCAAGCCGCGCTTGGAGTTTCCCAGTCAGCAGCATTTCGAGAATGTTGTCCTTAAGGAATGGGAGCAACCTACGCGTCTCGTTGGGGTGCCGCCTAGCTGGGATAGAAAGTATCGGACTTTCTGGAAATGGCAGTCATCTGCCCAGTCCCTCCTTCGGAGGTGGGGCACGGGTATTATTCCAATCTCTTCACAGTGCCCAAGAAGGACGGGTCGTTTCGTCCCATTCTGGATTTGAAGTTTCTCAACCTGTTTATTCGTCCCCGGAAGTTTCGTATGGAAACTCTGCGGTCTGCAGTCAATTCTCTTCGGCAGGGGGACTTTATGACGTCCATAGACATCAAGGATGCATACCTTCACATTCCGATCTTTCCGGCTCACCAGAGGTTTCTTCGCTTTGTGGTGGAGGATCGGCATTTTCAGTTTGTGGCTCTTCCATTCGGCCTTACCTCGGCTCCAAGAGTATTCACCAAGGTGTTGGCGGGCGTGATGGCCCTTCTCAGAGCTCAGGGGATTCGCATTGTGCCTTATTTGGACGATCTTCTCATCATGGCTCCTTCCTTCAGTCAAGCGGAAGTGGACACCAGCACGGTGGTATCCACTCTGGAGAGGTTCGGCTGGGTGATCAACTACCCCAAGTCCTCTCTTGTTCCGGCCAGGGTGGTGACTTTTCTGGGGATGTCCTTGGACTCTTGCCAGCACAGAGTTTTTCTCCCTCAGGCCAAGGTTCTTTTGATTCAGGAATTGGCGCAGCTTCTTCTTTCCAATCCTCGCCCGTCCATCCGTCTAGGGATGAGACAGTTCCCTTTGCTCAGTTTCACACGCGGACGCTTCAGCTTCATCTGTTGGCGTCTTGGGACCGGCGACCGCGGTCGTTGGATCGGTCCTTCCGGATGTCCCCCCGGGTTCGGCAGTCTCTACAGTGGTGGATGGTCTCGGACAATCTCTTGAAGGGCAGGTCATTTCTGACCCCGCTTTGGGAAACAGTCACCACGGACGCCAGTTTGTCAGGATGGGGAGGTTTCTGGAAGGATCTTCGGTTCCGGGGGCGGTGGGGTCCTCAGGAGGCCCACTTGTCCATCAATGTTCTGGAGTTGAGAGCCATCAGGTTGGTTCTGTCTCACTTGACGCAGCATTTACAGGGCTTGCCGGTTCAGGTTCGATCGGACAATCGGACGGCGGTTGCTTACATCAATCACCAAGGAGGGACTCGCAGTCTGGGTGCCCTCAGAGAGGTGTCTCTGATCCTAGTTTGGGCGGAGACTCATGTCCCTTGCATCTCGGCAGTGTACATTCCAGGAGTGGAAAACACGGAGGCGGACTTTCTGAGCCGGTGTTCTTCCAGCCGGGGGGGATGGTCTCTCCACCCCCAGGTGTTTCGGTCGCTTTGTCTCCGGTGGGGGACGCCGGAGGTGGATCTGTTTGCCTCTCGTCACAATCACAAGCTTCCGACATTCGTGTCGCTTTCTCAGGATCCTCTGGCTCTGGCGGCGGATGCCATGGCCCTGAGCTGGGGGGACCTGGGGTTTCTTTATCTGTTTCCTCCGATTCCCATGCTAGGCAGGGTGTTGCGAAAGCTGGCCCTGGAAGGGGTTCCCGCCATTCTCGTGGCTCCAAGGTGGGTGTGGTTCACAGACATCGTTCGTCTGGCGGTGGATCAGTTCGATCTGCCTCTTCGGCCGGATCTTCTCACTCGGGGTCAACTATGTTACCCCAATTTACCAACGCTGGCTTTGACGGCTTGGCTGCTGAAACCTCCATCTTAAAGGAGGAAGGTCTTTCGGATTCGGTTATTTAGACTCTTATTAGTGCCAGGAAGAGGTCCTCTTCTACCATCTACTATAGGGCTTGGAGATCTTATATTGATTGGTGTGAGGCTAGATCTTTGCCCTGTCGGGTCTTCTCTGTTTCCAGGATTTTGGAATTTCTTCAATCAGGGCTGGACTCTGGTCTTCAGCTGAGTACTTTGAAGGGGCAGGTTTCTTCCTTGTCTGTCTTTTTTCAAAGGTCATTTGCACTCCATCCTTTGGTCAAGACTTTTTTCCAGGGGGTTTCGCATCTGCAGCCCCCTAGGAAGCCTTTGCTCCCTGTTTGGGATTTGAATTTGGTTCTCTCTGCTCTTCAGGCTCCTCCTTTTGAGCCTTTGCAGGATATTGCATCTTTCTACTCTGACTCAGAAGGTTGCCTTTATGGTGGCCATCACTTCGGTTCGGCGTGTTTCGGAGTTGGCAGCCTTGTCGATTCAGGCTCCTTATTTTGAGAAATATCAGGACAAAGTGGTTTTTCGCTTCAAACAAGACTTTCTTCCTAAAGTGGTCTCGCCTTTTCATCCAGGACATTGTTCTTCCTTCCTTGTGTCCTAAGCCTAGGAATGACAAGGAGAGCGCTTTGCATTGTTTGGATGTGGTACGTTGTGTTAAGTGCTATTTGCGTACTACATCTCCTTTTCGTAAGACTGATGCTTTTTTCGTGGTGCCCTGTGGGCCTAGGAAGGGCTTGGCTCCGGCTAAGTCTTCCATTAGCAAGTGGATTCGTCAGGCGGTGGTTGGGGCCTACTCTGCCAAAGGGAAGGATCCCCCTTTTCGTGTTACTGCTCATTCTACTCATGCGGTTGGAGCGTCTTGGGCTTTTCAGCACCAGGCTTCTGTTGAACAAGTTTGTAAGGCTGCTACTTGGTCTTCTGTTCACACTTTTTCTAAGTTTTACAAGGTTGATGTGCAGGCTTCAGCGGATGCTGTTTTTGGCCGCAAGGTTCTGCAGGCTGCAGTGGTTTGAGTTTCTGCATTATTGCCTGGTTGGATACCCGCCCTTTCTGGACACTGCTTTTGGATGTCCCAAGTCTAACTATTTAATGTTTGAAGCGGGGTGTGTGACATACTTAGAATAATACCATTTTGTGAATACTCACCTGTAAAATGGGTATTATAAGTATGTGACACACCCCGCTTCACCCGCCCTTTTTGGTATCCTGGTTCTTTATATGGTGACGTTTTTTCGTTTAAAGTTGAGGGTTACCATTGTTTTTTTCCTGGTACCTTGTCTTTACTGCTGTTTGAATACTGGGGAATAGTTGGGAGGTACCAGGTATGTATAGACCGGGAGGGGCTTGTTTTTTCTGGACTTCTCTGCAACGTCGCCACCTAGCGGTGAGTATACCCCAAGTCTAACTATTTAATGTTTGAAGCGGGGTGTGTGACATACTTATAATACCCATTTTACAGGTGAGTATTCACAAAATGGTATTTTTTTTACTGAAGCATTTGCCCAATATTCATAAAAACACTAACTTGAAGCAGTCTGCTGTTCAAATGGTTGGCCATATTGCTCCATGGTGCTTTCTGTCAATTATTCATTCAGTTAAACACAGCTCAGCTATAATAACTGCCATAAATCTGAAAGCACTACAAGCTTAGCTGCCATTAAGTGGCAGTTTACCTTGCAATTGAATGAATTAGCATATGGCTTCTATTTAATATCATACTGCTTCCTGTTAGTGTAAAGGTTTTATTAAAAAAAGAAACACAGCCTGTTTTGGGGCACTGGGCTGGGGATAAAAGGTGATGACATAAAACTTCCCATCTGGGTATAGGATCACTTTAAAAGACAGAGCCTATTCAGTTGCCTGGAGACATTGCATGTGTTGGTCTACACTACAGAATTAATTGGAGGGATGCCTATGTGGGTCATTGTTGTCTTTAATATTTTAAAGCTTCAGCCTCAATCTGCTATTTTGGGAAAACAAATAATATAGAAACAAGTGTATTTGAGTGAGCAGATTTAACGACCTCCATGTTCCTTATTACTACTTCCTGTTAGCCTACAGCAGCTGTCAGCTCTTCTTCTCTGCAAAAGTGATGTAGAAAAAGCTGAGATCTGATTGGCTGCTGGAGGGGTAGTTACTGCAGTCATAGCTGGGTGGCCTGATTTAGCTAGAGAGTAATGGTATTTTTTTTCTCAGGGTCGCTGGCGGTGTCCTTGGCTGACATGACGGCACCGGTGGTTGGCTCTTCCGGTGGAGTGTACGCTATCGTCTCTGCTCATCTGGCCAATATTGTGATGGTGAGACATTCCTTGTGTACCTGTCAGCGCATGGGTGTGGTGCATCCAATCGAATGGCGGCTTAGATTTCTTTCTAGAGCTTATAAGAAGCACGTCAGCATGTTTACCCGATTTGGTTGTCATGGTAACCGTTTCTTCTTCCAGAACTGGTCCGGGATGCGCTGTCAGTTCAAGCTGCTCAGGATGTCCTTTGCCTTAATCTGCAGTAAGTAGCAAACTCTGAAGAGCTTGAACTCTGTCATTTTCTCTGGTGTATTTCCAGTCCACGTGAGGCAGAGAAGATCTCTCTGGTGATCTCATCCTTCCTCGCTTGCAGAGTGAGGTCGGTGCCAGCTGGGTGAGATTCACACTTGTCTTGGCAGACACCTCATGCTAAACACCTTTCACGTGTCCCCTCGCGTGTCCGCCCCCTCAGCAGCTGCGCTCTCAAAAGTAAGCAGATATTTTAGCAACATTGTACACGCGCCATGCTGTCTCATAGCCTGCAGCAGGCCCCTGAATCAGTCATGGGGTCAGCTATTAGATTTGCCACTTCTCAGGGGTTCAAGGGATAGTCACGCACAGGGGGCATCTTCTGCACCTGTGGTGTAAATGAGAAGCAGCAACGCCATCACACTGTTGGTGCTGATGACATCACATGGGGTTCTGTAAGGAGACAGGCTGCTAGTTGATTAGATCATTCAGTGGCATATGGTGGGGTGGCACTTTCTCTGCAACAGCATACCCAGGAAAGGGATGCAGGGAGGGCACCCCCTGCTGGGAGATGAGCAGGGTGTGGGGGCGACTCCTCGTGAACACTACTAAGAAGAACCGGTCATGAAAGAAAATTAAAGTGACACTCCAGTCTAAATCACTCTTGTGGTTTATGGGAGCAGCCATGATAGGATTACCTGCAGCTGATGTTCTCTTCCATTGAGATGTATGAGACAGGGCCGTACATAGATTTCACAGGCCCCATAGCATAGTGAGCCCCATGGAAAAAGTTATACTGTACTTACTCATACTGCAGACTGCTGTGGGGTCAGTTTTGTTGGCAGAGGGGCCTGGTGGAGCCTATTTATTGTCCAGGGATCGGCCGCAGTACAGAAGCAGCAGCACCAAGAGTAATGAAACGCATGCTGGAAGTTTTAAAACTAGTTTTTCTGCTGTGTGATGTACAGTAAGAAGCAGAGCAGGCGTTCCTGCAGTGTTACATTGTAACAGCCAAACACATGGCTGATGTTTCAATTGTAACAATTATATAATTAAATACAGAGCAAAAGGCCGCACCAACAACAATTAATCAGAGAAGTGTGCAGGCTTGGGTACCTGAATCCCACATATATACAAGGAGGGTTCCACACAGCCCCCAACCCCAAGACACAATCTGCACCACTCCGTTTAAATGATAACAATGATCACTTTTATTAATTCATCTAAACACTACACAGGTTAAAATACATTGAAAACTGATTGTGTGAACATTGCACTAAAGGGCGCTGGTGGTAATGCACAATTAACTAGGTCAGATATCAAGCATATGTCCCAATGAAAACCAAATGGATCCTAGTGCTCCAAGCAAAAAGTGCTATGTGCTATATATACAATTGATAAACAACTCTAATGATACTATAAGTGCTAAAGTGACCAAGTGCAAGAAAAATTATATAATTACATTAACATTGAAATAGAAGGCTCAGATCTGTTATAAAATGTAACAGCTTACTGCAGTGTGAGTCATCTCTCCATCGAAGCACTGTGATGGAAAGATAACGCACAGATGGCAGAAAGTTGGCTGGTACAAAGATGTTGTCAAACCCCGGGGACACCCGTCTTCTTTGTGAGCTTACAACCCCCAATCTCCACAGCTAGCTTCTCCTTTAGCCAAGCCCCCCCCCCCCAGTACAGGCAGTATAGTCGGGCTAGCAAGGTCTGCAATCGATAAATAATACAGTAAATCTCAGCTAAGCGCCACTGGCAGTGACAGACTGGAGAGGTAAAAGGGGCTGAACCTAACGGGATTGGACAAAGGGGAATGTACGGTATGTCATTGGTGTACAACTCTTTAGGGTATTCGCCCAGAAAAACCTTTGGGCTCATTGGCCCTTTAAATCAACCACCGACAGCCGGGCTGACTGCAGTGCCGCCAGAGGGCATAAGAGAGACGTGCTCACGCACTTGTACAGAGGAGCAGGGGAGACAGCTGCTCGAGCCTGGTGCAGATGCGGCTGCCAGGTGGAAGGAGTTCGCAGCCAGCCACCCAGGGATGCCACGGGACCAAGCAGGAGGTAAGTGTACCGTGACCGATGCCATCACAGCTGCTAGTATGCTGCCAATGGCACTCCAGACATAAAAAGGCCCCCTTCTGCCAAAGGCCCGGTAGCAGCTGCCGCCCCTGCTTCTATGGCACTCCCCCTCACTTCTCCTCTCAAGAGAAGTCAACAGAAGGGCTGACGCAGTAATCCAATCATGGCCTCTCCCAGGAACCACAAGTTATTTACACTGGACTGTCCCTTTAATTACTGCATTCTGCAACTTCCGCAGGAAGGAATCTTCCAACTTCAGTAAGAACCACTGTCAGGGTCCCCGTCATGCTGCCCAATTGGGATGCCCCACTGTGTAAAACCTCTAGGATGCCTTAATTCACTCACCTCCCCTGGGGCCAACGGCGCATGCGCAGGCTCTCGTCCAATGAGAGCCATTTGCTGTAACTAAGTAATTCAGCAAAGGAGTTTCGTATAAATCCTAAATGAAAATACTGTAGGTCTCAACAAGAATGTGGATTTCCACTGTTTGTAAAAAATAAAATACAGAAGTGACAGGCTTTTGAGCGTACCATTCCACTTTTACAGGGGAATATTGCTACGTTCCAGTGCAGTTCCAGAGCCGGACACTGAGCTGCAGCAGCAGTAGTAACCACTATAATATCTGCCCAAAGCATTGCATGATGGGTAAATGAATTCAAAACAATTTACATTTAGAAGAATGACAAAAGCTCTTTTTACAGCACAGGACAGGTCATAAGAGCAGTTCTCCCCTGTAAAAGCAGAATGGTCTGTTCAAAGCCAGTCACCCATGGTGATCCTTGCTTTTGTTAAACCAGACTTTCAGCATAATTTAATGAAAACCCTATTCTTCAGCATCTAAAATGTATATAGTTTTTAGTTTCCTACCAATTATTCTTCCTCCGCTGGAGATACAGCCGCTGCCATCTTGCCTCAGAAGCATCACTTGTGGGGGAGGGGGGTAAGTACAAGGGGCGGGTTATAGCTGTGTTTTGCACAGACAGAGAAGCGCTGGGGTCAGGAAAGCAATCCCAGAATGCAGAGCGACATAATCAGAATGCACTTCCTTTCTGCAGACAGCCTGAGACTCCACGTGCTGCCATCTTGGATGTTTAAAGGCTCAGTAAACACACTAGGTGCAGGTAGGATGATTTTTAATGTGGCCAATCTGTATGGACGGGGGGGGCTCTTCATTTTGCTTTGTTGCAGGGTGTATATTTAGCCCCTCCTCTTAGTACCTTGCATGATGTGGACCATTTCTTCACAATACTGCTTCTTTAAAGTGATATTCGAGCCAAAGCCAATTGTTAGACCATTGTGTCAGCTACGTTTGGGGCCCTGTCCTTAAAGCGGACCTTCACCTTGAATAAGAGCATATCTTATATGTTTCCCACACCCTGTACATACAGATTGCTCACATTAAAAATCATCCTACCTGCATCTACTGCATGTTATGAGCCTTTAAACATCCAAGATGGCGGGTTATGGAGCATCAGGCAGCCTGCAAACAGGAAGTGTCTTCTGACTGTGTCGCTCTACATTCTGGGATTGCTGTCCTTTCCCTGACCCCAGCCCTGTTCTGTCTGTGCAAAGCACAGCTATTACTCCACCCCCTGTACTTTGTCCCGCTCTCCTCTGCTCAGTATGTGATGCTTCTGAGACAAGATGGCGGCGCCCGTATCCTAGAGTCCTGAACAGAGTTGCAGCCCAGTGGGGGAAAAAATATTAAGTGGCTAAAAACTTAAAATATATTAATTTTAGATGATGCAGAAGAGTTTTTTAAGGGTTTGGGCTTTTTATTAAATCATGCTGAAGGTCCGGTTTAACTGTTTTTGGTTTTCAAATTGAAGACAATTGGCAGGAAAATCAAAGATTACAGTTTTACCTTACAATTTCTCTTCTGAATCATGTGGGTGTGGCCCTTGGAGCTTTGATGCTGCATAAAATTCAGCATGTCAGTATTGAGAGCAAGTCCGCTTGCTAGGAGCAGGATGGGCTGGGGGGTGGATGGAGGGAGGGGTTAGCTGGGCTTGAATGGCAGCTCTGAGAGTGCTATCAATACAGAGGAGGGTGCGGTCTGGACTAGCTCCTCAAGCTCATATTGGTGGTCTGCATCTGCAGGAGGGTCAGATGAGGAAGTGTATTTCCATAGTCACGTTGCTGAGATGAGGAGGAGGCACAGTGCTAAAAGCACAGTAAGCCGCTGATCAGTTGTTTTAAAGCGGACCTTCAGGGTTTGGGTTTGGGCATCATTTGCCCAAACCCTTAAAAAACTATTCCCCAGCATCTAAAATTAATATATTTAACATTTTTAGTCACATTTTATTCTTTCCCTCACTGGCCTGCAACTCTGTTCAGCACTATAGGATACGGGCGCCGCCATCTTGGTTCAGTAGCATCACATACTGAGGAGGGGAGAGGGTTTGAAAGTGCAGGGATATAGCTGTGCTTTGCACAAACAGAGCAGAGCTGGGGTCAGAAAAAGGTCAGCAATCCCACAATGCAGAGTGGCACAGTCAGAACACACTTCCCGTTTGCAGGCAGCCTGCACCTCCATGGGCCGCGATCTTGGATGTTTGAAGGCTCAGAAAATGCAGTGGATACAGGTAGAATGATTTTTAATGTGGGCAATCTGTATGTACAGGGTGTGGGAAACATATAAGATATGTTCTTATTTAGGGTGAATGTCCGGTTTAACCTTTTGCATGAAAAATCCCTTTAAGCTCTAAACTCTCTAGCAACAATGATGCTGCAGGATCTTCCCCTCATTGAATGCTTATGATGCTTTTCTCTCTCCCCACAGTGAGCTTGGAGTTTGGCAGGGCTGTCTGGCTACGCTTCTACCCATCAGCTTACCCACCATGCCCTCATCCCAGCTTTGTGGCGCACCTGGGTGGCGTGCTGGTGGGTATCACGCTTGGAGTTGTGGTTCTCCGGAATTTTGAGCAGAGACTGCAGGATCAGACCCTTTGGTGGGTGTTTCTGGGAATCTTTGTGATGTTTGTGGTGTTTGCAGTGTTGTGGAACATATTTGCCTTCTCCATGCCTGGCCTGAGGTTACCACCACCGCCATGACAAGGAACAGAGAACCACTACAGTCATGACGAGCAATAGAGAACCACTACCGTCATGACGAGCAATAGAGGACCACCACCGCCATGACGAGCAATAGAGGACCACCACCGCCATGACAAGCAAAAGAGAGCCACCACCGCCATGACAAGCAAGAGAACCACCACCACGCCGAGCAAGAGAACCACCACCACGCCGAGCAAGAGAACCACCACCGTCATGACAAGCAAAAGAGAGCCACCACCGCCATGCCGAGCAAGAGAACCACCACCGTCATGACAAGCAATAGAGAGCCACCACTGCCATGACAAGCAATAGAGAGCCACCACTGCCATGACAAGCAATAGAGAGCCACCACTGCCATGACAAGCAATAGAGAGCCACCACTGCCATGACAAGCAAGAGAACCACCACCTCCATGAAGAGCAACAGAGAACCACTACCGCCATGACGTGCAAAAGAGAGCCACCACCGTCATGACGAGCAAGAGAGCCACCACTGCCATGCCGAGCAATAGAGCACCGCCACCGCCATTACGGGCAATAGAGAACCACTACCACCATGATGAGCAAAAGAGAGCCACCACCGCCATGACGAGCAAGAGAACCACCACCGTCATGACAAGCAATAGAGAACCACCACCATCATGACAAGCAATAGAGAGCCACCACTGCCATGACAAGCAATAGAGAGCCACCACTGCCATGACAAGCAAGAGAACCACCACCTCCATGAAGAGCAACAGAGAACCACTACCGCCGTGACGTGCAAAAGAGAGCCACCACCGTCATGACGAGCAAGAGAGCCACCACCACCATGCCGAGCAAGAGAGCCACCACCGCCATGCTGAGCAAGAGAACCACTACCGCCATGCCGAGCAAGAGAACCACCACTGCCATGCCGAGCAATAGAGCACCGCCACCGCCATTATGAGCAATAGAGAACCACTACCACCATGATGAGCAAAAGAGAGCCACCACCGCCATGACGAGCAAGAGAACCACCACCTCCATGAAGAGCAACAAAGAACCACTACCATCATGACATGCAAAAGAGAGCCACCACCGTCATGACGAGCAAGAGAACCACCACTGCCGTGACGAAGAACAGAGAGCCACCACTGCCATGACAAGCAACAGGGAACCACTACCGTCACAACGAGCAAAAGAGAACCACTACCACCATGGCGAGCAAAAGAGAGCCACCACGGTCATGACGAGCAACAGAGAACCACCTCCACCATGACAAGCAACAGAGAACCACCACTGCTCAACCACAGGGGTCTAGGATAGGATTCTTAAGTGACCATTAATTAAGTAGATGCTGCTGGGGAGTGCCACCCTCATGATTGCTCTCCTTGGGGTGTCCTCACACGGTGCTATGATCTTATAGGATTATTTTTATATTTGTTTTGGCAGATGAAGTTATTTTTTTATATGTGAGGTCTTAATTTATTACCCATAAGTCTGAGGATGATCGGATAATGCCCTGGAAATAATTTTTGAGACTTTCCCGCAAGCCCAAAATCCAACAAAATTTCTAGAAACAAGTGCTGGGGTAAAGAATTGTTGGCTCCTCCCATCTTATTTTATATTTGCACTCCTTGCAATAAAGCCATTTCAGATACTTTCCCCAAATTTCAGCCATTTCAACAATTTTATAGCTGTTGTTGGATGATGTAGGTTGGTAGCATGGGGCCCAGCCTTCTCTTTACTAGAGAACCAGCACCCTGCTAAACTGGAGACTCGTGTTCAGTGCTTTAAAAAACTGATCCTATACCCATAAAAGGGTTTATGTCTTCACCTTATATCCACAGACCAGTGCCCAAAAGCCTTTGCCCAATATTGATAAAAACACTAACCAATTGCAGTCTGTTGTTCGCATGGCACCCTGGATGTGCCCCCTGGTGCTTCCCAGCCACATGAGTTGCATGTTGCAGTTGAGTTTGTAGTGCTTTCAGATTTATTGCAGTTAATATAATGGAGATGACTGACACTCAAAGCTGAACTGTGTGTAACAGAATCATTGCTGCAAAAAAAACAGGGAGCCATACAGCCCCCCATTTATACATTATACTGCAACCAGTTAGCTTTTGTAAAAATTAAAAAAGTACTTTTTTGGGCACTGGCCTGGAGATACAAAGTGATGACAAATTCCTTTCTGGGTATAGGATCACTTCAAAGTGGAACAAACCCCTCCCTAGGTCCCTATGCCCCTGCACTCCCTGCCCCGAGTAAAGAAATAATACATTTTAAATAACTGAGTTTCATCTCCAAGGCCAGGCCCACACTGTGCTTTCGAAATCACCTCTCTGATCTGAGGAGTGCTGGGTGACGTGCACCAACAACTTGTGCCTTGTAGGATTCGCTCTGAATTAAACCAGTTGGATGACTAGCGAAAGGTCAAAAATAAAGCACCAGGTGCAGATGACTTATTTCTACATAAATTGTCTTCAAGGAAATAAAACATCAAATCCAGTTGCTTTGATTTATTTCTACAGATATACCATAACCTGGATAAATGAGAACCTTCACTGACATTAGTCCACCTAAACTAAATCTTGTGTCTCTGATAAGTAGGTACCCTACTCTCACCGTCTTATAAGCCTATTCAGGCCTCCAGCTCAGAAGTCACAACTTCTGCTTTCCCGATGAGCGCTGCCATCTTCATGACTAGCCCCACCCCTTCGGGGGCGGATGACATCATCCCCCATCGCTCCGCAGCAAGTGCAGGGGGGCAGCACAGCCACCCCATCCCTCTGTAATTAATTAGGGGTAAAGCTTACATTGAAAGCAGTTAATTGTGGCACCATTACCAACACTGGGTCACTGGCTGCCATTTATCTCCTCAGTCTCTATTACCACCACCTTATTGAATCCATGATCTCTATTACCAACACTGTTAGCATCACCAGGTCACTGGATCTTTAGCACCAGCAGTGATGTTTGCTGACCTGTGTCACATGAATCATTGGGAACTTTTCTTCAGACCTCATTTCATTTTTCCATAGATTGCATGGGATCAGTAAAAGCAACCAATGCTCAGAAGGCTTGCAACAGCCAAAAGGTGGTAATGACCCAGGCTGGCAAATGGTGGCGGGGTATCCATGCTTGCTCTGGAATAGGGGTTCCCAATCTTTGTTCATCAAGTAGAAAATTAAAAGTAGTACTTATCTCAAATAGAAAGTACCTGGGTGATGCATGTGGGTTGTCAGTCACCTAATATGCTGTTCAAAATGCACTAAACCACCATTCAAAGTGCATGAAATGCATATACATTTCAATATCAATATGAATGTCTCTTTAGATCCCCTATAACATGGGTCTCTCCCTAACTAGGCTTACAGTGATATTTTGTTACTCCAAGCCTCATCTCCCATGCAGGGCCAGCTCTAGTTTTATGTGGGCCTTTGGGCAAAGTGGGCCCCTTTCAGTGTGTGACATCACTCTTCTGCTCCATTGCCACTGATGGGTCTACCTCTGTCATGGATCAACCTGAAGTCTTCACTGCTTTCTCCCCTGCCACCAATCATCCTTTTGCCCTTGCCATCTTCTCTGCTGCCAATGATGGGTCCTTCCCAGATGCCAATCAGCCTCAAGCCCCTTACTGCCCTTCAGTCTTTTTAATGTTTGCCACTGGCACAAGTGGGTCCTCCCCAGTTGTCAATCCCCCTCAAGTCCTTTGTGCTTTTTCTACTGATGCTTACCATCCAGCTTGTGTGGCTATCATGAAGGGGATTCACCATTACTGCCAAATATCCTTCTTTCCTGCTGCCAATTGCCCTCCATTCCTTGTCACCTTCTCCCATTGATGCCAATTGTCCCCTGGTCCGGATACTTGCCATAAGCAGATCTAAACATATCACTGGTCCTATGGGTGGGGCCTGCTAGAGAATCATCCTGATGCCCAGTCCAAGCTTGGGTGGGCCCTTGAAGAAGACTGGAGCCTCTGCATCTGCCAGGGTAAGCCCAGTGCCGGCAAACCCCCCCCCCCCAGTGCCGCCAGACCCCTTCTCCCATCTCTCTCCGGCCTTGTGCTGAGGAGGGCCGAACACCTGAAACGTGTGTCCACAAGTAGGACATTCTTACGTATATACCATTCCAGAGAATTGCACACCGGGTGTTTTGGTTATAGCTATAAGAAGTGTAAAGAAATAATTTGTTTGGGTCAGTCTACTGCAAGGGATTCTCCTTGGCTTGCATGCCCCATACAAATCTGTTCTGTTTTAGGAAAGCACTCTCTGCCATGTAACCTTAAGTAGAGAGCCTTGGTCCTTATAGCACCTAACATGGGTCGTTCCCTAACAAGGCTTATGGCAATAACTTAAACCGGACCTTCAGCGTGATTTAATGAAAAGCCCAAACTCTTAAAAAACGGTTCCCCAGCATCTAAAATTAATATATTTTACGTTTTTAGTCACTAACTTATTATTCTTTCCCCCACTGGGCTGCAACTCTGTTCAGGAATTTAGGATACGGGCGCCGCCATCTTGACTCAGAAGCATCACACTTACTGAGGAGAGAAGAGTGGGATAAGGTAAAGGGGGAGGGGTTATAGCTGTGCTTTGCTCAAATAGAGCAGAGCTGGGGGCAGGTAACGGTCAGCAGTCCCAGAATGCAGAGCAGCACAGTCAGGAGGCACTTCCTGTTTGCAGGCTGCCTGATAAGATGGCGGCTTCCATAAGCCGCCATCTTGGATGTTTAAAGGCTCATAACATGCAGTAGATGCAGGTAGGATGATTTTTAATGTGGACAATCTGTATGTACAGGGTGTGAGAAACATATAAGATAGACTCTTATTCAGAGTGAAGGTCCGCTTTAATGAGCCATTTTTGTATTTATTAAGAAATCAGGCTTGGGTAGTCTGCAGCCTGTACCACTGGTTGGCAGGCCCTGTTCTAGACTGACATATAAACTCCTCCAGCAATGGTGGCCCTTGGCAGCTTTGCCCGAGTCACCAACAGAGGTTGAAATACAGATGAATTACAGTGGAGGCAACATGATCGTATGATTTCATATTAAAGACAATGGTCTGCAAAATGAAGAAGGGTTTTAAACTTTTTCTACAATGGGTGTAGTTGCAGCATATTTATTTCAGGCCTGTAGCTCACACCAGTTACCAATGCAGCTTTACTCTATGTTTCTGTAGTAATAAATTGTAATGTGTTAGTCATTGACAGTAGAAGAAAAGTGAGGAAGTAAGGCAATACCTTTTGTAGGCTAATTGAATATATTTTTAGGTGAGCTTTAGAAGATAATTAGTCTTCATCAGACCTGGTGTTACACCACAAAAAGGACAAAGTATCTTCGAAAGCTCAATAAAAATGTTTTCAGTTAGCCTTCCAAAGGTTACCTCTTCACTTTGATCCCTTACCAGATAGAAAGTTTATGTGGTCACCTTCTATCCCCAGCCCAGTGCCCCAAAACACCCTGTGTTTCTTTTATTACTAGAGCCTTTGCCAAATATTCATAACACGAACCAGATGAAGTCAGGAGTATTGCTCCCTGGCTAAGTAACTCCACCCCCTGGAGCTTTCCAGGGATGATGCATTCAGAGTGCACATAACTGTCAGTTATAATAACTGCAATAAATCTGAAGCACTTCAACTTAACTGCCATTATGGGATCGATTCAGAGTCAGGTGAGAAAACGCATTCCTTTTTTTAGAAGAGAAAATGGCCATTCACTTTCATTGTTTACCTTGGAGCCGACTCAACACCATGTGAAAATTTACATTCAGTTGTTGAATCAGCCTCAAGGTAGACAATGAATGTGAATGGCAGTTTTCTCCCCATGTGACAGTTTAGCCCGTAACTGAATTAGCATATGGCTACCATTTGGACACCATATTGTTTTCTGTTAGTGTTTTTATGAATACTGGGCAAAGATTTTTGTATCGGAACACTGGCTATTTTGGGCACTGGGCTGGGGGTAGAAAGTGACAAAAACTTTCTATCTGGGTATAGGTACACTTTAAAAAGGAACATCAGACCTAAAATAAAAAGGGGGAACCCCCCAATCCATTGGCCCCTACTTACCTTTTGGATGTCGCCGCTGCCTGCTGACCCGATCCTTGAGGCGAGTAAGTAGTGATCAACAGTAAAACCAGAGGAGGGGCAGCAGATCAGTGAGGTTAAAACTTCCACCGATGTTCTTTTTTAAATTCCCTGAAAGAAACCTTACATCCAACCAATCAAGGCTGCCTACAGGTAAAGAAAGTTTGGGATTGTCCAATCACAGGCAAAGACAGGGTAGGTTCCTCCTCCAGAGCTTTATTGAATGGAAGCTGGAATGTTACAGAAATGAATGGCAACACACACACGCCACTATGACCTCACCCTGTACCCCGACAGGCTGCGAATTAAACAGTGAGCGTAGTGCTAATACACTATTAAGCTTCACCAATATAACAGACTTCTTAGCTTCAAATTCTCCTGCTGGGGGACTCTGAGGAAATATGAAATATAAGGACTCCTTCATTTACACCTTTCATATCTAAAGTGCTGGGTATTCTGGGTAATGTAAGAACCCCCTACAGTGGACAAGCTACAGCCAGGGCCTATGCAAAGGGAGATTGGTGCCTCTGTTTTCTAGGACCCCCAAACCCCTTTCTTCTCTGCTGGTAATTTGTCGCAATTGCTGGGCGCATCGCTGCAGCTGTTTGCGCTCCCTACGCCAACGCTCAGTCCAAAACAACGTTTTGTTTCCATGCTCGGCATAAAGCTCCGATTGGAACGGGGGAAAGGCGAGTTAACTGGGCAATCTGGGGGGTTTCACACAGCGGAGTTGGGTCCTTGTCCCTGGTGCATTCCCAAATCGGAATGCACCAGAGACAAGGACCCAACACTGAGATAGTGAAAATCCTAGTGATTCCTCCATTTTAAACGTTATCACCTAGCTGCAAAAACGTTTATTGTTCAGATTAGTGCCAACCCTATGCCCTACCAAAATGTTGCAGACCACAGTATGCACTGAATACGCTTGCTTGGCCCAGGCGGGGAGGAATCAGCTTCACACATCTAAAAACAAAAAGAACTAAATAAAATATATACACAGCAGATAAAACACCAGGAGTGCGTCAGCAGTGTCAACAGCTGCACGTCACGGAAAGATGGGCAATGTCTCACCACCAACACACACAAGAAATAACCCCTCTTACCCCTGGGCACGCACACTCACTCGCTCGCGCGCACACACACACACACCTCTTTAGGCAGTGTCCCAGAAATACTAAACCCACTTAGTGTAAACAACAAGGGTGTCTTTTGCATGTGCAGCCAGGACACAGCAATCAGGGCTCACGCACAGAGAAGCCCTCCTCATGGATGAATTCCTCCAGAACCTTCACCACGCTGCTGGCCTCCGGCATCTCTGCGTGTTCCACCTTAACAATTTGTAATAGGATGTCACCATTGCCGCAGTTCTTTAGAAAGTTGTAACAGCGGAAGAGGGCGTAATGGCTGCTCTCTGCCTGGCGGATTAGTCGCTTCAGGTTGTTCATGTCCTGGATGGCCTGGAGTAAGATGGAGAGTCACGAGTTAAAGAGACAATCTAGGCAACAATAATAAGGCAGCAGGCAGCTCACCTGATGCCTGTCCCATGGTTGTCTCCTCCTATTTCCTGCAGCACTGGGTAGAAGCCATAGCAGGGCTCTAAAGTTAGCCCTTTTTTCAATTTCACTTCTCTGGGACCATCCAAAAAAAGTGGTCTAACAGCCATGGTTCTCTCAGAGTAAGCATGGCAAACCACAGTGATCCCACAGCTGCCACTGACCCCAGCAAAACAAATGTTCATGGCTCCTGAAGCTGAACCATGGCATGCTTTCCAGGTCAGCTGCGGCCCAGAGATTGAAGTGAAGAAATCAACTTCTCTTAGTATACATGTATATGTATTTACATATATTCAGATATTTTTAGAGAGGCTTTGAAATGACTCAAGGAATGAGTGGGCCTGGTTTTCTTCAAGCATGACTCCATCCAAATGGCTGTGGGGTGATGGAGGCAGTGAATAATCATCACAATAGGGTCCTAAGATCCTGATGATCAGTGGCGTATGTTGTTTGAGAGATCTTAACCCCATGCAAGAAGCTTATGCGCAGACGCTGCACTCCTGGACTGCATGGGAGCGACCATCTTGTTACACACCTGAGAGTGGTGACACACTGCAGCTGAGCTGGTAGCTATAGCCCACTAGCCAGAGAGATCTTTTCTGGTTCCACACAATGTTAGAAGGGGATAAAAGGGGTCAATTCAGCACCAGAAGAGAAAACTCATTAAATTTTTAGCAGAGAAAAGGCCATTTACATCCAGCTGCATCAGCCCAAAAGTAGACAATGAAAGAGAAGAACAGTTTTCTCTCCTAAAAAGTGAATTTTCTCACCTGGGCTGAACCAACACTAAAATCTTTCTCTAGCTGGCTGAATCGATCGAAAAGAAGTTCTCAGCTGGGCTGCAGTGTGTGTGTTATTCAGTCTTTCCACACAAGGTGGGATGTTAGTGTAGAGGCAGCAGCAAAGCTTGGAGTTTTGTAATAAGCAGCCCTCAGCAACCTGAGATATATGCCTCATAAAAACGGGGCAGCATCTATGTCATGCTACACACACACAAAACTGATGGAGGAAATTAATGCTCGGTAAGCATTTCCATGGGATGGCAACTGCACAGCCTTGAAATAGTTGCTACAATGTATCTATGAGCTTTCTGAGCAAGTCATTACAATTGATGGCCTGCTAATTCTGGCTAGAGATGAGGCATTATTGCAGTTTTGACTGTGGGACTGTTTTTTTTTTCAGAAGCAAGGCTTTCAGCTGTGTATCAAGATGGTGACTCCCATGTAATTCAGGAGGGCATGCTCTTCAACTACATCTGCGTGGGGCTAAGCCCCCTCAAATATCTTGCGATTCCCAGAGGTCTGCTTTAATGTTAAAACAACTCCTTTAGAACGATGTGGTCAGAGTAGGCAGTCATAGCCAATGGGAGCAGGTCACGCCCGCAGTATCAGGCCACTGGTGATATAGCCACCCAGTCAGGCACAATAGTGGAACCAAATCCCCAAGACAGACAACAAACTTCCTATATATACACTTCTCCCACCAGTACAGGATTTACCGCTGTACGGTTACAATCTCATCTGTGTTTCAGACACTCACCTTTAGCTTGAAATTTTCCAGTTTCTGGCGAAACAGGAAGGGGTTCCCACCATCATAGCTGTTTATGAACACACGCATCCAGTCCTCACAGAAACGATTGCTCACTGCAAACAGTAATAATACAATTCTGTGATTACTCACCTGTAGAATTGGTATTATGAGTATACAGCACGTCCTGCTCCAAAGATGATTCCTTACGGTTGGGTTTACCTCCGCCAGATGGCGCTGGACTGCAGAGACAGCAAAAAGAGGCTCCTCCCGGTCCCTTATATACCCGGGACCTCCCACAATTCCCCAGTATTGAAAAGCAGTCAAAGAACCGGGAGAAGCTAAAAGATCAACCAAAAAACTTCAACAAGTATAACAAGCACCATAAAGAGGATCCAACGATAAAAAAAACAGGGTGGGGTGGAGCAGGACGTGCTATATACTCATAATACCAATTCTACAGGTGAGCAATCGCAGAATTGTATTATTCTAAGTATACAGCACATCCTGCTCCAAAGATGATTCCTTACGGTTGGGGCATCCAATAGCAGTGTCGGTAAAAAAGGCAACAACGTGCAGTTTAAACCACTGCCGCCTGCAGTACCTTGCGGCCAAAAAATACAATTCTGTGATTACTCACCTGTAGAATTGGTATTATGAGTATACAGTACGTCCTGCTCCAGATAGATTACTTACACTTGGGTATTACTCCGCCAGATGGCGCTGGACTGCAGAGACAAACAGGCTCCTCCCGGCCCCTCAAATACCCAGGGACCTCCCACAATCCCCAGCATTGAAAAGCAGTTAACGAGAAGCCGGGAGAATTAAAACAAACCCAAACTGGTAACTATAACAATGATAACAATCACCATACAGGGGGACCAAGATGATGCAAACCAAGGGTGGGGTGGAGCAGGACGTACTGTATACTCATAATACCAATTCTACAGGTGAGTAATCACAGAATTGTATTATTCTTAGTATACAGTACGTCCTGCTCCAGATAGATTACCGTACTTACACTTGGGACATCCAATAGCAGTGTCCATAAAGTAGGGTGGGATCCCCAAATGTAACAGCAGGCAGGTCATACCACTGCCGCCTGCAGAACCTTACGGCCAAAAGCAGCATCAGCTGAGGCCCTAACATCAACCTTGTAAAACTTTCAAAAGGTATGAACAGAAGACCAAGTAGTGGCCTTGCAAACTTGTTCAACAGAAGCCTGGTGCTGAAAAGCCCAAGAGGCACCAATAGCATGAATAGAATGATCAGTAAAGCGGAAGGGAGGATTCTTCCCCTTAGAAGAGTAGGCCTGAATCACAGCCTGATGGATCCATTTGCTGATAGTAGACTTGGCAGGAGCCAAACCCTTCCTAGGACCAGAAGGGACCACAAAAAGAGCATCAGTTTTTCTGAAAGGTGTAGTAGCCACCAGATAGTACTTCAGACACCTAACCACATCCAAAGAATGCAAGACTCTCTCCTTAGCATTACTAGGATTAGGGCACAAGGAAGGAAGAACAATGTCCTGATTCAAATGAAAGGCAGACACCACCTTAGGCAGAAAATCTGGCTTGAAGCGAAACACCACCTTGTCCTGGTGTCTCTCATAGTAGGGGGGCTGGATGGAAAGCGCCGCCAACTCAGACACGCGCCTAACAGAGGTGATAGCCACCAAAAAGACAACTTTGAGAGCAAGAATGGCCAGGGCAGCATCCTGCACAGGTTCAAAGGGAGCACCCTGCAAGGCTGACAAAACAAAGTTCAAATCCCAAACAGGCAACATAGGCTTACGTGGGGGACGCACATGAGTAACCCCCTGGAAAAAAGTCCGGATCAGAGGGTGCTGAGCAAAGGACTTCTGAAAGAAAACAGCCAGGGCAGAAACATGACCCTTCAGAGTACCGAGTTGGAGCCCCATCTCCAACCCATGTTGCAGGAACTCCAGGATCCTGGGAATAGAGAACACATGACAGGGAAGAGACTTAGAATCACACCAGTCAATGTAGGCACGCCAAACCCTGTAGTAAATGGAAGAAGAAGACTTCTTCCTAGCCTTTATCACGGTATCAACAACCGAGCTAGACAGCCTCTTCTCCATCAAGATAGAGGTTTCAACAACCAGGCCGTCAAAGCCAGAGTTTGTAAATTGGGATGGCGTAAGGGATCCTGAGTGAGCAGATCTGGCACCCTGGGCAGAGCGTACTGATCTACTGACAGCTGCACCACGTCTGCGAACCACACTCTTCTTGGCCACCTGGGGGCCACCAGAATTGCTGGCACCCTCTCCAGAGCAATCTTGCGCAGAACCCTGCCCAACAGGGGGAATGGAGGAAAGACATACAGGAGCTGAATGTCCTGCCATGACATTGCTAGGGCATCCGTGGCCAAGGCCAGAGGATCCTGGGACAGGGAGACAAAGGCCGGGAGCTTGTGATTGTGACGGGACGCAAACAGATCCACATCTGGTTGGCTCCAACGGTGACACAGAAATTGAAACACCCTGTTGCAGAGGGACCATTCTCCCAGGCGAGAGGTCCCCCTGCTCAGAGAGTCTGCCAGAAGATTCTCCACCCCCGGGATGTACACAGCTGATATGCAGGGAACATTGGCCTCCGCCCAGGTCAGGATCAGAGACACTTCCTGGAGGGCCCTCTTGCTCCAGGTCCCTCCCTGATGATTGATGTAGGCAACTGCAGTCTGGTTGTCCGAACGCACCTGAACAGGCAGGCCCCGAAGGTGATGAGTCAACTGAGTCAGAACCAACCTGATTGCCCACAGTTCCAGGACGTTGATAGGTGTGTGGGGCTCCTGAGGGCCCCACCTCCCTTGGAACTGCAGGGACTTCCAGAAACCCACCCATCCTGACAGACTGGCATCCGTGGTGACCGTCTCCCAGGAGGGGGTCAGAAAGAATCTGCCCCCCAACAGGTTCCTGGAGTCCAGCCACCACGAGAGGGACCGTCTGACCAGGGGGGAAAGCGCAAGGACCTGGTCCAGGGACGCAGAATCCCTTTCTTATACGGACAAGAGGTGGAGTTGCAGAGGCCTCATGTGGAACTGAGCATAAGGGACCGCCTCGAAGCACGCTACCATCAGGTCCACCAGCTGCATTTCCTGCCTGATGGAGAGATGAGGGCAAGATAGCAGGAACTGAACCTGCGCAATCAGACTGTCCACCTTCTGCTGAGGAAGAAAAATCCTTGCCTGAACTGTATCCAGATTCATTCCCAGGAAGGGAGTCACCAAGGAGGGAGCCAGGGAAGACTTTGGAGTCATTTGGCTGGGTGATCAACCATCCCGAGTGGACACTACCAGCTGAGTATCCAACTCTGCCTGTTGTAGGGACTGGGAAGTGATGAGAATGTCGTCCAGGTAGGGCAGCACGCGAATGCCCTGAGACCTGAGCAGAGACATCACTCCTGCCAGAGTGGTGAACACTCTGGGAGCTGAAGTGAGACCGAAGGGCAATGCCACAAATTGATAGTGCTGATCCTCCAGAGCGAACCTGAGGAACCTTTGATGACCTGGAAACACAGGAATATGAAGGTAAGCATCTTTGATGTCCACAGACGTCATGAAGTCCCCTGGACGCAGGGAACTGAGGGCAGAGCGCAGAGTTTCCATGCGAAAGTGCCTGCACCTGACAAATTTGTTGAGGATCTTCAAGTCCAGGATGGGCCTGACTGTCCCATCTCTTTTGGGTACGGTGAAAAGGTTGGAATAGAAGCCCTTGCCCCTTTCTCGTAAGGGGACCCGACAGATGACCCCCAGCTCCAGAAGGCTTTGCACCGCCAGAACTAGAGCCTGAGCTGACACAGGGTCCTAAGAAATCCGAGATCTGATGAATCTTGGGGGAGGGGGGGGGGGGGGGGGGCAGGCAGCAAACTATCTTGTAACCAGAGGACACTACCTCCTGAATCCTCCGGTCTGAGACATGAAGCCGGATGGGTGAGGGCACCCCTTCATGCCTGAGGGGGCTTGGGAGAGGACTTAAGCTTGTAGCCCTAGGAGAAACCAGGGCGTCCACGTCCTCTGCCCCTACCCCAGACGTCTCCTCGGGCCCCAGTAAGGGAACCTCCACCCCTCCCTTGTCTAGCACCACGGTAGGAAGAGAAAAAGAGCCCTGACCCCGAAAGGGCCGAGACTGCCGCCTGCGCTGGGGTAACCTGCCTCCCTTAGCAAACAGGTCCAGGCGGTCCCCAAACAGGCGTAGTCTTTTGAAGGGAAAACCGGTGACGGCGTTGTCAGCAGCCCACTGGCGCAGCCAAACCGAGCGGCGTATAGCCACCACAAGGGCAGAAGTTCTGCCACACATTTTAATGGTGTCATCCAAGGCAGAGAGGACATAAGTCACAAAAACATCACAACGAGATGTAGCCCTAGGAGAAACCAGGGCGTCCAGGTCCTCTGCCCCTACCCCAGACGTCTCCTCGGGCCCCAGTAAGGGAACCTCCACCCCTCCCTTGTCTAGCACCACGGTAGGAAGAGAAAAAGAGCCCTGACCCCGAAAGGGCCGAGACTGCCGCCTGCGCTGGGGTAACCTGCCTCCCTTAGCAAACAGGTCCAGGCGGTCCCCAAACAGGCGTAGTCTTTTGAAGGGAAAACCGGTGACGGCGTTGTCAGCAGCCCACTGGCGCAGCCAAACCGAGCGGCGTATAGCCACCACAAGGGCAGAAGTTCTGCCACACATTCTAATGGTGTCATTCAAGGCAGAGAGGACATAAGTCACAAAAACATCACAACGAGAGGGTGCATTACTCCTCACTAGACACATCATCAGGTGCACCATCAAGGATACTTCTGAGCAGGGTCCTAATAGCCACAGCCGTAATGGCAGAGGCACAGACCGGGCGCAGCGCCGTCCCCACACATGCAAAGGCATGGGACGCCAGCTGATCAATGCGCCGGTCCTCAGCATCCCGCAGCGTAGTAGAGTCAGGGGAGTGCATGAGAGAGGTGTTAGATAACCCTAGGACCGGGGTATCCACTTCAGGAGGGGATGGCCAGCACTTCACCACATCAGCAGGAAAGGGATACTTCTTATCCCAACCCAACTCTTAGGTACACCGGGAAGCCTGCTGGGGCGCTCCCATTCCTTGAGCACAA
The DNA here is from genome assembly GCA_027917425.1 of Gastrophryne carolinensis. Classification (NCBI taxonomy): domain Eukaryota; kingdom Metazoa; phylum Chordata; class Amphibia; order Anura; family Microhylidae; genus Gastrophryne; species Gastrophryne carolinensis. Next base: position 82,448,396 of record CM051243.1, read on the forward strand.
GGTTATTAAAATGGGCTTGCTCAGGAAATTCCAAACGTGACTTAGCAGTATGAAACAATTCCCCCCGTTGCCTGGGGGCCGCAACAGTGGGAGAAATAGACAGAATCTCAAAAATCTGAGCCAACATCTATCAGTATCATCTGGGGCCCAGGGGTCAGAGCCAGAATCGTCATGACCCCTGGACCTCTCATCAGATGACCCTGAGTCAGAGAATAGCTCCCCTTCCTCCAAAGGGGTATAGCCAGACAGTTCCAAAAACTCATCAGCTTCCATAGGGAAAAGGATGACATCAGGCGTTAAGTGCCGTTTTTTTGCAGAGGCCTTGCGCGCCAAGATATTAGCAATCAACTTCTCAACACTAGCCAGTCTGGAAGACACATCAGGCTGAGAATCCGCCCTTGTATGCAACTCAGTGGGAGTGAGAGATTTAAGCTTGGGGGAGTAGGCAAAGCCATACGAGGCGCAGGCCCAGCCACTGGAAAACCAGGCTGCAGAGCAAGCACCTGCTGGGCACAAGGTACACAGACCCGCACATTGTCAGCGCTAACAGGGGACACCCCACAAGCTACACACAGCCGGGCTTGTCCCGAGGGAACCCCGAGCACATTATCCTGAGACGCCTCCATATGGTGATTATAGCGGCACAATAGGCCGATAGGGATTGACGCTATAAAAGCAACCTGGGATGCCCCAATAACACTCTAGGGAAGTGGGAGTAACTAACACTAGGCCTCACAAGTTAATAACTTAAATAGAGGGAGTAGGGCCGGGAGAAGCCAATAGGGTTCTGCCCGCCTGAAAGACATAAGCAAAGGGAAACCGTAAGTGATATGTAAATGACAATGGTAAATAAAGCCGCCCGCGAGGGCACTCACGGACCGCGGTAGGTAGATGCTCGTCACGTAGCAGCCGGATCCAAGAAAAAATGGCGCCGGGTATACCTCGAGGGGCGGGCCACAGAGACAGTGACGTGGAACACGCAAAAATGAGGGCCACGCCAAGAGCGCGAAGCCGTACACGTGACAAGCAGCCAATAACGGCGCACCAGGGCCTAAGGTAACGCCGCCGCAGCGCTCGCGCTTCCACTGTGTTCCGTGCTTGGCGGCGGCGTTACCTCAGGCAAATTTAAAAACGACAATCAGTGCAACCAAGTCAGCGCGGCGACGGACACAAATAATAAGAACATAATACAGTGAAGCACAAAGGTAAATACACATACATACACCCCCCCTCCCCCGAGGGCTACAAGGGAGAGTGAGTGAGGACAGCGGCCACTTAACAGGACCCACTGATAGACAGGGGCAAGGGGCAATAGTGTGGGAGGGGCATCCCATAGAGGCTCACCATATGCCTATACTGCCTACCCTTTGGTGGGGGATTGCGGTGGAGCAGCGCGCCTAATCACCTGACAGCGGTGCTGCCTACCATCACCTGACCAGCGCAGCCAAGGCTGGGAGGCACATTACTAATGGAACGGGTGGGAATAGTCCTACAGGGCCGCAGGCTAATAGCCCCGCTCACCTGCGAGAAGAGAGAGCCATCTTCTTGCCCTTCGCAGTCCAGACTGCAGAGAAGATCTGGGAATTGTGGGTCCCTGGGTATTTGAGAGGCCGGAGGAGCCTGTTTTCGATGTCTCTGCAGTACAGCGCCATCTGGCGGAGTAATACCCAAGTAATCTATCTGGAGCAGGACGTACTGTATACTAAGAATACAGCATCAGCTGAGTCCTGAACATAAACCTTGTAAAACTTGGAAAAGGTATGAACAGAAGTAGCGGCCTTGCAGACTTGTTCAACAGAAGGCTGGTGCTGAAAGGCCCAAGAGGCACCAATAGCACGAGTAGAATGAGCAGTAACACATAAGGGAGGATTGCTTCTCTTAGAGTAGGCCCGACACACAGCCTGACGAATCCATTTGCTAATTGTAGACTTCGCAGGAGCCAGACACTTCCTGGGACCAGCAGGGACCACAAACAAGGCATCAGTCTTTCTGAAAGATTCAGTAGCCACCAAGTAGAACTTCAAATTCCTGACCACATCCAAGGAATGCAAAGCCCTCTCCTTTGAGTTACCAGGATTAGGGCACAAGGATGGAAGTACAATGTCCTGATTGAGATGAAAGGCTGAGACCACCTTAGGCAGAAAATCTGGCTTAAAGCGAAACACCACCTTGTCCTGGTGTCTCTCAAAGTAGGGGGCCTGGACGGAAAGCGCTGCCAACCCTGAAACACGCCTAACAGAGGTGATAGCCACCAAAAAGACAACCAAAAAGTGAGAATAGACAAAGCAGCCTCATGCACAGGTTCAAAGGGAGAGCCCTGAAGGGCAGACAAGACCAAGTTCAAATCCCAGACTGGTAACATAGGCTTACGAGGGGGACACACATGAGTAACCGCCTAGAAGAAGGTCTCGACCAGATGATGTTGAGCAAAAGACCTCTTGAAGAAAACCGCCAAGGCAGAAACCTGACCCTTCAGGAGTGCTAAGCTGAAGGCCCAGATCCAAACCATGTTGAAGGAACTCCAGAATCCTGGGGATGGAAAAACACGCGACAGGGAAAGGACCTGGACTCGCACAAGTCCTGTAGGCCCGCCAAATCTGATAGAAGTCTTCTTCCTCCATTTACTTTCTAGCCCTGATCAAGGTGTGAACCACAGCAGCAGACAGCCCATTTTCCATCAAGATGGAGGTTCGAGCAGCCAGGCCGCCAAAGCCAGGGCGTGCTGGTCTACTGCCAACTGCACAATGTCTGCGAACCACACCTGTCTTGGCCAACGGGGGGCCACCAGAATTGCTGGCACCCTTTCCTGCCCAACAGGGGGAATGGCGGGAAGACATACAGGAGATGGAAGCCCTGCCAAGACAGGGTCAGAGCATCCACCGCCAGAGGCAGAGGGTCCTGGGACAGAGAGACAAAAGACTGGGAGCTTTCGATTGTGGGGAGATGCAAAAAGACCCATGTCCGGCAGCCCCCAATGGCGACACAGGGAGTGAAACACTCTGTTGCTGAGGGACCATTCTCCCAGGCGAGAAGTCCCCCTGCTCAGAAAGTCCGCCTCCAGATCCTCTACCCCCGGAATATACATAGCTGAGATGCAGGGAACATTGTCCTCCACCCAGGACAGGATCTTGGACACTTCCTCGAGGGCACCCTTGCTCCGGGTCCCCCCCCCGATGATTGATGTAGGCAACCGCCGTCTGGTTGTCCGAACGTACCTGGACCGGCCGGCCCCAAAGGTGTGGAGTCAAGTGGGCCAGAACCAACCTGACCGCCCTTAGGTCCAGGGCGTTGATAGGGGCGTAGGCCTCCTGAGGTCCCCACAGCCCCTGGTATTTTAGGGATTTCCAGAAACCCCCCCAACCCATCAGACTGGCATCTGTGGTGACTGTCTCCCAGCAGGGGGCCAGAAAGGATCTGCCCCCCAACAGGTTCCTTGAGTCCAGCCACCACAAGAGGGACCGCCGGGCTAGAGGGGACAGGGCAAAAGCCTGATCCAGAGACAGAGGGTCCTTGTCCCACACTGACAAGAGGTGGAGCTGAAGAGGTCTCACATGGAACTATGCATAGGGAACTGCCTTGAAGCAGGACACCATCAGCCCCACCAGCTGCATCCCCTGCCGGATGGAGGGATGAGGGCAAGACAGAAGGAACTGAACTTGTGCTTGCAGGGCATTCACCTTCTGCTGAGGAAGAAAAATCCTGGCCTGAACCGTATCCAAATTCATGCCCAGAAAGGATGCCACCAGGGAGGGTGACAGGGAAGATTTGGGATGATTGATCACCCAGACGAATGATTCCAGAATGGTCACCACCCTCTGGGTATCCAGCTCTGCTTGCTAGAGAGACTGAGAAGTAATGAGAAGAATGCGAATACCCTGAGATCTGAGCAGAGCCATCACTCCTGCCAGCACCTTGGTGAAAACTCTGGGAGCTGAAGTGAGATCGAAGGACAGTGCCACAAATTGGTAGTGCTGATCCTCCAGTGCGAACCTGAGGAATCTCTGATGCCCCGGAAAGACTGGAACATGAAGGTAAGAGTCCTCAATGTCTATAGAGGTCATGAAGTCCCCTGGGAGCAGCGAGCTGACCGCTGAGCGCAGAGTCTCCATGCGAAAGCGCCTGGGTTTGACAAATTTGTTGAGAAGTCCAGGATGGGCCTGATAGAACCATCCCTCTTGGGTACAGTGAAAAGATTGGAGTAATAACCTCAGCCCCTTTCTGACAGAGGGACCTGACAGACGAACCCCATCTCCAGAAGGCTTTGCACCGCAAGGACCAGGGCCTGAGGCATCCGGGACCTGATGAATCTTGGGGGCAGCCACGTCCTCTACCTTTTCCCCAGAAGTCCCCCCTGTGCCCTGCAAAGGAAACCCCTCTCCCCGACCTGGAACCACGGTAGGAGGGATGAAAGGAACCTGACCCCCGAAAGGGCCGGGACTGTCTTTTACATTGAGGCAGCCTGCCACCCTTAGCAAACAGATCCAAGCGATCACCAAATAAACGCAGCCCCTTAAATGGAAAACCAGCGAGAGCCTTCTTGGCAGCGTTGTCAGCTGCCCACTGGCGCAGTCAAACCGAGCGGCGTATAGCCACCGCCAAAGCAGAGGTTCTACCACACATCCTAAATGGTATTATCCAGGGCAGAAAGGATATAAGCCATAAAAACCTCACAATGCGAAAGGGCCCGGAACTCTGCAGTAGAAGTGTCATCAGGGGCACCATGCAACACATTCTTGAGCCTGAGTCCTGACAGCCGTGATAGCAGAAGCACAGACAGGTCGCAAAGCAGTCCCAGCACAGGCAAAGGCATGGGAAGCCAGCTGATCAATGCGCCGGTCCTCACCATCCTTCAGGGTGGTAGAATCAGGGGAATGTACAACAGAGGTGTTAGACAACCCCAAAACCGGAGCATCCACTTCCGGGGGGGCTGACCAACGTTTAACCACCTCGGCGGGAAAGGGATCTCTCTTATCCCAGCTCTTAGGTACTCCGGGAAGTCTGCTGGGGCGTTCCCATTCCTTAAGAACGAGATTATTGGGGGCCGCAGCAGGAAGGGAGATAGAAAGGACTTCAAAAATCCGAGCCAAAAGTCTATCATCTGAATCCCAAGGGTCAGAGCCAGAATCAGCATAACCCTTTAGACTGCTCATCAGAAGACTCTGAGAACAATTCCCCCTCTTCAAGGGGGGGTATAACCAGCCATATCAAAGAATTCCTCTGCCTCCATAGGAAAAATAGACACGCCAGGCGCCAAATGCGGCCTCTTAGCAGTGGCCTTACGGGCCGTAGTATTAGCAATCAACTTCTCAATGCTAGCCAATCTAGAAGACACATCAGGTTGAGACTCCCCACTGGTATTCAGCTCACTGGGAGTCAAATGCAAGATTGGAGGGGTAGGCGAAGCCATAGGGGGCGCAGGCCCAGCCACCGGTAACCCAGAATGTAGCGTAAGCACCTGCTGAGCGCAGGGCGCACAGACCCGCACATAGTCACTTATAGGGGATACCCCGCACGCCACACCCGAAGGAACCCCCAGCCCAATATCCTGGGAAGCCTCCATATGGTGATAATAGTGGCACAGTTGGCCAATAGGAATTACGCTATAAAAGCAAATCGAGATGCTCCAATAGTCCGCCAGGGAAGTGGGAGGATTTTAGAAAGCAGGCCTCTAATAATAAAGTTTGTGAAACTAATAGAGGGGGTAGGACCGGGAGAAACCTCTAATACAGTTTTTCCCACCTGAAAGACATAAGCAAGACACCCCATAAGCGTACAGCAATAAACATCAAGATAAAAGATAAGCCCACGGGGGCACTCACAGACCGCGGAGGAAAGACACCAATCACCCAGCACGAGGGACCAAAATAGCGCCGAGAGTACCTCAAGGGGCAGGCCGTGGGGAAGGTGACGCGGAATGCACCAAGCAAGAGGCTCCGCTCCCCCCGAAGAGCGCAAAGTCACACATGTGACCAACAGCCAATACCAGCGCAGCAGCGCCTGAGGTAATGTCGCCACTGACCGCGGAACGCCACAAGGTGCGTGCATCAGCTGCGGCAAATACAAAAAAGCACATCAGCAAATCCAAGGAGAATGATAGTGCTAACCAGGGTCCGGAGCCCTAAGACCAGTATAAGCATTACATGCAACATATACCCCCCCCCCCCCCAAGAACGACCGGGGAGAGCGAGGGAGGGCGGCGGTCATCTAAAACAGGGACCCACCGAGAACCGGGGCGGGGGGCATCCCAATTAATGCTCACCATGAGCCTGCACCGCCTACCCTTTGGTGGGGGGATTGCAGTTGGAGCAGCGCTCCTAAAGCACCTGGCAGCGCTGCTGCCTACCATCACCCGACCAGTGCAGCCAAGGCTGGGAGGCAGTTCAGAGAAACGGGTGGGAATAGTCCTACAGGGCCGCGGGCTGTGAAGCCCCGCTCACCTGCGAATAGAGAGAGCCATCTTCTTGTCCTTCGCAGCCGACTGCAGAGAAGATCTGGGGAATTGTGGGAGGTCCCGGATATATAAGGGAACGGGAGGGGCCTCTTTTTGCTGTCTCTGCAGTCCAGCGCCATCTGGCGGAGGTAAACCCAACCGTAAGGAATCTTTGGAGCAGGACGTGCTGTATACTTAGAATAAGAGGATACATGGCTCGTTGTGGGCCTGGGCACATATAAAAGGAGAGAATGTGAATAAGACGGATGGTGAAGCTCTGTTCAGTGATTGAAAAAATACCATTTTGTGAATACTCACCTGTAAAATGGGTATTATAAGTATGTCACACACCCCGCTTCAAACATTAATAATTACTCTTGGGTAAACCCACCTCTAGGTGGCGACGCTGCAGAGAAATCTTGAAAAACGAGCCCCTCCCGGTCTATACATACCTGGGACCTCCCACTTATCCCCCAGTTTTCAAACAGCAGTAAAGACAAAGTACCAGAAAAACCATTGGTAACCCTCAAACCGTAAACAAAGCTTCACCATATAAAAGATCCAGGATACCAAAAAGGGCGGGTGAAGCGGGGTGTGTGACATACTTATAATACCCATTTTACAGGTGAGTATTCACAAAATGGTATTAGTCTAAGTATGTCACACACCCCGCTTCAAACATTAATAATTACTCTTGGGACATCCAAAAGCAGTGTCCAGAAAGGGCGGGTATCCAACAAGGCAATAATGCAAAACTCAAACCACTGCAGCCTGCAGAACCTTGCGGCCAAACACAGCATCCGCTGAAGCCCGCACGTCAACCTTATAAAACTTGGAAAAAGTGTGAACAGAAAACCAAGTGGCAGCCTTACAAACTTGCTCAACAGAAGCCTGGTGCTGAAAAGCCCAAGACGCCCCAACAGCCCGAGTAGAATGAGGAGTGATACGAAAAGGGGGAGCCTTCCCCTTGGCAGAATAGGCCCCAACAACAGCCTGACGAATCCACTTGCTAATGGAAGACTTAGCCGGAGCCAAACACTTCCTAGGCCCGCAAGGCACCACGAAAAAGGCATCAGTCTTACGAAAAGGAGATGTAGTAAGCAAATAGTACTTAACACAGCGTACCACATCCAAACAATGCAAAACCCTCTCCTTGTCATTCCTAGGCTTAGGACACAAGGACGGAAGAACAATGTCCTGGTTAAGATGAAAGGCAGAGACCACCTTAGGAAGAAAGTCCGGTTTGAAGCGTAAAACCACTTTGTCCTGATGTCTCTCAAAGTAAGGAGCCTGAATCGACAAGGCTGCCAACTCCGAAACGCGCTGAACCGAAGTGAAGGCCACCAAAAAGGCAACCTTCTGAGTCAGAGTAGAAAGAGCAATATCCTGCAAAGGCTCAAAAGGAGGAGCCTGAAGAGCATAGAGAACCCAATTCAAATCCCAAACAGGGAGCAAAGGCTTCCTAGGAGGCCGCAGATGCGAGACCCCCTGGAAGAAAGTCTTGACCAAAGGATGAAGCGCAAAGGACCTTTGAAAAAAGACAGACAAGGCAAAGTACTCAGCTGAAGACCAGAGTCCAGCCCCGATTGAAGAAATTCCAAAATCCTAGAAACAGAAAAGACCCGACAGGGCAAAGATCTAGCCTCATACCAATCAATATAAGATCTCCAAGTCCTATAGTAGATGGTAGAAGAGGACCTCTTCCTGGCGCTAATAAGAGTATGAATAACAGAATCTGAAAGACCCTCCTCCCTTAAGATGGAGGTTTCAGCAGCCAGGCCGTCAAAGCCAGCGTTGGTAAATTGGGGTAACGCAGTTGACCCTGTGTGAGAAGATCCGGCCGAAGAGGCAGATCGAACTGATCCACTGCCAGACGAGCGATGTCTGCGAACCACACCCTCCTTGGCCACCTTGGAGCCACGAGAATGGCGGGAACCCCTTCCAGGGCCAGCTTTTGCAACACCTTGCCTACCATGGGGATAGGAGGAAACAGATAAAGGAACCCCAGGTCCCCCCAGCTCAGGGACATGGCATCCACCGCCAGAGCCAGAGGATCCTGAGAGAGCGAAACGAATGTCGGAAGCTTGTAATTGTGACGAGAGGCAAACAGATCCACCTCCGGCGTCCCGTACCGGAGACAAAGCGACCGAAACACCTGGGGATGGAGAGACCATTCCCCCCGGCGGGAAGAGCACCTGCTCAGGAAGTCCGCCTCCGTGTTTTCCATTCCTGGAATGTACACTGCCGAGATTCAAGGGACATGAGTCTCCGCCCAGGCTAGAATCAGAGAAACCTCTCTGAGGGCACTCAGACTGAGAGTCCCTCCCTGGTGATTGATGTAAGGAACCACCGTCCGGTTGTGCGACCGAACCTGAACCGGCAATCCCTGTAAATGCTGTGTCAGGTGAGACAGAACCAACCTGATGGCTCTCAACTCCAGAACATTGATGGGCAAGTGGGCCTCCAGAGGACCCCACCGCCCCCGGAAACTAAGGTCCTTCCAGAAACCTCCCCATCCCAACAAACTGGCATCCGTGGTGACAGTTTCCCAAAGAGGCGTCAGAAAGGACCTGCCCCTCAAGAGATTGTCCGAAACCATCCACCACTGTAGAGACTGCCAAACCCGGGAGGACATCCGGAAGGACCGATCCAACGACCGCGGTGGCCGGTCCCAAGACGCCAACAGATGAAGCTGAAGCGTCCTCGTGTGAAACTGAACAAAGGGAACTGCCTCAAAGGAAGCTACCATCAACCCCACCAGTCTCATCCCTAGCCGGATGGACGGGCAAGGATTGGAAAGAAGAAGCTGCGGCAATTCCTGAATCAAGAGAACTTTGGCCTGAGGCAGAAACACTCTGTGTTGGCAAGAATCCAAGGACATCCCCCGAAAGGGCACCACCCTGGCCGGAACGAGAGAGGACTTGGGGTAGTTAGATCACCCAGCCGAACCTCTCCAGAGTGGATACCACCGTCCTGGTGTCCACCTCCGCTTGACTGAAGGAAGAAGCCATGATGAGAAGATCGTCCAGATAGGGCACAATGCGAATCCCCTGAGCTCTGAGAAGGGCCATCACGCCCGCCAACACCTTGGTGAACACTCTTGGAGCCGAGGTAAGGCCGAACAGAAGAGCCACAAATTGAAAATGCCGATCTTCCACCACGAAGCGAAGAAACCTTTGGTGAGCCGGAAATATAGGAATATAAAGATAGGCATCCTTGATGTCTATGGACGTCATGAAGTCCCCCTGCCGCAGAGAATTGATGGCAGAACGCAGAGTTTCCATGCGAAACTTCCGGGGACGAATAAACACGTTGAGGAACTTCAGATCCAGGATGGGACGAACCGACGCGTCCTTCTTGGGCACTGTGAAGAGATTGGAATAATACCCGCGGCCCACCTCCGAAGGAGGGACCGGGCAGATGACTGCCATTTCCAGAAGATTCCTCACCGCCGCCAGGAGCCCCTGCGCGGAACACGAGACCTGAAAAATCTTAGGAGGTCGGGACTCGAACTCCAGCTTGTAACCAGCCGACTCCACCTCCTGGATCCACCTGTCCGAGACCGCCTGGTCCCACACCCGGGAGAAGAGTCGCAACCGTCCCCCCACCCACAAGGGTGAGGGCGCCCCCTCATTGTTGAGCGGGCTTGGCAGCTGGTTTGGGTTTGGCACCCCAGGAGTGAACGGGACGGCCACGGCCTCTGTCACGGGGACCCCCTTACACTCACCTGTCCTCCGGTCCCACGTCGGCTACTCCCGCTCGGCCAGCGTACGGGCTGGGCGGCGTCTCTGTCAGGCGGCGGCTCGGCGTCTCCTCTCCCCGGCCGCCGCTCGGCTATTTCCGCCGTGAGCAGCCGCTCGGCTGTTTCCGTCGCGAGCGGCTGCTCGGGCGGCTTCCTCTCCGGCGGCGTCGGGAGCGGCCGCGCCACTGTCATCTCGGCGCGCTCCCGGCGCGCAGCCTCCTACACGCCGCGCGTCTGCTGTCTCCATTTATGCCCTCCGGCGGCGCTACACACAGGGCGCCCGCCGGAGGTAATTAGATCTGGGCCAATGAACCCAAGCTTGTTAGTTTGAATGGGGCAATCAGCCTCAGGGTTCCTAAATTGCACCAATCATTTCCCTCTTCCTGCTCCATCTTTCCTATAAAGCTGTTCACTCTGCACTTGTTCCTTGCCCGTGATAGCGTGCTGCTGGGTGTGATTGTGATATCCGTTTCCCTACGAATCTTGCCGTGTATGACCATTCCTGATTGCCGCCTGGACCGACCTTGCCTGTTTTGACCACGATTCCTGCCTGCTCCTCTGTACCGCGTATCTCTGACCTCCTGGTGTGACCTTTGGCTAGCCCTGACTATTCTTCTATCTAAATCCTCCTGTACCGTGCACTCTCGGACTGATCTCCCGTGTATGACCCCTGCCAGATTGTCTCTACCCAGTCTTGTTCCTGGTTCGTTTGCCTTCCCCTGCATAAGTCAGCATCCTTTGTGCTAACAAGTCCTGGGGGCAACCGTGTCCGGTGAGGCGTATTCTGCGTCCCGGCAAACGGGGGCTTGGCTATAGGCGAAGAAAGCAGCGGAGATTGGGGGTTGCTGACTTATTGGAAGGTAGGCGTCCCACGGGACCTGACATTATCACGGGCCCATAATTATTATCCTAGATGGAAGAATTAATGCAGCAGGTGCAAGCTATGGCCACCGCCATCAACCAGCTGGCCCAACGTGTGGCTACGCAAGAAAGTCGCCTAATACCTGCACCTTTGGATCCTGGGCCTTCAATCGAGCCAAAGATTCCTCTTCCAGAGAAGTTCCTGGGGGATCGGACGAAGTTCTCAAACTTTAGGAATTCCTGCGAGCTTTATTTCCGTCTACGGCCCCACTCAACTGGATCAGAGTCTCAACGAGTTGGCCTTGTCATCTCGCTTCTTCAGGGTGACCCTCAGACCTGGGCATTTGGATTAACACCCTCTGATGAGGCCCTACAATCGGTCTCCTCTTTTTTTTCCGCCATGGAGCTTTTATATGCTGATCCTGATCGGGCTTCAACTGCTGATTCCAAGTTACGGAACCTTAGACAGGCCAAACGCTCTGCGGAGGAGTACAGCGCAGAATTCTGGCGATGGGCTATTGATTCCAAATGGAATGATCCAGCTTTGTGCAGCCAATTTAGAATTGGACTTTCTGATTGCATAAAAGATGTTCTAGTCAATTATCCACAACCCAAGAGTCTGGATGACTACATGCAGCTGGCCATTAAAGTGGATAGACGTCTCAGGGAGAGACGTCAGGAGAAAAGCAAGGATCAACTGTGGGGACCCTCACGCCAAGAGTTAAGTTCTAGGGGTGCAGTCGCTTCTTCTTCGTCACCCGAAGAACCTATGCAACTGGGAGTAACCCGTTTATCTCAGGCTGAGAAGGTTCGGCGTAGAACTCAAGGTCTCTTTCTTTATTGCGGAAATCCGGCGCCACTTTGCCAAGAGTTGCCCAAACAAGGCTCCAGTGGCGGAAAACTACAGCGCCTAGATCCTGCTGAGGGACTTCATCTAGGCGGTCAGGTATCATTCCCTCTAGTTAATCGGTTACTCCTGCCCGTTATGATTTCTTGGGGGCCATCCAAGACAATTGCCTCCGCTTTCATAGACAGCGGAGCGGCTGGCAATTTTTGGGATAGGGCACTTGCCGCCACCCTTGATATACCGTTAATTCCGTTAGAGAATTCCCTTCGGGTCCTGGCGGTCAATAACAAGCCTATTGAGGGAGGGTTGGTGTCTTTTAAAACTCCCTTGGTTAATTTAAGGGTGGGCTCTGCTCATTCTGAAGAAATAGAATTTTTTATTATCAAGAGTCCCGTGTCCCCTATTGTTTTGGGGTTTCCTTGGTTAAAATCCCATAATCCTGTGATAGATTGGGAGTCTGGGGACCTTGTAAAATGGAGCCCTTTCTGTTACGATCACTGCTTCTCTATATCCCTTAGGTCCTCACCGGTCATCCTTGATGGGTTACCTCCAGCCTATGTCGATTGGGCAGATGTGTTCTCAGAAAAATCCGCTGAAATTCTCCCCCCACATAGGACCTACGACTGTCCTATCGATTTACTTCCGGGGACAATGCCCCCTAGAGGGAAAATTTATAATCTCACACGGTCAGAAGAGCTGGCCATGAGGGATTATATTTCAGAGAACCTCAAGAAGGGATTTATCCGTCCTTCCACCTCACCTGCCGGTGCAGGTTTCTTTTTCGTGGAGAAGAAGGACGGCGGGTTACGCCCTTGTATAGATTATCGAGGGTTAAACAAGGTTACCGTTAAGAATAGGTATCCGCTACCTTTGATCAATGACCTATTCAATCAGGTTTCGGGGGCTCAGATCTTCTCCAAACTAGACCTTAGAGGGGCTTATAACCTAATTCGCATTCGCCAGGGGGACGAATGGAAGACTGCCTTCAATGTAAAAGACGGGCACTACGAATACTTGGTGATGCCTTTTGGCTTATGTAATGCCCCTGCAGTGTTTCAAGATTTTGTAAATGACATATTCCGTGATTTCCTGGGTCGGTTTCTAGTGGTTTATTTGGATGACATACTCATTTTTTCCCGTTCCCTGTCGGAACACCGTCAGCATGTCAAAGCGGTGTTACAGAGGTTACGGGAGAATCATCTGTATGCAAAAATCTCCAAATGTGTGTTTGAAGTATCTGAAATTCCGTTCCTGGGATATATAATCTCCAAGCGTGGGTTGGTTATGGATCCCTCCAAAGTTTCCGCAATAATGGAGTGGGAGTAACCTAGAACCCTTAAGGCGCTCCAGAGATTTTTAGGGTTTGCGAATTTCTACAGACAATTTATAAGAGGATTCTCTGCTATTGTGAGTCCCTTAACTGATCTTACTCAGAAGGGCGCTTTTGTTGAGGAGTGGCCTCCCTCAGCAATAAACGCCTTCCAACTACTGAAGGAAACTTTTACTTCGGCTCCAGTTTTGGTACATCCCAATACTAAGCACCCTTTTTTGTTAGAAGTTGACGCTTCTGAACTAGGGGTGGGGGCAGTCCTCTCCCAATATTCGGGCAATCCAGAAAAACTGCATCCTTGTGCATTCTTTTCCCGTAAATTTTCTCCAGCCGAACGCAACTATGATGTTGGGAATAGGGAACTATTGGGTATTAAACTGGCTTTTGAAGAATGGCGTCACTGGCTAGAAGGCTCTCTACACCCCATTACTGTATATACTGATCATAAGAATCTAGAATATTTAGAATCCGCCAAAAGGCTCAACTCCCGTCAGGCTCGCTGGGCACTCTTCTTCTCTCGCTTCAATTTCATTATTACCTATAAACCTGGGAAGAAGAATGCCAAAGCAGACGCCCTATCCCGGAACTTTGGGGATTGTAAGGACCAGGTGGGTCCTGCGGAATCGATTTTGCCCTTAGGATGTGTAGTAGGTGCTCTTCTCCCTGACTTGTCTAACTCGTTGACACCATTCCAGGTTGATTCTCCTCCTGGTAAACCCTCTGAGTGTTTATTTGTTCCGCCTCATCTACGTCTTGCCGTTTTACAGGAATTACATGATGCCAAGTCCGCCGGTCATTTAGGTATTCGAAAAACCTTGGCTATCGCCAAACGCCATGTCTGGTGGCCTACCATCAGACGCGATATCACCGCCTTTGTCGAAGCATGCCCTGTATGTGCCCGGAGTAAAACCACCCATGGCTCTCCAGCGGGATTATTGGTTCCTCTAGAAATTCCCAGGGAGCCATGGTCACACATATCCATGGATTTTATTGTTGACCTACCCCCGTCGCAGGGGAATACTGTAATTTGGGTAGTGGTGGACCGCTTCAGTAAAATGGCCCACTTTATCCCTTTAACAAAACTTCCGTCGGCACCAGATTTAGTACAACTATTTATTAATCATGTTTTTCGCCTCCACGGTTTACCACAAAATATTGTTTCAGATCGGGGGGTTCAGTTTGTATCTCGTTTCTGGAAAGCCTTCTGTAATCGCTTAGGTATTAACGTTTCTCTTTCTACAGCTTATCACCCCCAGTCTAACGGACAGACCGAACGGGTGAATCAGAGCTTAGAACAATATTTACGCTGTTTTGTGTCCGACCGTCAAGAGCAGTGGGCGGAATTTATCGACTTTGCAGAATTCGCCTTTAAAGTGGACCAACACCGAGAGGTGATCGGGCCGGAAATCTATAAGATTCCCGGGCCGATCACCTCCCACGAGGCGGAGGAACCGCCTCAGGAGGGTCTAAATCCAAAACTTCAAACATTTGAGCCAATATGGAAGGGGTGTCAGAAACCGTCCTCATCGCCTGGTCACCCTCAGCACCTCAGGGTCGTCCAATTCCTCTATAATCTCCCCCTCTTCAGCCAGGGGGCAATCTGATCAATCCAATGCCTCAATAACCTCCACAAGTGTTTCCGCTTAGCCGGAGCCTTCTGAGCAACCACAGCGGAAAACATTTTCTCGAGGCTAGCCAACCGGGCGCATACCTCGGATTGCGAATCCCCACCCATGACAACGTCACACGGGGTTGAAACAGGCGAGGAGGAGTAGGAGATGACACGGGCGGCGAGGGGCCAGAAACCGGGGTGCCGGACTGGCGCTCAATGTTCCGCTGCACACATGGAATGCATATAATGACATCATCCCCCGGGAGCAGAGCCCCACAACCCCCACACAGCCTAGATTGCCCCGAAGGGCCGTTTCCGGTATCCTTGGAAGCCTCCATATGGTGAAATTGTGGTATTAGCAATTACCCAGGGATTTACGCCGTATGTGACCCGGGATGCCCCCCTTTTTTTTTTTTTTTTTTAATGGCCCTGGGAATTTGCAGTTTAAAATATATAGATATATAAATAAAATTGTAATGGACAACCCCACTAGCCAGGTATCTAAGACCGGGAGAGCCCTTCAGCGCGGGATCCCAGGATCTGTAACAGAAAAGACAACAGTCACTCCAAGCAACTAACAGACCAGCGTGCGTCAGTACAATTATATATATATATATATATATATATATATATATATATATATATATATATATATATATATAGCTATGAGTGCACACAAGAGCAAGGGACCCAGCTGCATGCAGCTAATAACCAAGGGTCACGCTGACATCACCAGACAAACCCCCACCTCAAGGGGATACTGACAGCCATGCCCGGACAAGCTCTACTGTCCCCCATAAGACAGAAAGACATACCACCTTAATTAAACAACACAGCCTACCTTAAGAACCTTAAAATGGCGGCGCAACACGCAGCATACGGCCAAATGAAACGAGGAGGCAGGGGGAAGAAGGAGGGCTGGCCCAACCAAGCGCGCCAGACGATCCGGCCCCGCCCCCCTCCAATCAACAGCACAGCACGGGCCGCGTGAGACGCGGCCCCCTCCTCCTCTGGAGAACCGGCCACACACAGCAGGCACCAGAAGACATGGCGTCCGCTCCTCAGCCAGAGGGGCTCCACGGAGCCCCCACAAACCAGCAAGCCGGACAGACAGGCGGGCCGGCGACACGCACGCCGCCCGGCCCCGCCCCCCACCGGCCGCACCAGCTCAACAAGTGAAATAAAAACACTCACCCAGCCATACAGTGTGGAAACATGCACCAAGCACACAGACACAGCCCCCCCCCATCTAGCGCAGGGAGAAGGGACCAAGCGGGACACAGGGCAAACCCATAGGGGCAACAGGACGGGGCATCCCAAATCCGGATCACCAGGCCGGATAACCGCGTTGCCCCATAGTATGGGGTCTAGCGGAGGAGCAAGCTCCTAGGCACCTTAAGGTGCCGTCTACCCTTGCCCGGCCGACAGCCTAAGCTGGGAGGCTACACACTGAATCAAGGGGCTAATAGACAAAGCAAGCTGGGCAGAAATAGACCAGAAGGGGGGCCGGGGTGTCACCCCGGCTACCTGCAAACAGGAGACTTCATTCTTCTGTCTTGTCGCCATCTTGCAGAGAAGAACACTGGGGAATAAGTGGGAGGTCCCAGGTATGTATAGACCGGGAGGGGCTCGTTTTTCAAGACTTCTCTGCAACGTCGCCACCTAGAGGTGGGTTTACCCAAGACTAATTATTAAAGTGGACCAACACCCAGGATTTTGACTATCCTGGGTTTTGGTCCACTTCGGCGGGGCACCCCGATCGGGGGTGCCCCGCTGTGTGAAACCCCCCAGAAACCCCAATAAACTCACCTCTCCCCGCTCCCACGTGACTGCCCGGTCCAATCCCCGCCAACGTCCAGGCGGGGAACAGGAATGTCCAAGCGGCTTCCGCCGCCACCTCCCTCGCGCCCCTCTAGGCGTGCGCGCGCCCGGCCGTCTGTGAATGGCCGGCACGGGCGCGCGCGCCCCGAAAGTGATGCGAGGGAGGCGGCGGCGGCGGAAGCTAAGGTAGGTGATTTGGGGTGTTTGGGGGGGGGGGGGGGGGTTCACCCCGCGGGACATCCCGATCTCGGATGTCCCGCGGGGTGGGAGGTGATCGGCCCGGGAATCTTATAGATTTCCGGGCCGATCACCTCTCGGTGTTGGTCCACTTTAATGTTTGAAGCGGGGTGTGTGACATACTTAGAATAGTATTGGCCTGGCTGTACTGATACGCTGCAACCAATCATGAAGAAAAACACCCTGCTGTAAAAAGGTACCGCGTGGTTATCGTCTTTCCCAGTCACCCACCTGTTGCCCATTTCCTTCAGCACATTTTTAATTAGCAGTTTCCGGTATTTGTATTGATGTGTGTATCTTCAAACCTTGCATCTCTTGGGACCCCAATTCCATGTCTGTCCCCACACACGGATTCCTTAACTAGACAGGTCTAGTTATTTCCAAACAGGGTCTATCCTCAAATAAATAGGCTTGCCCATATTATTATTAGGGGACAGAATTGGCAAAAATCTGGCAATACGATACCTATCACGATACACGTATTACGGTGCAATATATCCTATTTCTGTCTATCTGTATATATTGTGATTTTTTATATTTTTATTTAAATTAAAAAAAAAAAGGCTGAAGATCTTGGGGCCCACATGCCAGAAACACACATGCTTACTTCTCTGAATATATTTATAGCCCACACCCATCAGTCCCACATCTTAACCCTGTTCCGAATACTCAACCCATCTAGGTGTCTGCCAATGCTAAACATACAATTATTATAGAAAAACACATTTTACCAAATTATTCTGCCAAAGATTACACCCAGAGGTGGTGGTGTACACTGCAAGCCACTGCCGTCACCTCTATTTGCCAATGTGCCCCTCCTATATCAATCTCTGTGTAATTGCTCATCCTTACTGTACCTCCATTTAACTACCTTTAGAAGTCATTTCTATTAACCCCTACCACTTTCCCCACAGGGAAGGAGTTGGGAGTACATTCCATAGAAATAGAGAGGCATGGGAAAAAGTCTTGAAGGTGGGAGTGCAAGGAGGTGACCAAGGAGAATGTGAGGCAGAGCAGTAGTTGCAGCTGGATTAAATATTAAATGTTGAGAAGGACCTGGTTAGAGAGAGTGGGAGTTCTCACCTGCATTAAGTAGCTCTGGCTGTCCGCCTCTGAAATCCACAGTGAGGGTGTGGTGGTGGCGCTCAGTCATAGCAATACACAGCGATGTCATGGTGCCCTCCTGTACCAGACCCTGCAGGCTGGCTGAGCTGAGGAACCTACAGCACACAACATGGAATGTCAGCCATACTGGTCCCCTTTTCTTTACAAGATTCACAGCTTTACCCCCCAAATTGAGTTTTATTAAATGCTCTGCAGAGCTACCGCCCAAGGGCCCATACTGGGGGGGGGGGGGGGGGGGGGCAGGGGATACTGTGCAGAACATCTGAAGGGCTTGTTGATGACATATAATTTCAGGATACCTGCTGATGTCATCTTTGGTCCTTTGGTCACAGTTGCTCACCTCCACAGTAGTGTAGCTCAGTGCCTATGGGGAAGAATGAGGGAGGGTGAGGACAGGATGTTAACCACATATCCAGGATAGACCAAGTAGCTCAACCTATTTATGACTGCTTATTATGTCACTACTTCCTCAGCAAGTGAAAGGAGATATCTCACCGCATGCAGCAGATGTGCAAGCTTTTCCTGGAATAGAGTCACCACTCTATGTATTGGAACCACTGATACCTCATACCAGGCTTGGAGGAGAGGCCGGATGACAGAGTCCAGGTTACCCATCTAGGAGGAGATCAGTGAGTGTGTTACTATAGAGGAAAGCCAAGCCAACCTCCCAGGCCCCACCACTACCCTTAGGTTGTAACCCACTCAGGGCTCTGTCTCCACCCACCTGTGGCTCCAGCTTCATCCGCAACTCCGCCACATACTGGTCCAACTCCAGTCTGAAGGTTTCATCTTAAGGAAGCAAACATACTACCAATAGGTAAAAACAAATAGAGATACCGCACTACACAACAATATAAAAGAGCCCAACGTGTGCAGAGTCCTTCGCATCAATAAAAACAGTTCCTATACAATAAACATAGAGCTTGTTTGTAGTGAATCAAATGTCCATAAGATTCATCTAGAGGCAGAAGTCGCTGCGGCGACGAAAGGCGTCGGATGTGCTCGGTTTTCTATTCATCTGGATCTCGGTAGGGGTGCGGTCGACCCTTCTGAAGCAGTGGGATCCCTGGCGGTGAGAACTGCAGGAGTACCTTGACTTTTACAAGCGCTTTCTTATTGTGTGTTTGTGAGTACATTACCTTAATTAAACTTGATTTTAGCATTTAAAAGGCATCCTGCACTATATTTGTACTTTTGCTCTTTGCATGGTTATCTGCCTTTACATGCCACCTATTATGACTGGCCTGAGTGTAAGCACTTTGGATATCAGTGTGGACACCTTTACATGCCACCTATTATGACTGGCCTGAGTGTAAGCACTTTGGATATCCGTGTGGACACCTTTACATGCCACCTATTATGACTGGCCTGAGTGTAAGCACTTTGGATATCAGTGTGGACAATCTAATCTGGAAGTTATTGGATTGGAGCGAGGGACAACTCTCCATTTCCTTTGTGAAATTAGGGCGCAGTCGTGGTTATCCATCCGGTAAGAGTTTTGGCACTACAGGTGGTGGTTCACTCAAACGGTGGAGAAGCATGCGCAGTGGGACGAATCTTATGGACATTTGATTCACTACAAACAAGCTCTGGGTTTATTGTATATATACAACCAACAGGGTTTTCTAGTACAGCTTGCTGTGGGTCACTAGCAGTCACTGCAGCCACAAGAAGCCAAATGCCATAATACAGATTACTTTTCAGCTCCACGTATAAAACACTGTAGAGCAGACGTGAAGCATCTCAACAATTTGTGAGCAGGAAGGAAGAGACCCACACAAAAAATATATTGTCTTGGGCTCTCCAGCTTGTACTCTCTATAAATCGGGAGCTGTCTTAAAGCGGAACAAAACCTGGGATTTTGACTATCCAGGGTTTTGTTCCATGGCTCGGCAGCATCCCAAATTGGGAGTGCCCCGTTGTGTGAAACCTCCCAGAACACTCCCTCTCCCCAGTCCTACGGTTCATGTGCGGGCTCTTGTCCAATCAGAGCAGTTTTCTGTACATGTGTAATGCTCGGTAAACAGCTCTGTTTACAAGCAGAGCTTCAGCAATCGGAAGTGCATCTCTTATCTGAATGGCTGGAGGAAGGAATGTGTTCATAGCCTAAGGATGCTGCCTCCGGATGTTTAAATAGTAGAGTGCGCCAGGAAGCAGGTGGGTTCTGCAGCACCCCCCCGGGGGGCGGGGGGGTGGATTCTCTTAACTGGTTTATGCTTTGCACCATAGTTGGATATGATCTTTTATTTTAAATAATGTTTACTCACCTAAAGGTAATTCCTCTCTTCATTCCATTCTTGGGCGCTGAATACTAATGGGTAAACTCCAGCTGGTAGGTGGGACTTCAAGACATCAAACTAAAGCTCCTTACTGCTATATCCACACAGGCTGCACCCACCTTCCACCCAGTGATGACAAAGCAGTGTAGACACGGTCCCAGGAGAAATCACCATAAGGGTGTCAGAAATGATACAAACCCACGACTAAGGCATCATCAGCAACCAGAAAAGTCACAACAAAACAGGGTGGGAATGGTATCACCGAGCTAACAGAAGTGTCCGGCTGCAGATGAGTGGTGGACCCAAAAAAAGGGGTTTCCATCTGCTTTAAGACTTGGACAACATCCAAAAAAATGTAGAAATCTCTCCTTGTGATGAGTAGGACTCAATCACTTGGAAAGAACACAAGCTCCTCACACAGTGGGGCATCCTAATTTGGGATGTAGAGTTGCACTCCCATCTGCCAGCTGCAGTTAACCCACAAAAATCTGGTGCCTTGGAATAGAATAGGAGAGAAAGCCAAGTTTTAAAGGGACAGCAAAATCTAAACTTAGCAGCAAGTCCATCTGAGCACTTGAAGATTGCTCAGCAGTAGTGGACTTCTGGTGAGCTCGCATTTTTTCTTTTAAATAAAAGTAAGGTTATAGCCTCAGATTTCCCCCCCCCCCCATTTCTGACCGGCCTTTGAAAACTGAAAGTGAAACTAACAGGAAACTCAAGGGTGTCACAAGGTTAGGTACGGATAGGTTCTATTTAGCACAAGATAGTGACACATGTGGCTTTTCTGCTTGATTCAATTTGTGCTTGGCCACTACAGACAGTAAATGAGGCTAAGTGACCATTTTCTGACGGAGACCCCAGGGAAGAGGTTCTCTGCAAACAGTAGAAGGATATAGGTCCAGACCTTTCTCCGAGCCACCCAAAAAGCAGACCACATACTCCTGGGATCCGGGGTGACCCGACATTTCTGGGTGGATCAGGCTGTAGTAACAGCCCAGAGAGTACTCGGGGGAGCTGAAAGAAAACACAGAGCACGTCATCATCTAGATGCCTTACATTCCCACCTGAAAGCAGAAAGGAAAGGGTTACTATAAAAACCACTCCCACCCACCATTAAAGAAACATATACACATTTTAGAAGCAGATATATGCTAATTCCAGGAGCTATGCTCCTCACCTACAGGCCCCTGCCCATAAACAACATGGGGTCACTTACTTCACAGTGTGGTCCATAGAGAAATATGAAAATGCTTCATACTGCTCTTTCCCCTAAACTTCAAGTGAACCTGTAGCAAGAGATGGCTGCCACTGACAGCCTGCAAATAAAAAGCAAAGGCCCAGCTCCTCCTCCTCCAGCACTGAACAAGCGTGCAACCAGCTGCTACTCCTCCAGCACTGGAACAAGCGTGCAACCAGCTGCTCCTCCTCCAGCACCGGAACAAGAGTGCTGCCAGCTGCTCCTCCTCCAGCACCGGAACAAGAGTGCTGCCAGCTGCTCCTCCTCCAGCACCGGAACAAGAGTGCTGCCAGCTGCTCCTCCTCCAGCACTGGAACAAGAGTGCTGCCAGCTGCTCCTCCTCCAGCACTGGAACAAGAGTGCTGCCAGCTGCTCCTCCTCCAGCACTGGAACAAGAGTGCTGCCAGCTGCTCCTCCTCCAGCACCGGAACAAGAGTGCTGCCAGCTGCTCCTCCTCCAGCACTGGAACAAGCGTGCAACCAGCTGCTCCTCCTCCAGCACTGGAACAAGCGTGCAACCAGCTGCTCCTCCTCCAGCACTGGAACAAGAGTGCAACCAGCTGCTCCTCCTCCAGCACTGGAACAAGCGTGCAACCAGCTGCTCCTCCTCCAGCACTGGAACAAGAGTGCTGCCAGCTGCTCCTCCTCCAGCACCGGAACAAGAGTGCAACCAGCTGCTCCTCCTCCAGCACCGGAACAAGCGTGCAACCAGCTGCTCCTCCTCCAGCACCGGAATAAGCGTGCAACCAGCTGCTCCTCCTCCAGCACCGGAACAAGAGTGCAACCAGCTGCTCCTCCTCCAGCACCGGAACAAGAGTGCTGCCAGCTGCTCCTCCTCCAGCACCGGAACAAGAGTGCTGCCAGCTGCTCCTCCTCCAGCACCGGAACAAGAGTGCTGCCAGCTGCTCCTCCTCCAGCACTGGAACAAGCGTGCAACCAGCTGCTCCTCCTCCAGCACTGGAACAAGAGTGCTGCCAGCTGCTCCTCCTCCAGCACTGGAACAAGAGTGCTGCCAGCTGCTCCTCCTCCAGCACTGGAACAAGATTGCTGCCAGCTGCTCCTCCTCCAGCACCGGAACAAGAGTGCAACCAGCGGCTCCTCCTCCAGCACCGGAACAAGAGTGCAACCAGCTGCTCCTCCTCCAGCACCGGAACAAGCGTGCAACCAGCTGCTCCTCCTCCAGCACTGGAACAAGAGTGCAACCAGCTGCTCCTCCTCCAGCACTGGAACAAGAGTGCAACCAGCTGCTCCTCCTCCAGCACTGGAACAAGAGTGCTGCCAGCGGCTCCTCCTCCAGCACTGGAACAAGAGTGCTGCCAGCTGCTCCTCCTCCAGCACTGGAACAAGAGTGCTGCCAGCTGCTCCTCCTCCAGCACTGGAACAAGAGTGCTGCCAGCTGCTCCTCCTCCAGCACTGGAACAAGAGTGCTGCCAGCGGCTCCTCCTCCAGCACTGGAACAAGAGTGCTGCCAGCTGCTCCTCCTCCAGCACCGGAACAAGAGTGCTGCCAGCTGCTCCTCCTCCAGCACCGGAACAAGAGTGCTGCCAGCTGCTCCTCCTCCAGCACCGGAACAAGAGTGCTGCCAGCTGCTCCTCCTCCAGCACCGGAACAAGAGTGCTGCCAGCTGCTCCTCCTCCAGCACTGGAACAAGAGTGCTGCCAGCTGCTCCTCCTCCAGCACTGGAACAAGAGTGCTGCCAGCTGCTCCTCCTCCAGCACTGGAACAAGAGTGCTGCCAGCTGCTCCTCCTCCAGCACCGGAACAAGAGTGCTGCCAGCTGCTCCTCCTCCAGCACTAGAACAAGAGTGCTGCCAGCTGCTCCTCCTCCAGCACTAGAACAAGCGTGCAACCAGCTGCTCCTCCTCCAGCACTGGAACAAGAGTGCTGCCAGCTGCTCCTCCTCCAGCACCGGAACAAGAGTGCTACCAGCTGCTCCTCCTCCAGCACCGGAACAAGAGTGCTGCCAGCTGCTCCTCCTCCAGCACCGGAACAAGAGTGCTGCCAGCTGCTCCTCCTCCAGCACTGGAACAAGAGTGCTGCCAGCTGCTCCTCCTCCAGCACTGGAACAAGAGTGCTGCCAGCTGCTCCTCCTCCAGCACTGGAACAAGAGTGCTGCCAGCTGCTCCTCCTCCAGCACTGGAACAAGAGTGCTGCCAGCTGCTCCTCCTCCAGCACCGGAACAAGAGTGCTGCCAGCTGCTCCTCCTCCAGCACTGGAACAAGAGTGCTGCCAGCTGCTCCTCCTCCAGCACTGGAACAAGAGTGCTGCCAGCTGCTCCTCCTCCAGCACTGGAACAAGAGTGCTGCCAGCTGCTCCTCCTCCAGCACCGGAACAAGAGTGCTGCCAGCTGCTCCTCCTCCAGCACTGGAACAAGAGTGCTGCCAGCTGCTCCTCCTCCAGCACCGGAACAAGAGTGCTGCCAGCTGCTCCTCCTCCAGCACTAGAACAAGCGTGCAACCAGCTGCTCCTCCTCCAGCACTGGAACAAGAGTGCTGCCAGCTGCTCCTCCTCCAGCACCGGAACAAGAGTGCTGCCAGCTGCTCCTCCTCCAGCACTAGAACAAGCGTGCAACCAGCTGCTCCTCCTCCAGCACCGGAACAAGAGTGCTGCCAGCTGCTCCTCCTCCAGCACTGGAACAAGAGTGCTGCCAGCTGCTCCTCCTCCAGCACTGGAACAAGAGTGCTGCCAGCTGCTCCTCCTCCAGCACTGGAACAAGAGTGCTGCCAGCTGCTCCTCCTCCAGCACCGGAACAAGAGTGCTGCCAGCTGCTCCTCCTCCAGCACTGGAACAAGAGTGCTGCCAGCTGCTCCTCCTCCAGCACCGGAACAAGAGTGCTGCCAGCTGCTCCTCCTCCAGCACTAGAACAAGCGTGCAACCAGCTGCTCCTCCTCCAGCACTGGAACAAGAGTGCTGCCAGCTGCTCCTCCTCCAGCACCGGAACAAGAGTGCTGCCAGCTGCTCCTCCTCCAGCACTAGAACAAGCGTGCAACCAGCTGCTCCTCCTCCAGCACCGGAACAAGAGTGCTGCCAGCTGCTCCTCCTCCAGCACTGGAACAAGAGTGCTGCCAGCTGCTCCTCCTCCAGCACTGGAACAAGAGTGCTGCCAGCTGCTCCTCCTCCAGCACTGGAACAAGAGTGCTGCCAGCTGCTCCTCCTCCTGCCCTGGAACAAGAGTGCTGCCAGCTGCTCCTCCTCCAGCACTGGAACAAGAGTGCTGCCAGCTGCTCCTCCTCCAGCACTGGAACAAGAGTGCAACCAGCGGCTCCTCCCCCAGCACTGGAACAAGAGTGCTGCCAGCGGCTCCTCCTCCAGCACTGGAACAAGAGTGCAACCAGCGGCTCCTCCTCCAGCACTGGAACAAGAGTGCTGCCAGCTGCTCCTCCTCCAGCACCGGAACAAGAGTGCAACCAGCGGCTCCTCCTCCAGCACTGGAACAAGAGTGCAACCAGCGGCTCCTCCTCCAGCACTGGAACAAGAGTGCTGCCAGCGGCTCCTCCTCCAGCACTGGAACAAGAGTGCTGCCAGCTGCTCCTCCTCCAGCACTGGAACAAGAGTGCTGCCAGCTGCTCCTCCTCCTGCCCTGGAACAAGAGTGCTGCCAGCTGCTCCTCCTCCAGCACTGGAACAAGAGTGCTGCCAGCTGCTCCTCCTCCAGCACTGGAACAAGAGTGCTGCCAGCTGCTCCTCCTCCAGCACTGGAACAAGAGTGCTGCCAGCTGCTCCTCCTCCAGCCCTGGAACAAACCTACTGCCGGGCTCTTCCTCTCCCAGCTGCTCCTCCTCCAGCACTGGAACAAGAGTGCTGCCAGCGGCTCCTCCTCCAGCACTGGAACAAGAGTGCTGCCAGCGGCTCCTCCTCCAGCACTGGAACAAGAGTGCTGCCGGGATCTTCCACTCCCAGCTGCTCCTTCTCCTGCCCTGGAACAAGAGTGCAACCAGCTGCTCCTCCTCCAGCACCGGAACAAGAGTGCTGCCAGCTGCTCCTCCTCCAGCACCGGAACAAGAGTGCTCTCCCGCCCTGTAACAAGCCTGCTGCTGGACTGCTCCTTCTCCCGCCCTGGAACAAGTCTACTGCCATGCTGCTCCTTCTTCCCCCCCGGAACAAGCCTAACGCCGGGCTGCTCCTTCTCATGCCCTGGGCACTGCTGACTGCTCCTTCTTACCTGGCTCGGAACAAGCATACCAATGGTGGCCCCTCCTGTGGCCCCGAAACAACCACCACCCTAGAGTCTAAAATACTCTTAGGGTGGTGGTCTCCTGCCTATTGGGGCATCATGAATTGGCATGCCTCGCTGTGTGAAACCCTGGGGATTGCAAGATCGCAAGACCCACAATCCCGCAACACCCCCACCCCCCAAAAATGGAGGAACCCACCCTATGGCTCACCTTAGATCCACAGAAGCCACATTCCCCATTCCCTCAAACATGGCTCCCCTGGAGAGACGCTTGGCAATAAAGCTCCTTAACTCCGGCTCTGCCTCGCCTGGAAGGTTGGTGTCCACCAGTGACAAGCTGCAAGACAACAACAGACATGATGTGACACCATGGGAGAGAACCAGCTACTAATAAAGAACTACAACCAAGTTTTCTCTTAATATAAGAAAATACACATACACTTGATCTCACCTGAAGTCTTCCCCAGCTGAGGGGTCCACAGAGGTGCCACCAAGACTGCCTTCATCGCTACTGTCTGCTGCATGCTGGGGGGGCCTGCAAGACAACAGCACAATGGGTTAAATATGTCTGCACCTCCTGTTACACAGGCACAATTCAAAGAGGACAGGGCGATCACCATAAAGTATGAAGGGGTGGTGTGCAGGTGTAAGGGGCAGGGACTCCGCACTCTATCCATGTGAGGGTGCCTGCATTTTATATGTCTAGGTATAAGGGGAAAAAGTCCTACTTTGTATATGTACAAGAGGCACCCAACCGATTCCTTCAGACCATAGGGGGCACATGCAAAAAAAAATATGGGGTTAGAGTAGCTCTTATTGCAAGGAAACAACAAGGGGAGCCATCCTGCCTGGGTATCTCATCACTTAGGATAAACGAGGCAGTATTCACCAGAGGAATATAGAGGGCACAGCAAATGGAAATCTTACACTATCTGGTGGTAGGGGTAGCAGTGGTTGGTGTGTGTAGAGAGGGCACTGGGTATACTGCAGTAGTTGGGGGAAGTCTGGAATGCCAGGGGTTAAGTTAGTATTAGATGGGGGTATCGCATCCGTATGGGTGATAGAGGTAGTGGTAGTTCAGGGTATATAGGCATAGTCAGTTAGGAGTATCTTTCCTCTTGCAGGGTAAAGGCAGTATCGCCCCCTCTGTGGTGGTAGGGGTAATGGCAGAGGCAGCGGGTTGTTGATAAATGGGATGGGGTACAGGTAAAAAAAGTAGCAGCTTGATGCATAAAGAAAGGGTATTTGGGATAGCACACCCCCCTGGGTGGTAGCAGCAAAGGTGGTAGTAGCAGGTGGGGTATATAGAGGGAGTAATTGGGTTGAATCTCATATTTTGTGGAAGTTGAGGCAGTGGGATTAGGGGCCATATAAAATTGGGGAGGTCTCACCCTCCAGGGTAGTAGACACAGTGGTAAAAATGGTCAGGAGGCATAGGGGGTATGTCTCACCCTCTGGGGCAATAGACACAGAGGCAGTAATGATTGGAGGGGCATGGGGGGGTCTCACTCTCTGGGGCAGTAGACAGAGGCAGTAATAGTCATGGGGTAAAATGGGGAGTCTCACCCTCCAGGGCAGTAGACATAGAGGCAGTGAAGGTCAGGGGGTATTTGGGGGGGGGGGGGGGTCTCACCCTCTGGGGCAGTAGACATAGAGGCAGTAATGGTGCGGGGCATTGGGGTGCCTCTCACCCTCCAGGACAGTTGACATAGCGGCAGTAATGGTCGGAGGGGTCTCACTCTTTGGTGCAGTAGACATAGAGGCAGTAATGATCGGAGGCATATAGGGGGTTCTCACCCTCCGGGGTGGTAGGCATAGAGGTAGTAATGGTTGGTGGTATATAGGGGGGAATTAGGGTGTCTCACCCTCCAGGGAATTAGACATACAGGCAGTAATGATCAGGGGCATTGGGCTGTCTCACCCTCCAGGGAATTAAACATACAGACAGTAATGATAAGGCGGCGTTGGGGGTCTCACCCTCCAGGGCAATAGACATACAGATGGTAGTGGTCGGGGGGGGGGGTATATGGGTGGGCGTCTAACCCTGCGGGGCAGTAATGGTCGGGTGGTATATAGGGGGCATGGGGGGGTTCACGTAGAGGCAGACATGGTCATGGCGGTGGCCTCACCCTCCGGGGCAACAGACAAGGAGGCAATAATAGTCAGGTTGGGGGTCTCACCCTCCGGGGCAGTAGACATAGAAGCAGTAAGTCGGGTTGGGGGTCTCGCCCTCCGGGGCAGTAACATAGAAGCAGTAATAGTTGGGGGGGGGGGGGGGGGGTATGGGTCTCACCTTCCAGGGCAGTAGACATAGAAGTAGTAATAGTCGGGGGGGTCTCACCCTCCGGGGCAACAGGCATGGAGGCAGTAATAGTCGGGTTGGGGGTCTCACCCTCCGGGGCAACAGGCATGGAGGCAGTAATAGTCGGGTTGGGGGTCTCACCCTCCGGGGCAACAGACATAGAAGCAATAATAGTCGGGTTGGGGGTCTCACCCTCCGGGGCAACGGACATGGAGGCAGTAATAGTCGGGTTGGGGGTCTCACCATCCGGGGCAACAGACATGGAGGCAGTAATAGTCGGGTTGGGGGTCTCACCCTCCGGGGCAACAGACATGGAGGCAGTAATAGTCGGGTTGGGGGTCTCACCCTCCGGGGCAACAGATATGGAGGCAGTAATAGTCGGGTTGGTTGTCTCACCCTCCGGGGCAACAGACATGGAGGCAGTAATAGTCAGGTTGGGGGTCTCACCCTCCAGGGTAGTAGACATAGAAGTAGTAATAGTCCGGTTGGGGGTCTCACCCTCCGGGGCAACAGACATGGAGGCAGTAATAGTCAGGTTGGGGGTCTCACCCTCCAGGGTAGTAGACATAGAAGTAGTAATAGTCCGGTTGGGGGTCTCACCCTCCGGGGCAACAGACATGGAGGCAGTAATAGTCGGGTTGGGGGTCTCACCCTCCAGGGTAGTAGACATAGAAGTAGTAATAGTCCGGTTGGGGGTCTCACCCTCCGGGGCAGTAGACATAGAAGCAGTAATAGTCGGGTTGGGGGTCTCACCCTCTGGGGCAGTAGACATAGAAGCAATAATAGTCGGGTTGGGGGTCTCACCCTCCGGGGCAACAGACATGGAGGCAGTAATAGTCGGGTTGGGGGTCTCACCCTCCGGGGCAGTAGATATAGAGACAGTAATGGTCGGGGGTGGGCCTTTCCCCCCTCCTCTCCTCGTCGCTCCTCAGCTCTTCTCCATCCACCGACTCCACCAGAGAGCTCTGGGCCGCCAGCATCCTGCTCAGCTGTGCGTTCAGCATCTCTCCCGCCCGGAAAATGGAGCCCGGGAGAGAAGTTCCGGCTACAGAGGGAAGATTCCTAACCCTCCGTCACGTCATGAATAAACAGGTGACAGGGCGCTGAGGTGGGGGGAACTGAGAGGCTACATTACAGACATGTCATGCTCAAGAGACGACGTCACACACGTGAATGTGAGCAGAATGAGCCAATGACATCACGCATGAGGCATGACGTAATATTAGTACAGTTTATTTTACAATTCCATCTATAATTTTTAAACAGAGGGGCGACTCATGGCGATGAATATATACAAAGGTTTGGTAATTGTTAATAAATAAAAAAAAGTGGCAGCAACCCTGGATTCCCGTAGTAAAGATGGCGCCGGACTGAGTTGGTGGGCGTGGCAGCGAGGATGTTCCCGCCTAGGGCGCGCGGCACTCTGGGACGGGGGCGTGTCGTTAGCAGCAGGAGGCGGTGAGGGAGCGCGGCGCCATCTTGTTCAGTCTTTGTAGCGGCTGGCGATCGTTTGCGCGGAGAGTTGCTCGATTGTGAGACAGCGAATCACCGAGACACAGAGCAGCGGCCATGGGGAGGAAGAAAAAGAAGCAGCTGAAACCTTGGTGCTGGTATCCTTTGCATACACGGGGCGCCCGTCTGGCACACACGCCATGGCCGAGGAGCGGTGTGGTGGCTGGGTGAGGGGGGCGGCTCTGCCTCAAGTAGTTTTTCTTTTGGGGGCTGGTTCTCCTTTTGGTCGGGTCACTGACGCAGTCCTTGGATTTTCCTCTCTGATGGCCCGGCGACTCGCGGCCTACAAGGCCAACCTGAAATCCTGGGGTTGCCCTGAACAGCCAATCAGGAGCCTGGTTTCATGGAAAACACGTGACCTGACTTACTGGCCCGTGCTTTAGAAGTGTTCTATTGTGTACTCTTACAGGGGTTCTCTAGGGGGCTTTTAGCTTCCAAGGAGAGACAGGTGCCCCCTTGGCTTGCGGGAATCACGGTGCTCTATTATTCACTATGGAGAAAAAGGATGCAAAGTATGATTTTTCTTTTACATCAAGACAGAACGCAGGATAGTGAAAATCCTGGGTGTTGATCCTCCTCCTGGAGGCAAATTGTCATCTGAGGTCTGCACTTGCACCATGACATAACCAAACTGAGGCAAAGTAGCATTTAAAGTGGACCAACACCCACCCCTGATCGGCCCTGGAATCTATAAGATTCCCGGGGTGCTCAGCTCCCTCCCCGCGGCGCATCTGAAATCGGGATGCCTCGCTGTGTGAAAGCCCCTAAAAACTGACCTTATCGGCGACGGATGAGCCGCCTCCCGCGCGTCCCTCTAGTAGGGCGCGCACCTGCGGCGGCCGTTTGTGAATGGCCGGCGCGAGCGGCGGCTGCTGCTTATCCGTCGCCGATAAGGTAAGATTTTAGGGGCTTTCTGGGGGGTTTCACACAGCGGGGCATCCCCGATCGGGGTGCCCCTTGAAAGTGGACCAACACCCAGGATAGTGAAAATCCTGGGTGTTGGTCCACTTTAATGTTCTGGGGCAAGGTGGCATAGGATTTGCTTTTGGGGATCCTCGTATGGGATTGTTCCTCTTCAAAATGTAACAAAAGCTTGGGAATTTGAAATTCCAGAGTTTGGTTCAAGGTCCCCTGGGCAACCTGAATTAGTATTACCTGTTGTGTGAACCCCCAGAAAGGCCATTATAACCCACCTATCCCTGCTCAAACGGCACAGGCTCTCGTCCAATCAGTTCCCTTTGTCAGGTTTACTTTCTCATCTCATCTCAAACTTTTAAACTTAGTAATGTTAGGGACGGGGTACTAATTGGACGGCCTTGACGCGGCTACCTCGCTTTTACATTCATTGCAATCTATGTCCACTAACGGTCCATGTTCTTAACAAGTGTTAGCTAGGTTTTTCAATAGTATGAGCGTGCAGAGGGTTAACTTTCTCTCTTTTTTACTTTCTCATCTCTCCCATTTGGATGCACCTCCAGCAGCAACGCATGGGTTAATCTCAGCTGTAGGTGGGGACAGTAAAAAAAACAAAAAAACTAGCTCCTTCTGGCCTATATAGGGCAGACTGTGGCAGGCTTTCCACATTTCTTTTCTTGCAGTCCTTACTTACAGTGCTGAGCGGAGGCTTTTCTCAGTCTGTATCCCAGCCCATCACAGCTGCAGCGTTCCTAGGGACCCCTGTTAGAGGCATGCTTTTGGCTTGGGAACAGACTTTGTGGGGGCATGCATGGGACCAGGTAAGCGTGTTGGGTCCGAGCCCCAAGGACCAGCGTCCATCTGAATCTGAGCCCCGCTGCAGCAGGGTACCTTATCTTTGGGCCTTGCATGGCGGCCCTGCTGTCTCCCACTGAGCCTTGGTCCCTCTAACCCTGGGGCCATGAACCTGCGTGAGATGCAGTATGCCTTCCCTGTGGCTGCTGGTTGGGGCCTGAGCTAGGTGGCTGGGCTTCCTGGTGGTCTTGTCACAAGGGGGCGTGGTAACCATACATCCGGCCTCCCTATTGGCAGACTCGGGAAGGGGCAGGCCGTCGGTGCCTGTGACTTCGGCCTGCTGGGACCTTACAGTGGTGGAGGGGACAGGACAGCTGCATTTGCATGGTCCCTGTTGCCTTGCCTGGATCTTTGCTTGGTAGCTCTGGCACTGCCTCCCTGTTCTCCTGGGCTGAGTATCAGATCCAGTGCGACTGCCACCCCTCTGTTTTCTATAGTCAAGTAGGGCTCCCTCTAGGGGCAAAGCCTTTTGACTTGTACTGATTCCTTTAGGGATCTGACATTGTTTTTGTTGTTGCAGGGTGGCAGTCCGGAAGCTGCTGCATCCTTGGCCGGTGGGTAAATCTCAGGAGGGTGTGGGGACCAGAGCTCCAGCTGTATTGCTTTGCAGTTATAGCAGCTGTTTTACCATGTTGGAGGCATTGGAGGCAACAGGGTTTTGCATTTTAATGAAGAGTGGTGACACGTGTCCCATGCATGCCTGACCTCGGCACTTTATGCCTCTGTCAGGCTCCACACCTCACTCTGGCTGTCCAGTTTCATCTGCTGCTTGTCTGAGCGGGATACCCCCTTGGGGGGCTGCCAGGTCAGTCTGTCCCAGGGTCTGCCCAGGTAGCTTGGTTGGAATGCATAGCCGGGGGCATCCCGAATCTGCCTCTACCCACCCAGACGTAAAGGATAAGCGTTGGCATATTCAGACAAAATCCTTGGAGGATTCTAGCGTCAGGTCAGGCATGGTTTTCCCAGGCTTGCGCCTTTTCGACAAGCTGGTGCCAAAGGAGTGGGAGAAACCGGATACGTTTCCGTCTCTTCCTTAACTTAAACTTAAAATATATTCATTTTAGATGTTGGGGAATAGTTTAAGGATCTGAGGCTTATCATTGAATATTGCTGAAGGTATGGTTTAAACCTTCACCTCCTACTGCCGCAAGCCTTGCAATTTGTCATATTCTCTCCTTCCAGTCCAGAATCTGACACACGCTCTGTTTTGGTCACTCTCCAAACAGAGACTTGACAAAACTGAATATTGCTAGTTGTAAGGTCTGTATGCTCAGTTGACCTAAAGGAAACATTCATTAGTTTGCTCATAATTTGCTTGCAGCCAATTGGTTGAAATTACTTTTGCAGAATCAGTTGTGGGCATTTCCTTATGCACAACTTCCTCTAGTAATATAAAATATATATTTGAATTTCTGTGGAAAGTCCTTAACTCGCTCTCAGGTACTGCAACAGAGACTTTGACGACGAGAAGATCCTTATTCAGCACCAGAAAGCCAAGCACTTCAAATGTCACATCTGTCACAAAAAGCTCTATACCGGGCCTGGCCTGGCGATCCATTGTATGCAGGTAGGCAGCAGGCTAGTTCTTAACCAGGTGGGGGCGTGTTACTCTGGGCGCTGTCTTAACTACCTTTTCTCAAAACATCCTTAGCGCAGCATACCACTGAGATATTAAAGCTCTGTCCCAAGGTCCAACAGAATACACAAGCTTTAGCTCCTCATCCAGACACCAGTACTTTGTGTTCCTGGGGCAGGAGCCAGACTACCAGCTTCTGAACCACTGGTTTGGGTAAGTAGACCGGGTCGCTGTGGATCTGATTGGCTTGACCCATTCCTTTGCTTCGGAGGCAGCCTGCCGGAGACCGAGGGGATAGGCCAGATTCCCCTATCCCAGCGCTAGCCTCAGACCAGGTATGCTACGGTCTGAGGCATTGTGGAAATCGTCAGGGGGGGATTTACACGCCCCGCCGCCCTTTAGCTCTTGTATTAAGTTTCTTACATGGAAAGCTCTCTTATTGGTGGCAATAACTTCAGCCTGCAAAATTAGTGAAAACCAGGCTCTATACTGCCGCCACCACTTTGTTAAAAGTTTTCCAGGATCGTATGATATTACGGGTGGATCCTTGCTACCTTCGTAAGATCTCTTCTGACTTTCATCGGATCCAAGAGATTATCCTTCACCTGCCGGGGACAGTGTCTACAGAACTTGTGGAGGAATCAAGTCTTTGGATGTCAGGGCCTGTTCGCTGGTATACCTTCGACAAAGGATTGGAGGAAGGCTGATGGCTTATTAGTTTCCCTCTTTGGTCAGAGGGAAAAGGTCAGCATGTTTCTAAGGCAACATTGGCTTGATAGATGAAGAGCACTATCAGATTTGCTTGCAACGGATCTCCATCTCCCCCCCCCCCCTACTGGGGTCTGGAAGAGGAGCTAAAGCTTTTGTGTATTATGGTGGTTCCTACCTTGTGCGGATCCTGAATATGTCAGTGGTATGCTGCCCTTTCGGATGTTAAAAAATAAGTTACCAGGTAACTAACTTTTAAGTTTTTCTACAGGTACATAAAGAAACTATTGATGCCGTGCCAAACGCCATCCCCGGGCGTACAGACATTGAGTTGGAGATTTATGGCATGGAAGGTATTCCTGAGAAGGACATGGATGAGAGGAGGCGGATGTTGGATCAGAAGACACAAGGTATGGGCTTGCTGTAATAGCTGGACCTAAGCTGTGATGTCACTCTTGATGACTTACTATACTTCTGTGCTCTCTCACAGTTGACGGATCAAAAAAGAGACAGGATGATTCAGATTATGATGATGATGACGAAGGGCCATCAAACTCCTTTCCACCACAGATGCAGACACAACAAGGATACTTGCCAGCCATGGCTCAGGCAGGACTCCATGGCTTATCCGGGGCTCCTGGCATTCCCCCAGGTAACCATCATGTATCCTCAGCTTGGGACAGTTTAGATTCAAAAAAATGCATTTTTCCTGTATTCAATACTAAAAAGGCCTTACCCCATTTCCTATAACGCAGACTAGAAGACAGCTAAGGAGGGCACCCAGAATGCTGAAGCCCCCATAATTCTTACCTTAGCCTCTATCCTCCACAAGGAGTAAAGAGCCACCCGGCGCTCACATGGGTAGCGACGTTCTGACCACTGGAAAGCCCCGTCCACCTGAGTCCCGCTGTATTCCAGGTACAGGATCAGCATTCTGGATGCCCTCCCCAGCCCGTTTTATAGTGGCAGAAACCAACAACGCACGGGTGTTTCTTCATGATCCTGATAAGAGCCAAGTCCTGTCTAATTATTCCCAGAGGCAGGCACCACAGCTACCAAGTGTGTGGGGCTGATAACAATATCAAGAGTGTCAAGAGCAAAGGTGCTACTGGGTAATTAGAAAGTTTGGATGACATGATATGGCCCATCTCAAAATCAGCATGTCACTGTATAATTTTGATGCTGGCGGTCAGCTAAAAGCCATTAAAATTTAATGGGCTAAAAATATACACTTTCAAAAGTTAAATCGAAAGTGGACTTACTATTTAAGTGCAACGGTAAAACATAACAATGGATTAACAATACTGCCCAGATTATAATATTGGCCGTCTGGCTTTGATGCTGCTCCACTACCTGCAATAGTTTCTGAAATGCTAAAGAAGGAAAGAATGCAGTCTCAAGAGACTGACTTGTTGGTAGGCACCAAGCCAGCCTTCTTGTTAGGACAAACTTCTCTTGAGGCATTTCACCCATGGATAATTACAAGACCAGCATGCTGGCACCTGCAGAGTATTCTACACCACTCAGGGAACAACAAATGGCACATCATAAATCATGCCAGGCAGGATTACTCCTCAGTTTATACAGTATCTAGGAAGGATTACCACACAAATCTGTAAATTCAGCTTACGTAATTTTATTCATCCTTGTGAACTGTATCTTTTCATAAACTGTAGGCATGTCTTAAAGCTTAAATGTCAAAAATCTCCAATTGGTTGCCCCCTAAACCAAACCCCCCATCAGTGATTTAAGCTATTTGACAGGGCTTAAAGTGCACCTATACTCGGTGACATTTCTCTTCAATTTCCATCCCTAGCCCAGTGTCACAAATCAGCTTGTTTCTTTTTTTAGTAAAGCCTTTGCCCAATATTTATAACAGGACCTGGATGCAGTCGGCCATATTGCTCCTTGGCCGAGCAGCCCCGCCTCCAGCGATGTTTAGTCACAGTACAGGTTAATGGATTTGGTTGTAGCACACTGTACTCTGATAACATCAAAGATGATGAAGGGTAAGGAACATGGTGAATTGATAAGGGTTCAAACACCTCCGAGGTGTCTCTGCTTATTAGACACCAGACTACAAAATATATTGGAACAGGGAGGTAATGAACTCCAGGGAAAGTTATGCATGATAATTCATGATTTTTAATGCTCATAAATTGTGATATACATGCATATATATATACAGTGAGATTTACAGATTCTGATACACTAGAAAAAGTACATATGTAGCATTAAGGAGTCATACATTCAGGGCAAAGCAGCAGATAACAGACCAACCCAAAAGGCGGATAGCAATAAGCAAAACAATGAGCAATAAGTAATATGCCCTATAATGTTATCCTTCAAGCACAAAAAGTCAAGCGCATAACATAGCAGATAAGCAAAACCAGACGAGCTTACAGGCTGACGCAGAGTTCTGACGTCATCATCACATGCCAAGTTGCATCCCAGTCACAACTATGGATGCAGGCATTCCTCTTGATAAAGGTCTCATTGCAGACCGAAATGTTGAGGGGTTATACGACCTGCGGTCAGCCTGTAAGCTCTCGTCTGGTTTTGCTTATCTGCTATGTCATGCGCTTGACTTTTTGTGCTTGAAGGATAACTTTATAGGGCATATTACTTATTGCTCATGGTTTTGCTTATTGCTATCTGCCTTTTGGGTTGGTCTGTTATCTGCTGCTTTGCCCTGAATGTATGACTCCTTCTTAATGCTACATAAGTACTTTTTCTAGTGTATCATAGAATCTGTAAATCTCACTGTATATAGCCTGCACGCATGTATATCACAATTTGAGCATTCAAAATCATGAATTATGCATAACTTTTCCCCTGGTGTTCATTACTTCACTGTTCCAATATATTTAGTCACAGTACACACAGCTTGGCAATGGCGAGCCCGTTAACCTAATCTTTTGTGAGATTTTTATTCCATTTTTTCCCCAAGTTTTTTGAGAATTATTTAAATTATTTATTTCTTTGCATTCAACTGACGACTTTCTCACATTTTTCTGTAAGAAAAACTTTTATATATTTTTTTTCCCTTAGTGCAATTCAGCATTATTTTCAGCTGTGCTAGTTATTTAAAAATGTGCACAGCTAAAATGGTGCTGAATTGCACTAAGAAAAAAATCATAAAAATGTTTACAGAAAAACATGAGAAAAAAATACCACTTTGTGAATACTCACCTGTAAAATGGGTATTATGTCGCACACCCCGCTTCAAGAAATTCATAACGTGTGGGTAATACTGACCTTTAGAGGGCGATATGCAGAGATGCCAGGAAAAAAGAGTCCCTCCCGGTCCATAAATACCTGGGACCTCCCACTCATTACCCAGTATAAGAACAGCAGTAAGGTAAGGGACCAGGAAGAGCCCAACACAAAGCATAACAACAGTTCACCATATAAAGGATCCAGAATACAAAAGGGCAGGGTGAAGCGGGGTGTGTGACATACTTATAATACCCATTTTACAGGTGAGTATTCACAAAATGGTATTATTCTAAGTATGTCACACACCCCGCTTCAAGAAATTCATAACGTGTGGGACATCCAACAGCAGTGTCCATGAAGGGCGGAGATCCAAAACAAGGCAACAAGGCACAACTTAAACCACTGCAGCTTGCAGAACTTTGCGGCCAAACACAGCATCCGCTGAGGCCCGAACATCAACCTTGTAAAACTTGGAAAAAGTGTGAACAGAAGACCAAGTAGCAGCCTTACAAACTTGCTCAACAGAGGCCTGGTGCAGAAAAGCCCAGGACGTCCCAACCGCACGAGTAGAATGAGCAGTAACACGAAAAGGGGGTACCTTTCCTTTGGCAGAATAGGCCCCAACTATGGTCTGACGGATCCATTTACCAATGGAAGACTTGGCAGGCGCCAAGCCTTTTCGGGGCCCGGAGGGCACCACAAAAGGCATCCGTCTTACGAAAGGAAGACGTTACCTCCAAATAATACTTCACAACACGAACCACATCCAAAGAATGCAGGGCCCTCTCCTTGTCATTGCTGGGATTAGGACACAGAGAGGGCAGAACAATGTCTTGGTTTAGGTCGAAAGGCAGAAACAACCTTAGGAAGGAAATCGGACTTGAAACGAAAAACCACCTTGTCCTGATGCCCCTCAAAGTACGGGGCTTGAATGGACAAAGCCGCCAACTCAGAGACACGCCTAACCGAAGTGATGGCTACCAAAAAGGCCACCTTCTGCGTAAGTGAAGACAAGGCAATATCATTCAAGGGCTCAAAAGGAGAATCCTGAAGAGCAGAAAGAACCAAATTCAAATCCCAAACAGGGAGCAAAGGTTTTCTAGGAGGCCGCACGTGCGTGACTCCCTGGAAAAAAGTCTTAACCAAAGGATGTAGGGCAAATGACCTTTGAAAGAACACCGCCAGGGCAGAAACCTGCCCCTTCAGAGTACTAAGCTGGAGCCCCAGGTCCAGACCATGTTGAAGAAACTTCAGGATTCTGGAGATGGAAAATTCCCTACAAGGCAACGCCCTGATCTCACACCAATCAATATAAGACCTCCAAGTTCTATAGTAGATATTAGAGGAAGACCGCTTCCTAGCACTAATGAGAGTTCGAATCACAGCATCGGAAAGACCTTCCTCCTTCCAAGATGGAGGTTTCAGCAGCCACGCCGTCAAAGCCAGCGTTGGTAAATTGGGATAACGTAGTTGACCCTGGGTGAGCAGATCCGGCAGCAGAGGCAGAACGAACTGATCCTCTGCTAACCTTACCACATCTGCTAACCAAACCTGTCTTGGCCACCTTGGAGCTACCAGAATTGCTGACGCACCCTCCAGGGCCAGCTTGTGCACCACTCTGGCCACCAAGGGAAACGGAGGGAACAGATACAGAAACCCCAGATCCCACCAGTTCAGACACATGGCATCCACTGCCAGAGCCAGTGGATCCCGTGAGAGAGACACAAATGTCAGAAGTTTGTGATTGTGACGAGAGGCAAAGAGGTCCACCACCGGGGACCCCCACCTGAGACAAATCAAGCGAAACACTTTGGGGCTGAGAGACAATTCCCCCCGGCGAGCTGAGAACCTGCCCAGAGAGTCCGCCTCCGTGTTCTCCGCTCCCGGAATGTAAACTGCTGAAATGCACAGGACGTGGGTCTCCGCCCAGGCCAGAATCAAAGACACTTCCTTGAGGGCACT
The DNA here is from genome assembly GCA_027917425.1 of Gastrophryne carolinensis. Lineage (NCBI taxonomy): Eukaryota > Metazoa > Chordata > Amphibia > Anura > Microhylidae > Gastrophryne > Gastrophryne carolinensis. The sequence continues at coordinate 82,487,137 of CM051243.1, forward strand.
CCTGCTGCGAGTCCCTCCCTGGTGATTGATGTAGGCGACCGCTGTCCGATTTTCCGACCGGACTTGAACCGGCAATCCTTGCAACTGATGAGTCAAGCGAAACAGAACCATCCTGATGGCCCTCAATTCCAGAACATTGATGGACTCGTGAGCCTCCTGAGGCCCCCACAGTCCCTGAAACTGACGATCCTTCCAGAACCCCCCCCCCCCCCCCCCATCCTGATAGACTGGCATCCGTGGTGACCGTCTCCCAACAAGGGGCCAGAAAGGATCTGCCCCTCGACAGATTGATTGGATCCAGCCACCACTGAAGGGAGCACAGAACTCAGGGAGTCATCAGGAAGGACTGATCCAACGACAGTGGCGACCCGTCCCAGGCCGCCAACAGATGGAGCTGGAGTGTCCTTGTGTGGAACTGAGCAAAGGGAACCGCTTCGAAGGAGGCTACCATCAATCCCACCAGCCTCATCCCCAGTCTGATGGCCGGACGAGGGATAGACAAGAGGAGTCGAACCAACTCCTGAATCCAGAGAACCTTGGACTGAGGAAGAAACACCCTGGCCTGGGAAGTATCCAGGGACATTCCCAGAAAAGACACCAACCTGGACGGAGAAAGGGAGGACTTGGGGTAGTTGATCACCCACCCGAATCTCTCCAGAGTGGACACCACAGTTCTGGTGTCCAATACCGCTTGGCTGAAGGAAGATGCCATAATGAGAAGGTCGTCCAGATAAGGGACAATGCGAATACCCAGGGCTCTGAGGAGAGCCATCACCCCGGCCAGCACCTTGGTGAAAACCCTTGGAGCCGAGGTAAGACCGAAAGGAAGTGCCACAAACTGAAAATGCCAATCCTCCACCACGAACCTGAGAAATCTCTGGTGCGCTGGAAAAATCGGCACATGCAGATAGGCGTCCTTGATGTCTACGGACGTCAGAAAGTCCCCCTGCCGAAGAGAATGGATAGCTGAACGCAGCGTTTCCATGCGTAATTTCCGCGGACGGACGAACCTGTTGAGGATCTTTAGATCCAGAATGGGTCGAACCGTGCCGTCCTTCTTGGGCACCGTGAACAGATTGGAATAAAAGCCCCGACCCCTGTCTGAGGGGGGCACTGGGCAAATAACTGCCATATCCAACAGACTCTTTACTGCCGCCTGGAGCTCCTGCGCGGCCAGAAGGTCTGAAGGCACCCGAGACCTGAGGAATCTGGGAGGGGGCCGGAGCTCGAACTCCAGCTTGTAGCCGGAAGACACCACTTCCCGGATCCATCTGTCTGAGACCTCCCGGTCCCAGACCTGGGGGAAGTGTTGCAGCCGTCCCCCCACCCACATGGGTGAGGGCGCCCCCTCATTGCTGAGCTGGCTTGGCAGCGGGTTTGGGCTTGGAGCCCCAGCTGTATCCTGGGCGGCCACGTCCTCTGCCCCTGTTCCAGGAATCTCCTCTGGCTGCGGGGAAAACAATTCCTCTGCCAGCTCTAGCCCCACGAAAGGAAGGAGCAAAGGAACCCGCCCCCCGAAAGGGACGACGCTGTTTTTTGCGTTGAGGTAACTTACCACCCTTGGCAATTGAATCCAACTTCTCACCAAAGAGCCGTAATCCCACAAAGGGAAGAGCGGTCAGCGACTTTTTAGACACACAATCAGCCGCCCACTGGCGCAACCAAACCGAACGCCGGATAGTCACCAATAGAGCCGACGTTCTGCCACACATCATCAGTGTGTCATCCAAGGCGGCTAGTACAAATGACAAAAACAATTCACACCTTTTAAGGCCAAGGAACTCGTCACTATCCGGATCTAACCCGGAAGAAGTCAACAGGTCCCTGACCACCGACCTGGTAGCCACCACCAGCAGCGCTGAAGCACAAACCGGCCTCATGGCTGACCCGACACTGGCAAAACCATGACAAGCCATTTGGTCAATGCGTTTATCCTCACCATCTTGAAGCGTGGAGCAATCGAGAGAATTTAAAACAGTAGTGTTGGATAAACCCAGAATCTGTGCATCCACCTCGGGAGGGGACGTCCAACGCTTAACCGTATCCAAGGGAAAGGGATATTTTTTTGTCCCAACCCTGAGGGACATGTGGGAGCCGGGCAGGCCTCTCCCATTCCTTAGCAATAATCCCATCAAAATGCTTTTGGTTAGGAAATTCCAAGCGCGGCCTGGATTCTTCGAAAAATTCCCCCTTTTGCTGTGGAGCCACCTCAGGAGGAGAAATATCCAAAACCTCAAACATCTGAGCCAGAACATTAGGAGTATCCGAAGACCTCCCCAAGTCCCGCTCGGTATCAGCACCCACAAACTGCTGATCGTCTGAATTATCTGATTCTTCATATACCTCCCCTTCCTCAAGTTGGGAGTAATCAGACCAGTCCAGATTATCAAGATCATCTAAGTCGGCCGCCGGTGAAGACGGCGACAAGTGCTTTCTCTTAGCCGGAGCCTTTCTGGTGACCGTGCTGGAGAATAATTTTTCAAGATTTGCCAATTGGGCACACATCTCCGATTGCAACTGCCCGCCCATGACAACGTCAGACTGGGCACGGATCAAACTGGGAGGGGGGGGGGAGACCGGCGGCGCTGAACCAACCGGACTGCCGCGTAATAGTCTGCTGTGCGCATGGTATATATACATCATCGCCAGTAAGGGATGCCCCACACCCCATACACTTCCGGGATTGCCCCGAGGGGAGCCCGAGCCCAGTATCCGGGGATGCCTCCATAAGGTGAACTTATAGTTGGTTGCAATGACCAAGGGAATTACGCATATAAGCAACCCGGGATGCCCCTTTAATGTCCCAAGTGGGAGGATTTGCAATAAGCCAATTAAGAACCCAGGGACCCTAGGACTGCGAGAAACACCCTAACACCACTGTAGGTTATATCTGAAAGACATAATAAAAATGGCTAATAAGAAAAGTGGAGTATAAAATATATATATATATATATGACATAAAAATATATAATTATAGGTGATTGGACAGAAGGGGGGCCCACCGGGCCACTCACTGTGGTCCTGAAGACAGCTTCCTCTCTCCGTGAGGTAAAGAGCAGCTCTGAGGAGAGAAGGGGGGCGTGGCCAGCTCCTTCTGAGGAAACAGGCACAGAGAAAAGCACCTCAGCGGTGCCTGTGACGCAGGGGCGGGCCGCAGCGCTGGAAAGCCCGGCCCCGCCCCCTAAGAGTGAAAGCGTGAGGGGAGAAGCTCCCCTCCGCCATGACAATGCAAAAAGGCCGGCACCGCAGCCATTTGCGGCCGCGGCGCCGGTCTCAGAAGAGACAGGAGGAGGGGAGCGGGCCGTGGCTTTGACCCTGACGCACAGCCCCGCCCCTTTTACCTCAGGGAGAAAGCCTGCATAAAAATGGCGGCCACAGCGCCGTTTTGACAGAGAAATACACGCTGTTATGAAGTAATAAATAAGTTAATAACTATTGGGAGGATAATTTAATTAATACATTAAAACATTAAGAATTAATGATTACAAAATTTGGACCTAACACCGAATAAGGGGCCCTGCTCCTACCCTCCGCTATCCTGCTAGAGAGAGGGGCATTACCCAAAGGGGGGGACCACCCAAAGTGTAAGGCCAAGGGACGGGGCATCCCAAACCGGGGTCACCGTCCCGGATGACCGCCTACCCTCTTATATAGGGTCTCACGGGAGAGCATTTGCTCTCACCCGGACCCGGAACGTCAGCATAGGCTGGGAGGCATGAGGTAACAGAAAAAAAAGATCCAGGCGGAAATAACTAAAGGGCTGGGAGTCATCCCGGCTACCTGAAATCCCCCTGTGCAAGGAGGAGACCACATCTTCTGACTTGCTCGCCGTCTGCAGAGATGAAGACTGGGTAATGAGTGGGAGGTCCCAGGTATTTATGGACCGGGAGGGGCTCTTTTTTTTTTTTTTCCTGGCATCTCTGCATATCGCCCTCTACAGGTCAGTATTACCCACACGTTATGAATTTCTTGAAGCGGGGTGTGTGACATACTTAGAATATACAAATCTGTGAAACTCACCTGTAGAATTGTTTTTGAATATATCCAGTCCAGGTTGTCCCAGAAGTGATGACATGTTGGTAGTCTGCCACCAGGTGGCGCAGTTCCTGCAAGATCCAAAGCTGTAACTCCTCCCGGACCCCTATAAAAAGAGGTGTCTCAGTAGAATCCCCAGTGGTCAAAAAGCAGTAATAAGACAGGCTGGGAGGCCAAGAAACATTGTTGCATCACATAGCTTCAGCATGTACTCTCTCCGACAAAAGACTAAGGACAACGGTCCAATATAAAAGGTAATCACCATAACGGGCAAACGAGATAATGAAACCAAGGGTGGGGTGGGACGACCTGGACTGGATATATTCAAAACAATTCTACAGGTGAGTAATCACAGAATGGTATTTTCACTATATCCAGTCCAGGTGGTCCCAGAAGTGATGACATGTGGGACATCCAAAAGCAGTGTCCATTAGGGTGGGATCCCCAGTGCAGAACAGCATGTAGTTCATTTCACTACCGTCTGAAGCACCTTTCGGCCAAAGACAGCATCAGCTGAGGCCCTAACGTCAACCTTGTAAAACTTGGTAAAGGTATGAACGGAAGACCAAGTGGTGGCCTTACAAACCTGTTCAACAGATGCCTGGTGCCGAAAAGCCCAGGAAGCACCAATAGCTCTAGTAGAAAGAGCTGTAACGTGAAAAGGGGGTTCCTTCCCCTTGGCAGAATATGCTTGCCACCACTGCCTGTCTGATCCACTTAACTGAGAGTGGACTTGGCCGGAGGCAAGCCCTTTCTGGAACCCTCAGTGAGAACAAACCGCGAATTCGACTTCCTGAAGGATTCCAGGTAGTACTTAATGGCTCTGACCACATCCAAGGCATAGAGGGTCACATCCAAGGCATAGAGGGTCCTTTCCTTAGAATTAATCGGTGCAGGACAAAGGGGAGGCAGGACAACTTCCTCATTAAGGTGAAAGGGAGAAAAAATCAGGCTTAAAACGAAACACCACCTTCTCCTTATGCCGCTCAATGTAAGGAGGCTTCATACAAAGCGCGGCCAGCTCCGACACACTGAGGTGATAGCTACCAAAAAGACCACCTTTAGGGTCAAAATAACCAAGGCAGCATCACACAAAGGCTCAAAGGGGGGCCCCTGGAGAGCAGAAAGCACGACATTCAAATCCCACACTGATAATACAGGCTTACGTGGTGGACATACATGGGTAACTCCTTGGAATAAGGTCCTGATCAGTCTGATTGGCAAGGGATCTTTGGAAAAAGATGGCCAAGGCCACGACCTGGCCCTTGAGGGTGCTGAGCTGTAGACCCAAGTCTAGGCCGTGTTGCAAAAAACTACAAAATCCTAGCAACAGAGATTGTGCGACAAGGGAAACTCTTTGATTCACACCAAGCAATGTAGGCATGCCAAACTCTAGTAAATCATGGAAGAAGACTTCTTCCGCGCCTAAATCATGGTCCGCCAGGATTGAGGTTTCAGTAGCCAGGCCGTCAAAGCCAGCGTCTGTAAATTGGGGTGCCTCAGCAACCCCTAAGTGAGAAGTCCTGGGTCGTCGGGCAAGATGTAGCGACTGACATCTGAACCAACTCCGTCTCGGCCAGTGAGGGGCCACCAGGATGGTTGGTATACCCCCTCCTGGGCTATCTTGCGCAGCACTCAGGAGTGGAAACGGAGGGAATGCATAAAGGAGCCTGAACTCCATCCAAGGAATTGCCAGAGCGTCCGTGGCAAATGCCAGAGGATCTCGTGACAGAGAGACGAACCTTGGGAGCTTGTGGTTGTGTCTGGACACAAACGGGTCCACATCCGGCTGACCCCAGCGGGAAGACAGGGCGTGAAAAATCTTGTTGCTGAGAGACCATTCCCCCAGATGAGAGGCACTCCTGCTCAGGGAATCTACCCCCGGGGTTGTAAACCGCCAAGATGCAGGGAACATTCTTCTCTGCCCAAGTCAGAATCTGGGTCACCTCCTTGAGGGCTCACTTGCTCAGAGTCCCTCCCTGGTGATTGATGTAGGCGACCGCCATCTGATTGTCCAAGCGAACCTGGATCGCACGACCCCTTAAGTGGGCAGTCAAGCGAAGAAGCACCAAACGTATCACTCTCAACTCCAGGAGATTGATGGGCAAGTGGGCCTCCTGCGGCCCCCACTGACCCTGGAACTTCTGCGTTTACCACAGATGCCAGCCTGACCGGCTGGGGAGGTTTTTGGCAATCTCCCACCGGGGAGTCAAAGGATTTACCCACCAAAAGATTCCTGGGGTCCAACCACCACGAGAGAGATTGTCTGGCCAGGGGTGACAGCGAAAATTCCTGTTCCAGGGACTCCTGCATCCGGTCCCAGCCGGTCAACAGATTCAACTGAAGAGGTCTCATGTGGAACTGGGCGAAGGGCACTGCCTCGAAGCATGACACCGTTAGGTCCACCAGTTTCATCCCCAGACGGATAGATGGCCACTGACAAGACGGCAAGGCCTGCACCTGCGTCTGGAGGCCCGCCACCTTCTGCTGGGGCAGGAATACCTTGACCTTAGAGGTGTCCAACGTCATGCCCAGAAAGGACCTCACCATTGAGGGAACGATAGAAGACTTGGGGTAATCTGCAGCCGCCTAAAAATGAAGAGCCTCTTCCCCCTCGAAAGGAGTAGACAGATGAACCCCGAAAGGGCCGAGCAGGCCTCCATCTCTGAGGGAGTCTCCCATCCTTCGCCAGGAGGTCCAGACGCTCCCCGAATAACTTGAGCCCCAAGAAGGGGATACTAGTGAGTGGTTTCTTGGCCTCAGCGTCAGCCGACCATTGCCGCAGCCAGAGCGAGCGACGAAGCGCAACAAGCAGGGCCGAAGCCCTGGCGCCAAGCAGGACACTATCCTCGCTAGCTGAGAGTAAAAAAACAATAAAATCCATGCAAGCTTTGAGGTCTTTATACTCCTCCCCCGCTTGCGAGACTTGGCAATATCAACAAGACGTCTCACCACCTTCGTGATGGCTAAGGAGACAATGGCCACGGCACACACAGGGTGAAGCCCAGCACCCACAAAGGTGAACGCATGACAAGCCAGCTGATCTATACGCCTGTCAGCAGGATCGCGCAAGGAAGCGGTATCGGGAGACGGCATAACCATAGTGTTAGATAACCCCGACACGGGGATCCTCATCAGGGAAGGGATACCGCCTGTCCAGGCCCTTAGGCAGGGATGGTAATTTATTAGGTCTTTCCCATTCCTTAAAAACCATATTGGAAAAGTAGGCCTGCTCAGGGAGGACCAGCCTCTGTCAGGCCGGAAAAAAATCACCCTGCTTCCTCTTAGCCGCTTTAGGAGGGACAATATGCAAGGTCTCAAACGCAGAAGCCAACAACTTCTCTGTATCAGGGAGCCACATATCCTCGCCCGAGGAAGAACCAGGGTCCCTGTCATAGCCAACTGACTGATCCCCTGAGGAAAAGGAATCCTTAAACAACTCTCCTTCCTCCATGGAGTCCCAACCTCCAAAAAGATCAGCAAAATCCGAGTAACCCGGCTCGATGTGCCGCTTCTTACTCGTGGCCTTCCCAGTAGCCATGCGAGATAACTGTCTCTCCAGGCTGGCAACACAGTATGCCAAGTCGGCTTGGGACCCCCTGTTGGCTTTCCCCTCACTGAGGGCTGAATGTAGTCGTGGGGGTGTTAGCAAGGCCGCAGGCAAAGGAGGACTAGGGGCAGAGACGCCTGCCCTATCATGCTTCAAAAGTACGCTCCTAGCGCAAGTGCTACAAACCGCGCTGAGTCCGCCCAGGGGGCTGGTACTGCACATGGGGCAGAGCTTCACCTGCCCAGAAGGGGCCCCTAGCTCACTATCCCCAGAAGCCTCCATTATGGTGATTATAGTGAAGTATATAGGCTACAAGGCACGAATGGCCCAAACCTAGGAGGTCACTCTTTTTGTGATCCCTCTTAAAGGGAGAGGGTGTGGAGAGAGAGGGGGGGTGGGGGAGGTAGGAGACCGGGAGGAACCACAACCCTTAGCTGGCAAGGGGCCCATCTAAAAGACACAAGCAGACAAAAATCATAAGCACTCCCACAGCACACGCATCAGAAGCCAGAATAAAAAGAGGGACTCACGGAACCGACCAGCGCTCGCTGGGGACAGTAGGAGCAGGAGGCAGGAAAAAATGGCGCTGGGAGCCAGCCTCATGTGAACCTCGAGGGGCGGGCCGCGTACCCATGACGCAAAACGTGCCATTGCGCTGTCCCCCCGCTGCAGGCGCGTAAAAGAGCGCCCTCCCACATCAAAAATGGCGCTGAGGCCGAGCAGGGAGGAAGGGGCAGCCCCCGGAGGGCCTCCCCCGGACGTGGAACGCAGCGCACCCCGCACACACGACCGAAGCCGCGGCCTCTTAGAACAAGCCCAGCCGAAGCGCCGCTTCTGCCCCCACCCCCCTCACAGCGTGCGTCAAGATGGAGGGGAGAGGAGGAGCCGAGGGAACGAGGGAGGCAAGTATGTCAGTGAGCAAAAGTCAAAAGCAGGAATGCAAAACACATAAAATAAAGCTTGTGGGCAAAGACGTGGGTATAACCCTGGGTTGGTGGTTCCTCCCCTCCCAATAGGCTCACCATCGCCTATGGCCGGCTACCCTTTAGGGGGGGTCTGCGCAGCCCCCCCCTCCCCCTTCCCCGGCGCTCTCCCTACCATCACCGCCCCGTCATCCGAGGCTGGGAGGCAGTAGTGGGTCCACGGGAACAGTGGGAATAGGGGTGCAGCGGCCGGCAGGCTATCCTAGCAGCAGTACTGCAAGATGAACTCTAGGGATTGTACTGAGACACCTCTTTTTATAGGGGGCCGGGAGGAGTTACAGCTTTGCAGTAACTGCGCCACCTGATGGCGAGCTACCCACATGTCGTCACTTCTGGGATGACCTGGACTGGATATAGTGAAAAAATACCTTGCTGTTGAATCAGCCCATGTGACTTCAATTGGCATATGGCTGCCATGCACCATAAGACCTTTTAGTCTTTTTATCAATATTGGGCAAAGGCTTTAGTTTAAAAGAACGCGGGCAGTTTTGAAGCACTGGGCTGGAGAAGGAAGGTGATGACATAATAGTTTGGGACAGCTCTGCTTGTGACAAAACGGTCCTACAGGCAGAATTGCCCTAAATATCTTATAATCCATGCTTTAGCTCTAGCCAAAAGTAACATAACCATCAGCTGTAATGAATGGCCCTTAGAAAGCTCTTAAAACATTGTATCAACATAGTATACAACTGTTGCAATTCATCAGCTGCCGGCTATTGAACTTATTGATGCATAGTTACACCTGTATGAGATGCTGATCCCCTTTTCTGAGGTAAATATGTGTGGGCTACTTGTAGCAAATTCCCAAGCTGTCAAATTGTATTGTTTGAAGAAACCCATTCTGTGTGGAAATTCTCTGGCTGGTTGGACTGATCATAAGGAAGCTTCCAGCACAGCAGCAGTGTGTCTGTGTACTTTCAACATCCCAACCACCAGAGTATTTACATGAGTTTGTGGTGGTAAAAGCATTTGAGTATGTTTAATGTTTTTACTTATTCATATCCACCTCCAGGAATACCGCCTCTTATGTCAGCTGTGCCCCCGCTGATGCCCGGGATCCCACCTGTAATGCCAGGAATGCATCATGGGTTAGTATTGCAATTGTCTTCAGGAAGTGTTCCATCAGTCACTGGACATGTGACATCTAGATAAGTTATTTGAGAACAATTTCCATATTGTAGGCATACAATGGCTACTTCTAGTTTGATGCTGTGTAGCAGTAGTTGCTGGTGTGTCTATGCCGCACTCACTTGAAACGTTTTTGTATTGAATTGGGTTGGGCAGGTAAAATATTTTTATAGGTTGGTTTTATCTGCATTTAGACTTATTTGGGTGTTCTATGTATCAAATCTGATGAATAGTGTATTCTTAAATTGGCCTGTTTATCTTTCTCACAGGATGCTGTCTATGGGTGGCATGATGGCTGCCCCAGGAATCCCCCCTATGGTGGCTGGCCTACCTCCAGGTATTTAGTCTCTTGCTGTAGAAACCTCTGTAGGCTGCATAGTCACCCATGTGCTCATGTTTCTATGGTTTCCACAGGTGTTCCACCCCCCGGTGGTCCTCGACCTGGAATGCCAGCCACCACGCTAGCTCAGCCAATGTCTGCACCAGGTGTTGGCAGACTATCTACACCTAGTACATCGGCCCCTGCTGCACAGGCTGTACCTAAACCGCTCTTCCCTAGTGCTGGACAGGTAATGAAAAGCATCCTGTTGTGTAGTTAGTATTGTAACATGCCAAACAAAGTGTTTTCAGGTACACATTGGGGGTCGTGCTAGTTTACCTGTTAACAGTGGAATAATTCTGGGATTTGTAGTTAGAAAGTATAGTAAGGGCATTAATAAAGAGCAAGCCACTCCTACTGTACCAAGACAGAGCCAAAGGAGTATAAAACTTGGAAACAGCATCAGATAAGTAAATCACAGGTCTGGGGGCACAGTCATAACACAAACTTTCAAATGATCCTTAGCACATCCGTCATTTAGTTTTGCAATCTGGTATTTGAGGATGCAAGAGCTTAGCCAGCAGACGATCTGTCCAGGGATGTTTGAATGGTTAAAGTGAACGATGATGCGTGTAGTGTAAATGAAAATACACCGTAAGTGTGAGGAGGCGTGCCTGTCATTGTGGTCTCTTCACTGCTTCCTCTCTTTGTACTGCAGATGGGATCACCTGTCACAAGTTCATCTACAACGTCCTCCAATTCGGAGACCCTCTCTACGCCTTCTAAAGCCCTCTTTCCTAGTGCTGCACAAGTATGCAGGATATTGCAGTATTTAGTGTTTGCTTCTTGGATTAACCCTTTAGACTTTCTCCTGCACACCCTCAAATGTAACATTCTGTAAAAACAAAAAAAAAAATTAAAATGGCAAATTTCTCTGATCAATGAGTCTAAAGGGTTAACGCATGCCATCAGCAAAGCTTTGAGTGGAGAGATTGTGGTTGTACATCACACTGCACAAGAGTCAGTATGTAAAAGACTTGTGTACAATTAGCCACCTCATGTCAGTTATATACATTTTAATTTAGGCAGCAGCGGGATGTAACCCTTTAGTGAAACGGCCTTAGATAAGTGCGGTTTTAGCATCCTGCTACCTTTCTGTAGGCTTGGGCTTTCTCCTGAAAATGAGATGTAACACGAGGGCATGCGCATGCTTCAGATTTTCAGTTTGTATGGACGGTGTGCTTATTCTATATGGCAAAATGACATCTTAACTTAAACCGGACCTTCACCATGATTTATTGAAAAGCTCAAACCCTTAGAAAATGATTCCCTAGCATCTAAAATTAGTATATTTTAAGTTTTTAGTCACTTATTATTCTTTCCCCCACTGGGCTGCAACTCTGTTCAGGACTTTAGGATACGGGCGCCGCCATCTTGACTCAGAAGCATCACACATACTGAGGAGAAGAGAGTGGGATAAAGTACAGGGGGGCTGGTTATAGCTGTGCTTTGCTCAGACTGAGCAGAGCTGGGGTCAGGAAAAGGTCAGCAGCCCCAGAATGCAGAGCGACAGTCAGAAGGCACTTCCTGTTTGCAGGCTGCCTGACGCTCCATGAGCCGCCATCTTGGATGTTTAAAGGGTTATAACATACAGTAGATGCAGGTAGGATGATTTTTAATGTGACCAATCTGTATGTACAGGGTGTGGGAAACATAAGATAGACTCTTATTCAGGGTGAAGGTCCGCTTTAATAACTTATCCTGTCTAGAATTTCTGCCATTGTGATGTGTGTGTGATAGTGCTTTTTTACTTTGCTTTATTGGATTAATAACAATGATGTTGTATTTACAATGTTTTCTCTTTTTAGGCTGCTGCAGCAGTGGCAGGTCCTGTGGGAACAGACTTCAAACCCTTGAGTAATGCTCCTGTTACATCATCTGAGATACCTAAACCAACGTTTCCTGCATATACGCAATCCTCCATGTCAACCACTAGCACCACTAACAGCACTGCTGCTAAACCAGCTGCTTCCATAACAAGTAAGCCTGCTACCCTGACTACTACTAGTGCCACTAGTAAGTTGATCCATCCAGATGAGGATATATCTCTGGTAAGTCTTGGCTTTTCCTCATCTCATCTTGCTATCCTGTTTGTATCTGGTGACTGTAATTCCTTTATACAGTTGATCTCTGCTATTTTTTTATATCATGTTTATCATTCTGTCTCTTTCAGCACTAACGCATGCATTTGTTTTGTTTTTTTTTCTCCTTTTTTTGTTTTTATTTTCACAGGAAGAGAAACGTGCCCAGCTTCCTAAATACCAGCGTAATCTTCCACGACCAGGCCAGGTGCCCATGGGTGGTATGGGCAATCCAGCTGTTGGCCCACTAGGAGCTATGATGGCACCACAGCCTGGAATGCCACCCCAGCAACCTGGCATGAGGCACCCTATGCCCCCCCATGGTGAGTTTGAGAGACCTCTGTCAGCATCAGTTGGTCTTCCTTCACTTGGTTTGTCCCAATAAAATGTAGCCAGATAGGCCAGGAAAAGCCAATTTGACAGTTGAAGAATGATTCGCAAGTGGTGTCCATTGCAATAGCATTGTACTTAAAGAGGAACTTACTCGGTCGTGGGGAGTTAATAAAAACTCCCCAGACCTGCTCCCCCCCCCCCCCCCCCGCCCTTCTGGCTGTCAAAAATATTTAAACTTGCCTCTCCAGGCGCATCGCGCTCGGCGTCCCTCCGCTCCCTGTCCGTCGGGCAGTGCCGTTTTTGAATCCTGGCATGCGCAGTGTCATTGCATAGGCTGCAATGACACTCGCCGAGATTTCTGAGGAGCAGTGTGGGACTTTTGAACAGAAGATGGCGAAAGGTAAGCATGTAGCCATTGCTCTAGGATGGCGAGGGGGTGGAATCGGGCCAGGAATACTTCTGGATGTCTGCTTTTTAGATAACGTCGACATCCAAAAGGCAGTGAGGGATGTTAAAAGGAACATCAGAGAAGGTCTGATGCTCCTCATTAATGTAAGGCCTGGCATCATGCTGCTCTGCTCTTTGGCTTCGCTTCCTGTTTCCCGATGTGGCACGGCCCCTGCCATTGGTCATGGCGAGTTGCCACGCCCCTCCATTGCAGTGAATGGAGGGGGTGTGACAGCTCCCGAGACTGATGGTGTGGAAGTCGCCGCGTAAAAGGGAGACAGGAAGAGAACACAGAGAGACATGGACCCATCCTTTCAGCTGAGCGCTGCTGCCCCGGACTAGGAACAATAGTCTGCATGGGAGAAAAGGCTCTGTTTACATGCAGAGACAGCGGATGCATCCCTTGCAGCACTCACTCCTTCCCCCAGCCTATCTGAATGGCTGGAGGTGCGACCACCCATTTACATCGCTGAGGGTGGGGGGGAAGCAGGTGAGTTTAGCAGGCAATCCCCATCTGAGATGCCCCTGAGGAAGGCCAGAAGCCTGTCCAGGAACCTTATAGTTAAGTTTAGAAATGGTGGTTCATGAATGTGCTGGCTACCTATAAACAGGAAGTGCTGCTGGGTTTCTTATGTGCATTCTCATTGGAACAAGGCAGCAGCATGGTGCAGTGAGAGGAAACTCCAAAATGGCTGCTACCTTTCTTTTCCAACTGTGCCAGGCTATTGGTCCAGTTTAAGTGTAGATTGAATGACGCATACTGTCCTGTATTCAATCCTAATTCTTTTTTCTGTACTTTTCTCCTCAGGTCAGTTTGGTTCGCCACACCAGAGTATGCCCGGCTTTCATCCAGGAGCAATGCCACCCTTTGGACAAGGACCTCCAATGGTTCCCCCTTATCAAGGTGGCCCCCCACGACCTCTGATGGGCTTGCGACCTCCTGTAATGTCTCAAGGTGGCCGCTACTGACCGTTCTGCACTATTAATAGGTTTGGAGATTAAAGCTTTCTTCTCACCTTGTGCTGTGTAAATAGACGCGCTCCATCTCTCCCGCATACCTGGAACTATTGGACATTGTTTTACATTGGGGAGGGGATTTTATTTCTGGGGAGGCTGGTTCAGGGACTTGAGAGCGGACGTTTTCATGATTTTGCAATTTATACAGTATGGCTTCTTTTTCACCCAGGTTTTTAGAAGTGGCGTATAGTAAATTTGGTTCGTTTAAATGTGAAGGCGCCATATACCCCCACACAAGGCAAGTTCTGTAATGTTACTATGCTCTTTGAGGCCTTCACAGCTCCTTTGGGGCTGTTGGACTTCTGGTCCCCAACTGTAGTTGGTGAGGGCAGTAACTGTGTAATGTATCTCAATGTCCTTTGACTGACCTCCATGTAATGTTCGCTATTATGTAATAAAATGAGAGAACACCTTCTGACTTTTTATTAACTGGCATCTGATGAGCAGCCAAGAGGTTGGTACATGTGCATGTCACACAGCAATGTCTTATTTTTAATGAATATATCTACAATGAGCCAGCTGCATGATCTCTGTAGAGTACTCTGTGGTCAGCTCTGTACAGGAGCAGCTTGAATAATGGCATAATTGCTATTTTATTGTTAAGTGTCTCCCTTTGCTTTGTGCACCCCCATGATCAGCATAGCTATTAACAACTCTCAATACATCTGTCACATGAAAATGTATCCTTAACTTTGGCTACTGTACAGGTCTGACTGCTGGGTAGTGACTGGGGCAATGGCTGTACCTGGTATATGGTGGGGGGTGGTGATAGGTGCCATTTAAAGTCCATCCACGACTGGAACATCCCCGCCTTGTGCTCAGCCTGATTTGGGTATTAAAATGAAACAAGGCTTACACACTCCAGCAGATTAGAAAGCAGGCAAAGTGTAATCGGCCAATCTGTGCAGCTGCTTAAAGTGGACCAACACCGAGAGGTGATCGGCCCGGAAATCTATAAGATTCCCGGGCCGATCACCTCCCACCCCGCGGGACATCCGAGATCGGGATGTCCCGCGGGGTGAAGCCCCCAAAAAACCCCCAAACACCTTACCTGATCTTCGGCGGCCGGCCGCCGCCGCCTCCCTCGCGCCCCTGTAGGCGTGCCCGCGCCGGCCGTCTGCGAATGGCCGGCGGGGGCGCGCGCGCGCCGAAAGTGACGCGAGGGAGGCGGCGGCAGCCGCTTGGACGTTCCTGATCCCCGCCTGGACGTTGGCGGGGATTGGACCGTCCAGTCACGTGGGAGCGGGGACAGGTAAGATTTTGGGGCTTTCTGGGGGGTTTCACACAGCGGGGCACCCCGATCGGGGTGCCCCGCCGAAGTGGACCAAAACCCAGGATAGTCAAAATCCTGGGTGTTGGTCCACTTTAACGTTTTGGCGTCCACACAGGTCAAGTGAGCCTTGCTTTTACATTTTATTAACCAAATCTGGCAGGGCAGCAGCGGAGTCAATCTGTGACTGGACTTCCACTTTAAGTGTGAACATTTAGAAGATGTGTACGATTTTCATGTGTGTTTTTCCCTTTCAGCTTTGTGAACAGATTTCTAAAATGAGCCTTTTTCTTCTCCTTATAGCACTGTCCTGGCACAGGCTGAGGCTGAGTCTCAGTGTTGCCCTGTTCAGTCTTGTTCAGTCTGAGGCAAGTGGCATTTATTTTATATGGGGGCCTTCACAGCTTTAGCTGTTGGATATATACGTCCCCAAACTTGCAGCAAGTTTGGTGAAGGCCCCTAATGTTGTCTTTTTAGGGATACTGCTTAGTGATCTGTTGTTCATTGTAGAACATTTGCTGCCTGTAGTCTGTACTTTGCTGCCACCTCTGTCTTAACCTTTTACAAGTATACTTTTTATACTCCCTATATTATGGGCCTGACAGCCATCTTATAATACAAGAGATGGTCTGTATCTGCATAAATCGTGTATCTGTGGGCTTTACCCCCCCCCCCCCCCCCCCCTCCACTGCATGATCCCAACTTGGCCAGGCTTGACAGTGTACGGATACCTTAAGTGTATATATAGTCTACCTGACTGTAGTTTATGCCACAGGGAGGTGATTACCATAGGGCTTGTGACCTTTTTTAATCCTATTACAGAGGCTGGTCTATCTAGTGCTGTGGGCAGTACATAATTTTGGTTCACTGTTGAACCAAAAAATGGGAAGGGATAAGTATTATGTGCCTTAACAGTTAATTAATTACTGTATATTTAAGGCCAGTTGTAAGACTTTACATTGGAAGAAGCCCCCCAAAAATAAGTCTTGAGGGGTTGCAGCTCGTCCAATTTTAGTCCATTGTATCTGATGTGGATAGACTCCCTGGCTGCCTGAGTGACATGCCTCTGCTGCCAGTCACAAGGCAGTAGGCACTTTTGTTATTGGGCACATCATTAGTCCGTGGCTTGGCAGCCCACGATCTGCACCGGGGCTTATGGCCCTGAATTGGACAAGCTGCAGAACTATTCCACTGATGGTGGTGCCACAACTCTGGCGGACTTGGCAGCACATGTTAAAATGGGACTATGGTCAAGGATGACCATAATTTGTATGTGCGACCCGGACTTGCCCGCTCACATGGCCGCTGGTAAAACAAAAATGGCTGCCCGGATACTTGCTGTTTTCGTGTCTTCGTCTTCTACAGCTGCTGTTGAGCAGCCTATCCGCTTTCAGGGCCAGCACTGATAGGCTGCTTAGGGTTACGTGCCCAAATGACTGAGCAGCCTATCGACACTGGCCATGAAAGCTGATTGGCTGCCCCAATGCAACCGCAAAAGACACGGAAGCAGAGAGTATCCAGACAACTTTTTTTTTTATTGGCAGCTATGCGCAATGGTGCTGCCCCGCTGCTGTGTAGTAACTGGTCATTTTTGACCATAGTTCCACTTTAATAGGTCCTATATAAACACAGTACAGTTCTCCTCTAAAGAGTAACCCTGTGTTTCGGCCAGGCTATCCCATTTTGGATGCCTGCTTTGTATCAGTAACCTGAAACTGGGCTGCAAATACTTTTCATTTTACTGTTCACTCCCATAGCAGCCGTTTACCTGACTATTGGCAACCTATTGGGTTTGCCCATTGAATGAGGAAGCAGCAGGTATTGGCTGCCTGGGCACTGGGCTTACAGAGGTATGTGCTGCATTGTTTCAATAAAATGGTCTGTTTTGACTGGACTTCCTTTTTAAGCAGACATCAAGTTGGACAGTAGGTCTGCTCCATGATCACCCATGACTTGTCTGTTTCCACTGAGCTTGCTAGGAAAAATAGGCCTCAGCTGAGGACAGGACCCATCAGCTGCATGTTCTTTGTGACCAGCAATCACAGGAGCCATGCGTTAAGGCCCAGTGTCCTTCAGGTCATCTCTGGTCTGAGGTCTGTGGAATAGTGCAATCCCATCCTATTTCAGTTCACGGCAGCCCCTGTTAAAGGAATCTTGTCCCAGGAACAGTTGGGGATCACTGGGTATCACTCAGCGTGTTCTGTGAATAGATTAAAAATGAAGGTGGACTTACGCTATAGTAACACCAGTAACAACTCTGCTATATATGAATTTGTAATCCCGCTTGTCACGTGCATGGCTCGCACCTGCTGCTCAATAAAGATATATTTTTGATCTGTAAAATATTTTTACTTTGCCTTTTTTTCCACAGGTTGAGTATGTTATGATCAAATCTGTGCTGAAGAAGTTAGGCTGGCATATAATTGTCCTATATACAGCTACAATACAGCTTTTACAGGAAGCCCCCGGTTAGGTCAATTTCAAACTGTAGGGAAAAAATGGTTGCTCTGTTGGAATGTAGACTAAATAGCCCTTTGTATGCATGTGACACCACTGGTTCCAGGCCTGTTGCTGCATTGTACTCGGCACATACCTTTTACCTTGTCCCAGCTAATGCCACCTAAATTATGATTTAGTTTAGAATTCACAAACTCTTTATCAACAGCCAATCAGCCTCTCTTGCATGTTTAAGTAACGCTCTAAATGTTCTGGTGTAGTAGCCGTACAAAGTCATATATACCTATTAGTAGAAGTAGTAGTCAGACAGAACTGGAAGATTATATTATACGAAGCTTGAAAGTGGTCTCCTTTGCTGGAAGGAACTATCCCCACCCCAATCTAGGAGCAAGTCAAATTTCTGTCCCATGTAGCTATGTTGGCTGTGAAAATCTTCAGTATATCTATTTTTCTTCCCTTTATTTAATGAACGATTAACTTTTTGTAAGGGCCAGTGGTGATTGAGCTTTGGAGTGCAATTCTGAATCCTTATTCTAAGTATGCAGCACGTCCTTTTTTTTTTTTTTTTTTAGATGTCATTTCTGTGTACTTATGGGTGTCCTTATTGTGTCTTGCAGGCGGGAAAACTATATTAAGAGGTTTCTCCCGGTCCTGTCCCCTCTTAGTTCTCAGTAACTTTATTAGAGGCCTAATCTGTTAAATCCTCCCACTTCCCTGCGGACATTTGGGGCATCCCAGGTTGCTGTACAGCATAATTCCTATTGGCCAATTGGCCCACTGTAATCACCATATGGAGGCTTCACAGGATATTGTGCCCGGCTGTGTGGTGTGTGGGGCATCCCCTGTGAGTGATGTGTGGGTCTGTGTACCCTGCGCCCAGCAGGCGCTTGCGCTGCATTCTGGGCTTTCTGTGACTGGGCCTGCGCCCACTATGTCTTCACCCACTCCCCCTCGCTTGATTTTGACTCCCAGTGAGCTGAATACTATTGGGGAGTCTCAGCCTGACGTGTCTTCTAGGTTGGCTATCATTGAGAGGTTGATTGCTAGCTCTGCGGCCCGTAAGGCCCCAGCTAAGAGACGGCATGTGGCGCCTGGTGCGTCTGCCCTTCCTATGGAGACTGAGGATTTCCTTGACTTGTCTGACTATATCCCATTTGAGGAGGGGTAATTCTCGGATTCAGAGCTTTCTGATGATCAGCATTTCAGTGGTGCCGACGCTGGCTCTGATCATTGGGATGCTGATTACACCAATAGACTGAGTGCTTTCCATTTCCCTTTCTGATGCGGCTCCCAAGCAACAGGGGGACTTGTTCAGTACTGCTAAGCCACGTTTGGAATTTCCAGAACAGGCCCATTTCAGTAATCTTGTTCTCAAGGAATGGGAACGGCCCTGCCGCCTTCCCGGAATCCCTAGGGGCTGGGATAAAAGGTATCCTTTTCCCTCTGCTGTGGTTAACTGTTGGTCAACCCCCCCAGAAGTGGATGCAGTCTTGGGGTTGTCCAACACCTCTGTGGTGCATTCCCCTCTGTCAGGTCCCTCCTGGGGGGACCGGTCTGGGTTTTTATTCCAATCTCTTCACAGTACCCAAAAAGGATGGTTCCATCAGACCCATCCTGGAGCTTCATCAGGACCAGACCCTTTCGCATGGAGACCCTGCGCTCCCCGATCTGCTCTTTGCGCCCGGGGCACTTCATGACCTCCATAAGACCATCAAGTACCATCATGTACCAGTCTTCCCAGGGCATCAGAGATTCCTCAGGTTCGCACTGGAGGACCAGCACTACCAATTTGTAGCACTGCCCTTCAGTCTCACCTCAGCCCCCAGAGTCTTCACCAAGGTGCTGGCAGGTTTTATGGCTCTCCTCAGAGCTCGGGGCATTCACATTCTTCCTTATCTGGACGACCTCCTCATCACTTCTCATTCTTTCCAGCAGGCAGAATTGGATACCCAGCAGGTGGTGACTGCTCTGGAAACATTTGGATGGGTGATCAATCACCCCAAATCCTCCCTGTCTCCGTCTTTGGTGACCTCCTTCCTGGGCATGAATCTGGATACTGTTCAGGCCAGGATTTTTCTTCCTCAGCAGAAGGTGGATTCTCTTCAAACTCTGGTTTATTTCCTTCTGTCCTGCCCTCGCCCTTCCATCCGGCAAGGGATGCAGCTTGTGGGACAAATGGTGTCCTGTTTCAAGGCAGTTCCTTATGCTCAGTTCCACATGAGACCTCTTCAGCTCCATCTCCTATCAGTCTGGGACAAAAGTCCCCTGTCTCTGGATCAGGCCTTTGTTCTGTCTCCTCTGGCCCGGCGGTCCCTCTTGTGGTGGCTGGACTTGAGGAACCTGTTGGGGGGCAGATCTTTTCTGGTCCCCTGTTGGGAGATGGTCACCACGGATGCCAGTCTGTCAGGTTGGGGGTCTTCTGGAGAACCCTACAATTCCAGGGGATGTGGGGCCCTCAGGAGGCCCATGCCCCCATCAACGTCCTGGAACTGAGGGTGGTTCGGTTGGTACTGGCCCTGTTGACTCCTCACCTTCAGGGCCGGCCGGTCCAAGTTCGCTTGGACAACCAGACGGCGGTTGCCCACATCAATCATCAGGGAGGGACTCGGAGCAAGAGTGCCCTCAAGGAGGTGTCCATGATTCTGTCCTGGGTGGAGGACAATGTTCCTTGCATCTCAGCAGTGTACATTCCGGGGGTGGAGAATCTGGCGGCAGACTCTCTGAGCAGGGGGACCTCTCGCCTGGGGGAATGGTCTCTCAGCAGCGAGGTCTTCCTATCCTTATGTCACCGTTGGGGGGTGCCGGGCGTGGATCTGTTTGCATCTCGCCACAATCACAAGCTCCCAGTCTTTGTCGCTCTGTCCCAGGATCCCCTGCCCCATGCGGTGGATGCTCTGACTCTATCCTGGCAGGGGTTCAGTCTCCTGTATCTCTTTCCTCCGTTCCCACTACTGGGCAGGGTTCTGCGCAAGCTGGTGCAGGAAAGAGTGCCAGTTATTCTGGTGCCCCCCCCCCCCCCCCCCCCCCCGTGGGCCAAGACAGGTGTGGTTTGCAGACACCGTGCAGCTGGCGGTAGATCAGTACGCTCTGCCCTTGTTTCCGGACCTTCTCACTCAAGGGCGGCTATGCTATCCAGGCCTTTGATGGTCTGGCTGCTGAAACCTCCAACTTAAGGGAAGAAGGGCTTTCTGATTCTGTGGTTTATACTCTAATCAGGGCTAGGAAGAAATCCTCTTCTACCATCTACTATAGGATCTGGCGGGCCTACATTGACTGGTGTGAGTCTAGGGTCCTTCCCTGTCGGGTGTTCTCCATTCCTAGGATTTTGGAGTTCCTTCAGCATGGCTTGGATCTGCGACTTCAGCACGCTAAAGGGTCACGTTTTTGCCTTGGCTGTTTTCTTCCAGATATCTTTAGCTCAACATCCTGGTCAAGACCTTCTTCCAGGGGGTTGCTCATGTGCGTCCCCCCCGCAAACTTCTGTTGCCAGTTTGGAACTTGAATTTGGTTTTGTCTGCCCTTCAGGGCCCTCCATTTGAGCCTGTGCATGAGGCTGCTCTGTCTATTCTTACGTTTAAAGTTGCCTTTTTGGTGGCTATCACCTCGATCAGGCGTGTTTCCGAGTTGGCGGCCCTTTCCATTCAGGCCCCCTACTTTGAGAGACACCAGGACAAGGTGGTTTTCCGCTTTAAACCCGATTTCTTGCCTAAGGTTGTCTCTGCCTTCCATCTCAATCAGGACATTGTGCTTCCTTCCTTGTGCCCTAATCCTGGTAATTCCAAGGAGAGGGCCTTACATTCCCTGGATTTGGTCAAGAACTTGAAGTTCTACTTGGTGGCGACTGCACCTTTCAGAAATACTGATGCCTTGTTTGTGGTTCCTTCGGGTCCCAAGAAGTGTCTGGCTCCTGCTAAGTCTACTATTAGCAAATGGATTCGTCAGGCTATTTTTAGGGCCTATTCTGCTAGGGGAAAGGATCCTCCTTTCCGTGTTACTGCTCATTCTACCCGTGCTGTCAGGGCCTCCTGGGCCTTCCTGCACCAGGCTTCTGTTGAACAAGTTTGTAAGGCTGCTACTTGGTCTTCTGTTCATAACTTTTTCCAAGGTTGATGTTCAGGCCTCAGCGGATGCTGTTTTTGGCCGCAAGGTTCTGCAGGCGGCAGTGGTTTGAACTGTGCGTTGTTGCTTGTTGGGATCCCACCCTATTTACTGACATTGCTATTGGATGTCCCATCTGTTATGAATCATCTGGAGCAGGACGTGCTGCATACTTATAATACCAATTCTACAAGGTGAGTAATCACAGAATTGTATTCTAAGTATGTAGCACGTCCTGCTCCACCCCACCCTGTTTGCATTATCTTGGATCCTCTGGTGATATTTTTATCCTTGTTAATGTTATCATTGGCTTCTCCTGGTTATCCTTACTGCTTTTCAATACTGGGGAATTTGTGGTAGGTCTGGGTATATATGGGACCGGGAGGGGTCTCTTTTTGCCATCTCTGCAGTCAAGCGCCCTCTAGCGGAGGTAATCCCATCTGTTATGAATCATTATCTGGAGCAGGACATGCTGCATACTTATAATACCAATTCTACAAGGTGAGTAATCGCAGAATTGTATTTTTACTAAGTCTTGTGCTCTGACTCCGGTTCTTGTAGGGGGAGTACTTTTATAGGACTTTTAGGAGGACTTTATAAGACTTACCGGGGAAGCTGCATGTGGGCAGAAAGGCAACGTGTCCTGTTTTCATGAGCCACCTCACCTAGACTGGGAGCTGCTTATCTAGAGCAGATAGTAGATGAAGCTTTCCTACTAATTCTTGTAACCCAGCTGCTGGTGCAGTGTCTCGGGACAACAGAGACAGCGGTTGCTAGCAGGGTACAAATAGGAAATGGTGCTATCCCTTACATTTGTTGAATGGGGATTACCCCATTGAATTTGTGCCTGTGTGGGAGGGACCTCCTTTCAACTTCTGTGGCCCCGCTTTTCATCTTTACTGTGACCAGGCAACAGAGGATTAACCAGTCGGGCAGTTTCTAAGAGCTCCACAATTGCTTGTGCATGCACCTGCATCTGAAAAAAGTTGACCAACTTTTTCATATCCCTTACAGAATTGACATCTTGGTTGGTCGCCTTAGTTTGGTTTCCTTGCTTTGTAGGGGTCAAGACATCAGCATTTATATCCTCTGCTTAAGTGATCTAACAGGAAATGGGGTGTACACAAAGACATGGTTTTTGAATTATATTGTTTAAGTTGCTGCCTCTTACCTTGTCAGACTCTCCAGGATCATCCAGGATAGAAACCAGACCTCTGCAGTCAGGGTGGGAAACATGCTGAAGGGCTGCAGGCCTCAGATCGCTCCAAGTTTCCTCCAGCAACCCTCTATTCTAGCACACAGCCAAGCATGCAGACAATGTGGGAAATGGTGCAGAACATTCATTGTATGCTTGCTGAAAAGCATATAGTTGTCAGTACTTCCTCAGGGATTTTGAGGAATCAGAATTGACAACCTAGATATGACGAATCTTGGTACATTCTGGCCTACCTGTTATGATCAGATAGAGCGGTATCTGAACGGGAAACACTGTCTCAGCGCTCAGCTGAGCTGATTTTATACTGATGACCTGATTGTCCCATTGGATTTATCCACTCCAATCTACTCTACCCTCTTTTGGATACCTCAAAACACAGGTTTCATTCCATCCCTCAGGAAGTTCAATACTGCATCAGTAGACTTCCTGATCTCAGTGGATATTCAGTGCTAATCTACATCTGATTTTATTTTTTTATTCTAAGCGTACAGTACATCCTGCTCCATATATAATACTTACACGTGGGTAATCCTCCGCCAGATGGCGCTGTTCACTGCAGACATGCAAAAACAGGCTCCTCCCGGCCCTTCATATACCCGGGACCTCCCACAAATCCCCAGATTTCTCTGCAGTGCTGACTGCGAAGACATGAAGTATCACTCTCTCGCAGGTGAGCGGGGCTATTACAGCCTGCGGCCCTGTTGGACTATTTCCACCCCTCCTCTGTGTAATATGCCTCCCAGCCTGGGCTGCACTGGTCGGGTGAAGGTAGGCAGCACCATGTGTGCTTACGGAGCCACGCTCCACCGCAATCCCCCACCATAGGGTAAGGCTGATGGTGAGCCTTCAGGGGATGCCCCTCCTGCATCATTGCCCCACGCCCCGTGTAGCGGTGGACCCTATGTAACGGGTCGCCTTCCTCCCTCGTTCCCCCCTTAGCGGGGGGGAAAAGAGAGGGGGGGGTTGTGTGTATGGCAGCCTCAGTGTTTCCTATTACACTCTTATGGCTTGGTTTTGTGCTTTACCGGGAACGGGTCAGAGCCGCGCTTTTATCTGTACTGTTAGCCGCAGCGCCTTTAGTTGATGTTTCTGCTTGCATCTCATGTACGGCGGCGGCTTTGCGGACGCCACTGCGTCTTTTTTTTCCTTCTTAGCCTTTAGTGGCTCTTCTTAGGTGGCGCTGGCTTAGTTGGTTAAAGCGCCTGTCTAGTACACAGGAGATCCTGAGTTCAGATCTCAGCAGTGCCTGTATAGGCTCCGAGCGTCAATTCCTTCAGGCGTTATGGCCTTACTGTCACTGATTGGCTACGCTTTCCGGGCTTCGCGCTCGCTGGGGAGGGGCGTGGTTCCGGCTTGGCGTGTTCCGTGTCGCGGTCGGCTCAGGCCTGCCCTTCGAGGTTCGCTTGGCGCCATTTCTTACTCACGCTCGCTTGATGAAGACCGTCCTCTCCTCTAAGTGCCCTCATGGGCGACTCTTCTTTAGTTTTTATTTCCCTTGCGCATGGCTCTGACATCCTTGTTCCCCCTTATGTCTTTCAGAACGCGGATTTCGGTGGCTTCTCCCGGCCCAGTGTAGCTCCCGGTCATGACCATTAAAAATTACTCCCACTTCCCCGCTGGTTATTGGGGCATCCAGGGTAGCTTACAGCGTCAATCCCTACGGGCATACTGTGCCGATTAAATCACCATATGGAGGCATTTCAGGATATTGTGAACGGGGTTCCTTCGGGACAAGCCTGGCTGTGTGTAGCTTGTGGGGTATTACCTAGCAGCGGTGACAATGCACGGGTCTGTGTTCCTTGTGCACAGCAGGCGCTATCGGTGCTTCCCGTCTCCTCTGAGGCTGGGCCTGCGCCCCGCCTCACTTCACCTACTCCCCCAAGCCTGAGTCTAACCCCCAATACCAGCGGGGATTCTCATCCTGATTCGGCCACTAGGCTGGCTAGTGTTGAAAACTTGCTTGCTAATTCCTTAGCGCGTAAAGCCACCGCCAAGAGGCGGCACTTGAACCCTGAATCGGCTCTCTTCCCTATAGAACCTGATGATTTGTTGCATTCCTATGCCCATATCCCCTCAGACGAAGGGGAACTGTTCTCTGACTCAGGGTCATATGACGACGAGTCCAGGGGTCAGGAAGAGTCTGGCTCCGAGCATTGGTCCTCGGATGATATTGATAGACTGCTGGTTCAGATCTTTGAGGTTTTGTCCCTCTCCCCCTGCTATGGCTCCCCGGCAAAGGGGTGATCTTTTCCATACTGCTAAAGCTCGCTTGGAATTTCCTGAGCAAACCCATTTCAATAGCCTCGTGCTTAAAGAATGGGAGACTTCATGGGGTCCCTAAGAGTGTGGATAGAAAATATCCCTTCCCTGCTTACTTGGTTAAGTGCTGGTCATCGCCACCTGAGGTCGATGCTCTTATTCTAGGGTTGTCCAACACCTCTATTATGCACTCTCCTGACACTACTACGCCGCGGGACTCTGAGGACCGGCGTGTTGACCAACTGGCATGTCATGCCTTTGCATTTGGGGGAGCGACTCTGCGCCCGGTTTGCGCCTTAGCCAATACGGCAGTAGCGCTCAGGGCCGTGGTTAGGAATGCTCTCGATGGCACAGACGAGTTGCCTCCTGATACTGTCAATGCTCTGTCCAGCTGTGAGGCGTTTGTGAACTTTATCCTGTCCGCATCGGACGATGCTATTAAGATGTGTGCCAGGTCATCTGCCCTGGTGGTTGCTATACGCCGCGCGGTCTGGTTGCGCCAGTGGGCCGCAGACAATGCCGCCAAGAAAGCCCTTATGGGGCTTCCATTTAAGGGGCTGCGCTTGTTTGGGGATCGGTTAGACCTCTTCGCCAAGGGAGGCAAGTTACCCCAGCGCAGGCGGCAGATTCGGCCCTTTCGTGGCCAAGGCTCCCTATCGACCCCCTACCATGGGGCTAAACAAGGTAGAGGGGTGTCCTTCGCTGGGGCCCGCGCAGATTCC
The DNA here is from genome assembly GCA_027917425.1 of Gastrophryne carolinensis. NCBI lineage: Eukaryota > Metazoa > Chordata > Amphibia > Anura > Microhylidae > Gastrophryne > Gastrophryne carolinensis. The sequence goes on from CM051243.1 coordinate 82,513,112, forward strand.
TGGCACAGGAACAGAGGACGCCGTCCCGGTTCCTCCTGGGGACCCAAGTCTAAAGCCCCTCCCAAAACCCCCCAGGCATGAAGGGGCGCCCTCGCCCGTCAGGGTGGGGGGACGTCTGCAGCACTTCGAGCATGTCTGGAGGCGCCACGACCGGTGGATTCAGGATGTAGTGTCCTCCGGCTACAAGATAGAATTTGCTGTACGGCCCCCCACCAGATTTGTTGGGTCCCGGATCCCACAGGATCCTGCATCAGCTCAGGTCTTGTTGCTGGCCGTGCAGGGCCTCCTGGACCTAGGGGTCATTTGCAAGGTCTCTTTAGGAGACATGGGCATGGGGTTCTATTCCAACCTTTTCACAGTACCCAAGAAGGATGGGTCAGTCAGGCCCATTCTGGATTTAAAAATTTGTCAAAAACAAACACTTTTGTATGGAAACTCTGCGCTCGGCCATTGGCTCGCTGCGCCCAGGGGACTTTATGACGTCCGTAGATATAAAGGACGCTTACCTTCACGCCCCGGTGTTCCCAGGACACCAAAGGTTTCTCCGATTTGCACTGAAGGATCAGCATTACCAATTTGTGGCCTTGCCATTCGGCCTCACGTCGGCTCCCAGGGTGTTCACCAAGGTGCTGGCAGGGGTGATGTCCCTGATAAGGCTAAGGGGCATTCGCGGGCTGCCCTACCTGGACGATATCCTCATCACCTCTCGGTCTCTGCGGCAGGCAGAGTTGGACACTCGGATGGTAGTGTCCACCCTGGAGTCCTTCGGCTGGGTGATCAATTACCCCAAGTCCCCATCCTCGGTTACTCCTTTCCTGGGAATGATTCTGGATACGGTTCAGTCACAGATATTCCTTCCTCAACAGAAGGTGGAAGCTCTGACTGCGCAGGCCAGGTTCCTGCTCTCCTGCCCACAGCCCTCCATCAGGCAGGGAATGCAGCTGGTGGGCCTGATGGTGGCGAGCTTCGAGGCGGTGCCCTTTGCCCAGTTCCATTTGAGACCTCTGCAGCTTCACCTTCTGTCAGTGTGGGACAAGAACCCAGCGTCCTTGGACGGGGTCTGTGTGCTTCCCCCCTCGGTCAGACAGTCCCTTGCGTGGTGGCTGGACCGCAGGAACTTGATAGGGGGCAGGTCTTTTCTGGCCCCCTCCTGGGAGACGGTCACAACGGATGCCAGTCTGTCAGGTTGGGGGGGATTCTGGAAGTCCCTGCGCTTCCAGGGTAGGTGGGGCCCTCAGGAGGCCCATTTGCCTATCAACATTCTGGAATTACATGTAGTCAGGTTGGTACTGGAGCGATTGACACAACACCTGAGGGGTCTGTCGGTCCAGGTACGCTCAGACAACAGAACGGCGGTTGAATCAACCATCAGGGAGGGACCCGGAGCAAGGGTGCTCTCCAAGAGGTGTCTCAGATTCTGACATGGGCGGGGGCCAATGCCCAATGCATTTCGCCTGTCTACATTCCGGGGGCGGAGAACCTGCTGGCGGACGCCCTGAGCAGGGGGATGTCCCGTCAGGGGGAGTGGTCCCTCTGCAACAAGGTATGTCAGTCCCTGTGTCACCGTTGGGGTCTACCGGATGTGGATCTGTTTGCTTCCCGTCACAATCACAAGCTCCCGGCCTTCGTCTCCCTGTCTCAGGATCCTCTGGCCTTGGCCACGGATGCCCTGTCCATGTCTTGGAGGGAGTTTCGACTCCTGTATGTGTTTCCACCGCTCCCCCTTCTGGGCAGGGTTCTGCGCAAGATTGCTCTGGAAGGGGTACCTGTGATTCTAGTGGCCCCCAGGTGGCCAAGAAGAGTGTGGTTCGCAGATGTGGTTCAAATGGCAGTAGATCAGTACGATCTGCCAAGGGTGCCAGATCTGCTAACTCAAGGGTCCTTACGCCATCCCAATTTACAAACTCTGGATTTGACGGCCTGGCTGCTGAAACCTCCATTTTGATGGAGAAGGGTTTGTCTGCCTCTGTGGTTGCTACTATGGTGCAGGCCAGGAAGAAGACTACTTCTGCTATCTATTATAGAGTATGGCGTTCCTACATTGACTGGTGTGAGTCCAGGTCTCTTCCCTGTCGGGAATTCTCCATCCCTAGGGTTCTGAAGTTTTTACAGCATGGTCTGGACTTAGGTCTCAAACTTAGTACTCTGAAGGGTCAGGTTTCTGCCCTGTGTATCTTCTTTCAGAAGACCTTTGCTCAACATCACCTGATTAAGACCTTCTTTCAGGGAGTCACTCACGTGCATCCCCCGCTAAAACCTATGGTCCCTGTCTGGGATTTAAACTTGGTTTTGTCTGCCTTGCAGGGTGCTCCCTTTGAGCCTATTCAAGATGCTGCTCTGGCTGTTCTCACTCTCAAGGTTGTCTTCTTGGTGGCTATTACTTCGGTTAGGCGTGTGTCTGAGCTGGCCGCTCTATCTATTCAGCCTCCATACTATGAGAGACACCAGGACAAGGTGGTGTTCCGCTTCAAACCGGATTTTCTGCCTAAAGTTGTGTCTGCATTTCATTTGAACCAGGATATTGTTCTTCCTTCTCTGTGTCCCAATCCTAGCAACGACAAGGAGAGGGTTCTGCATTCCTTGGATGTAGTCAGGTGCTTGAAGTATTACCTGGTTGTCACTAAGGCCTTCAGGAAAACTGATGCTGTCTTCGTTGTGCCTTCCGGGCCTAGGAAAGGTTTGGCTCTCGCCAAGTCTACCATCAGTAAATTCATCAGGCTGTGATTCAGGCCTATTCTACTAAGGGAAGGACTCCCCCCTTTCCGTCTTACGGCTCATTCCACTCGTGCTATTGGTGCCTCTTGGGCTTTTCAGCAACAGGCCTCTGTTGAACAAGTTTGCAAGACCGCTACTTGGTCTTCTGTTCACACCTTTTCAAAGTTTTACAAGGTTGATGTTCGGGGCCTCAGCTGATGCTGCTTTTGGCCGCAAGGTTTTGCAGGCGGTTGTAGTCTGAGCTACGTGCCATTGCCTTTTTTGTTTGGGATCCCACCCTACTTTATGGACACTGCTATTGGATGTCCCACATGTAAGTATTATATATGGAGCAGGACGTACTGTATGCTTAGAATAATACAATTCTGTGAAACTCACCTGTAGAATTGGTATTATACGCATACAGTACGTCCTGCTCCACCCCACCCTGGTTTCACTTTGTTCTGGATCCCCTGTATGGTGATTGTTATCATTATCATTATTTTTACCAGTTTTGGTGGTTGGTTTCTCCCGGCTTCTTTTTCTCACTGCTTTTCAATGCTGGGGATTTGTGGGAGGTCCCTGGGTATATGAAGGGCCGGGAGGGGCCTGTTTTTGCATGTCTGCAGTGAACAGCGCCATCTGGCGGAGGATTACCCACGTGTAAGTATTATATATGGAGCAGGACGTACTGTATGCGTATAATACCAATTCTACAGGTGAGTATTTCACAGAATTGTATTTTTTCAACCTACCAAAGATACTTCAGGTTTGTAGTTGGAGCACAATATTTTCCTTTGTGGTTCTGCTTTTTGACTTTTCAAGGTTCATAGGGTGTTGAAAATTCAGCAGTCATTCCTCTCGTCAAGAGACCTGGTTGACACCCTGTTAGTACTGCCTTCTAGTATGTGCCCCTTTTTTTTTTTTTTCCTTTTGATGAAGCACATCATCTCAGTGGTAGTGGCCACACTGAAACATTCTGTGGGATTGTCCACAGTGCCAAGTCCCAGCTAACACTTTTTTTGAGAATGTAGCTGAACATGGAAGTGACCAAATCCTTCCAGAGAACAAGGAGACTCGTCTCTTCCACATGGTTGAGACCATCATTGCCCGAACTCTTCCTCATTGATTGGTGTCTGATGGTCTTTGCAATGGAAGCAGTTCATTTTGTAGAGTTCTGTAGCAGGCCCCTCTGGCAATCCTGTCACGTGACAAGTCCTTAGATTCTTGATTCCTCATACATACTCTGAGAACTGGTCACGACCTGCCTGAGCTGGTGATTCCCCAATAAACCAATATGAAAGATTTCTTTCCATGGAGTGGAGAGTTTTCCAGGTGGTCCTGGATCGATGGATGGTGGTCATTCCAGGAGCGCAAACTCATGATCAATGTCCTGAAATTTGGGGTGGAGCTACAGTCGCTTTACACATAGGATCTAGCAGGCATACTGCTTAGGATCCAGATGGAAAATGTAAAGGCTATAGGCATGTGTGTGTATGTATATGTGTATATATAATATATATATAAATTGGCATAACACCACTTTACAGCCAACTTGGCACTTCGCATTCTGGGCATAGGAATTATACGAGCAGACTTTCTCAGCAGAGAGGTTGTCAAGCTGGAAGAATGGCCCCATCCATACAAGTCTTTGCCTATAATTGCACCCAATGGGGTTGCCCAGGCCTACAACTCACAGAACTTCCTACTGAAGGCCTTTCACATCAATAATGATGTTTTCCCCTCATTCTGTCCTAATCTGGCTCATCCCATGGAGAACGGGCGCTTAGCGGCCTCTTAATTCCTCTATCAGTGATTATCACAGGAGCAAAGCCTCTTCCTTTAGTATTAGGGCCAACTCTACCAGGGTCATTGGCTCTTCCTCTGTTTCCATCTTCATCGCAAGGTCCCCTATTTGGCCATGTCTGGCTTATATAGCTTAAAGGGCCAGTCCAGCCAGATGACCTGTTTTTTAAAGTCCCACCTCACTTGAATGGGCATGCTGGATTTTAGGCAAGGTAAGTTTGTGACGTGTTTTTTTTTTTTTTTGTTTTTAAATATATATATATCTTTACTGTGGCTGTCATCTAATCTAGCCTCTGTGCTCTTGCTCACTACTTATTACCACTGGGGCAGGGATGGTACTTCTTGCCGACGGAGAAGCTGATAGGAGGAAGGGTCCAAGCTCGCATAATCTTCCAGTCTGGGTCTGATTTTCTACTAGTAGGAAGATATAATTATTTTATAAATACTCTTTGTGAGTGAAGATGAAGAATGGGACCTTACAGTTAGTAAACTAAAACCCCTTTTCAGTCCTTTTTGTTTTACATGTTTTGCCATTTTCCCCCCTCGGATATTGAAGTCTTAATCCAATAGTTCTTGGTCACGTCTGTATTCACGCCACAGACCTCGAACAAAATATTGGCAGGCATAGCTAGTCCAGTGTTGCACACTAATTAACCAGTCTGGTTTCACACGCGGCTGATTGCGGAGATCACCATCTGCTCTGCGTGAAGGGCATTTTGCGCTAGCGCTCCCCATTCACAGTATTTTGTGGAGTGCTCCGAGTGCTGCGCAAATGCCCGAAGTTCATGTGAAAGTGACCATAGATTACTATGAGCAGCTTTTCACAGGCTCCGCATCCATGGTGATTTGAAACCAGCCTAAGGCAGTGTTCCCAGACACTCTTCGTGAGCCACCAACGGTTTGTTTTGCAGATTATGTATTTTGCCCAGGTGATGTAGTTAGTGCTACAGCAGAGCTATAGCGGTGACTATGTGGAGACCTGACCTACTGGCCCTCAGAGTCGGGGACCACTGCCCTAAGAAAATAAGTGTGAATTTGGGTTCATAAGGAAGCTGAAGCCTCCTCTTGTCCATGGTTGATATACTCCCCCCCCCCCCCTTTTTTTTTTTGTTTTATTTTTTTTTTTTTTTTTTTTTTTTAATTGCTGCTGTGGGTCTCACAAAGTACTGTATGGTATGCCTGTCTGAAGACTAATTATATATGGCTGCCCACTGTAGCAGTTCAGACACATGGAAGAATTGACCAAAGAAGTAATGGTCTGCATTATTGCTAATGCCACCATTTGGCTTTCACAGCAGTCGGTGAGAGACCTACTGTGCTGCAGGAATCTTCTAGATACTAACCTTTGCATATTCCTGCATAGTAATTATGGAAAGCTGCCCATTGCTTGTGGTATGGTCACAAGTTAATTGTCTAACTAGACACCTTGAATGTAGAATTCTTATTTTGATTGTCAAACTGGTAGCTACTGTAAAAAGTAGGTACCTGTTTAGCAGTTCCTGGCCAAGATATTTTCTGACCACTGGGGCTTCTCCCCTTGGTCCTAACTAATGACGTACCAAATATAGCAGCAATGACGGTCTATGCTGCTGGACTGTCATGAACCTGCATTTAAATTTAGTAGTAGTTCAAAATAACTCGAAATGGGAACTGAAGATTTTCTTTTACAAAGAAGTCCCGGATGCAGTGCTGTGGGCGCTGTTGTGCAACACTTAGTTTGTTCCTGAGCAGGTTCTAGTTGGAACTACATCTGTGTGTTCTGCCTTTGAATTGGCAATGCTCCCAGGAGTTTGGATGGTAGCTGTGAAAGACCTAAGCTTTGACAAGAACGCCCTTCTGTCCAAGTGCTTGCCCATACTGCTCGTCTTAGACAATACCCAGGCAGATTTGAGGAATACTTATTCTAACTTGCATTACACTATGTCATTACATTTTCCCAGAGTGTTACCTGGTGTAATAAATGCTTTGGGGAAAGGGAGGTACAGAAGTCATGGCTTCTCAGTTAACACTTTTGTTTCTGTTAATTCAGCCCATTACTGGTAGAGAAGATTGCACGCAGCACTGCCAGTACAGGTTGGTTTTTATCTGTAAGTAATTCATGTTTGTATTTTATTCTAACTCACATTCTATACAAGGTAATGGGGACACATGGGTTTGTCAATCTGTCACAGGCACCCCATGGAGAGACAGCCATTCATGCACAAACTAGGGCATACTGCTTTATCCTGTTCAACTTCTGCCATCTAGGGGTGTCTGTGACAGGTGCAGTACTATGTATGTGTGCATTATATATTGATGTTCCAGCATTGTGTGTAGGAGTTACCTGCTGCCAGTACTGACACTGCTCTGCTAACACATCTACATGTTCCTTGTGCTTCTGGTGTCTGATTGTGTGTGCGCACCTGCGACTTTACTCCCTCATTTGTGTGCGTTTGGCCCCCGCAGTCAATCATAACCTGGAATACTAAGGGGGATTATGAATTAGCTTGACTTTCGATTGCCCCCACACCAAAAAGCGCCATACAGATATTAGATGACAGTCTTGTTTGTATGACGATCTAGGTCATCCTATTAGTCAGAAGTCCTCTGAAATGTCCCTGGGTGTTGGGGTGTGGATTCCATGATTTGCATCTTCATTTTGATTAGCAGAGGTTCTGGGTGATCGTAGTGCCGGCTGCCAGACATCACGTGTCAGTCTTGAGCTGGCGTCTATGATTTCTTTTACAAAACTAGGGATGTTTGGAACAAAATCCTATATAAATAAGTTGACCCTCTTTAAGAGATTTCCCTAAGTTTGCTTAGTTTTGGGATGCCCAGCAGTGTGAAGCTCCATGGTTTCCCCGTAAAACCCCATCAAACATTGAGTGACAGCTGCGGCAAAGCTTTGCTGAACTTCAAAGCATCCCCGCTTTCCATGGCCTGCACAGCCCCGTCAACAGACATTCAAGTAATTGGATATCGTATATGTTTTATAAAGCATTTGATACTGTGCCACATAAGACCAAACAAGACAGAACAAAACATAATGCTTGCACTGAAGGAAAATGTGTACATGGGCAAGTAATTGGCTTAATGATAGGGATCCGTGGTTCTCAATAGTATATACTTGGATTCGGTCACTAGTACTAGGTCAGTCTTGGGCCTTTGGGTGGGGAGTGAGAGATATCTGCCCCTCTATCTATATCTCATGGGTTAAACCGTAAATTATCAATCTTTGCAGATGATACTAAACTGTGTAAAGTAACTAAAACTAAAGAGACAGCTACAAGCTGATTTAGATTGACATCATGGACAGTAAAATGGAAAATGTAAGTTTAATACAGATTAATGTAAGGTTATGCACATTGGTAGGAGCAATTTATGCCATGATTACACACTAAAGATTCTGGGTACAGTAGTATAAAAAGACTTAGGGGTTTTAGTCAACAATAAACTAAACTGTAGTGATATTTGCTAGGCAGCTGCTGCCAATGATCATGAGGTGCATCAAGAGCTGCATAGGTGCCAGCCCCCATATGGAATATTGTGTGCAGTTCTGGGAACCAGTGCATAAGAACAGATCAGAACTGGAGTGCATTCAAAGGCAGGAAACTAAATAGAATGCAGGGTCTAGAGTACCCTGAAATATTGGATTTAGTTTCCTAGTGCACAGCACGGCCTGTTTCATGTAATCCTTACATCTGGGTATTCCGCCACAAGGTGGCGCAGTGGACTGCAGAAGATTTGTGGCGCCTCCCGGACCCATATAAAAACAGGAATCGCCAATAGACCTCCAGTGTTTCCTCTGCAGTCATACTGCGAAGATAGCAGATTGCTCTCTGTTTCGCAGGCGAGTGGGGCAACCAAGCCTGCGGCCCTGCAAGCCTATTTCCACCTGTTTCTGGACCCTATTCGCCTCCCAGCCTCGGCTGTCGGATCGGGTGATGGTAGGGGAGCACTAGGGTCAGGTGCTCGGGGAACGCTGCTACAAGCCGCAGACCCTGTACCACAAAGGGTAGCCGGCCATAGGCTTCTTATGGTGAGCCTGCTGAGGGATGACGACGCACTGCTGTCGCTATGGTGTAGGGGGTGAGTTATGCTTGGGGACTTGTGTTCTAGCCAGTCTTCCCTTTTCTGTCTGACTTTTTTCCCTGTTGGGTGTTTGCCTCACTTGCCCCCCTCCCTCCTCTCTGGGCCCTTTTAGACGGCTCTCGCTGCTGCCTGCTCTCTCCTGTGCTCCCCCTCTCCCCGACTGGTGCTATCGGGGGGGGGGGTTGTGTAGTGGTGTTCCGCTGTTCGTTCTCGCCACCACGGCGGGCGGCACTTTTTACCTATTGCATGGCACGGCCTTCTTCCAGAAGTCCTTATGTATGGTTATTCCGCCACAAGGTGGCGCAGTGTACTGCAGAAGAGTTGTGGCTCCTCCCGGTACCATATAAAAACGGAATCACCATAGACTTATCCAGTGTTCTCTCTGCAGTGTTTCTGCGAAGTTAGACGATGGCTCTTTCTATTGCGCAGGTGAGCGGGGCAACCAAGCCTGCAGCCCTGCATGGCTATTTCCGCCCGTTTCTGGACCATCTGTGCCTCCCAGCCTCGGCTGACCGGGTGAAGGGTCAAGTGCTCAAGGAGCGCAGCTCCAAGCCGCAGACCCTGTACCACAAATGGTAGCCGGCCATAGGCTTTATGGTGAGCCTACTAGGGATGCGGAGTTCCTGTCCTAGCTTCTGAGGGGGTGAGTGTTTTGGGGACTATGTGTCTTGTACTGGTGTTTTGGGGTCCCCCCCCCATCCCTGGCCTGGGCTCTACCCGCTGCCTGTTGGCTCTCCTCTCCCCGCGTGTGTTCGGGGGGCAGGTGGTAGCGGCGAGTGCTTTTAACAGTTTCTCTTTATTTATTTTTTTAACTGTTTCCGCTGTGTTTTGCTGTGATGACGCCGGCGTGGTCACGTGAGCACCGTTTTCGCGCTCTCCGGGGGGGGGGGGGGAGGATGACTCGTATCGCGGCGTCCTTCCGCGGCCCGCCCCTCAGGGTTCCTCTGCCGGCTCCATTTTGCTTCTGCGGCGTGTCTGGGGCCCTTCTTCCTCCTGGAGCTGCGGCGGTGATTTGGCTGTTGTCTCTTCCTCCTGTGGTCTGGCGGCTGGTGCCTTTGGCCTGCTTGGTCCGTGAGTCCCCTTTGGGGGTTTTTGGTTTCCTTGGGGGCATGTGCTGCGGGATGCTTGTGTCTTATGTCTTTCAGGCGGGACAACTGTGGGTTGTGGTTTCTCCCAGTCCTACCCCTTACCCTCCTATCTTCCCTTACTGGCTTCTGGGGGGCATCGCGGGTGGCTTTTTATTAGCCCTTACCCTGTACTGGCCTATTGCGTCTGTGTTAATCACCATATGGAGGCTTCTGGGGATAGCATGCTTGGGGGTCCTTCGGGGCAATCCCCGCTGTGTGCCATGTGCGGGACATCCCCTCAGAGTAACAGTGCCGCGGTGTGCGTGCCGTGCGCCCAGGGTATTGTTGCGGCCGAGGCTGGGCTACCCGCTTAGTTTCCCATCTCTGCGCCCCCTTCGGCATCGCCTACCCCCCCCCCCTCCCCCCCGCGCATTTAGCCCCCAGTGAGGGGGATACTCGCGGGGGGTCACAGTCTGATCTGGCACTGCGTGTGGCCAGCATTGGAGGGGAGCTTGCCAGGCCTGTTCCATGTAGGGCCTCTGGCAAGAAGCGGCACCTGGCTCCCGTGCCATACCTCTTTCCTGGGGAGGATGAGGGACTTGATGCTTTTGGTGGCCTTTACCCGCTAGAGGAGGGGGAACTCTTTCAGGACTGACTCCTCTGGGGACCAGCAGGAGGGTCACGACAGTGACCCTGGGTCTGCGTCTGGGGAGGACTCATGGTTCCCTGAGGACACTGATAGCCTGTTGGCTCATATTTTTAAAATCTTGCACATTGTCCCCCCTGAGGTGGCTAAGAGGAAGCAGGGTCAGCTCTTTCGCACTGACAAACGCTCCCGTTCTAGGGCTGTCCAACACCTCGGACATGTCTTCCTCTTACACTACTACACTGCGGGACAGCGAGGACCGGCGCATGGATCAGCTGGCCTGCCATGCTTTTACATTTGTGGGGGCTGGGCTGCGTCCGGTCTGCGCTTCTGCCAGCTATTGCCCTTAAGAAGCAGCTCAAGCGTCTCCTTGATGGCGCTACGCCTGGTAGCGGGGGAGGATTATAGGTCCCTTTTGCTTTGCTCTGATTTTGTTGCCTTTGTCCTTACTGCCATGGATGATGTGGTACGGCTGAGTGGTAGAGCCTCTGCCCTTTTGGTGGCTATGCCCCGCTCTGTTTGGCTGCGTCAGTGGGCAGCTGACGCTAAGAAGGCTCTCACTGGGCTTCCCTTTACGGGGCTGCGGCTCTTTGGTGAGCGTCTGGATGTTCCTGCCAAGGATGGTAGGCTGCCTTAGCGTAGGAGGCAGCCTCGGCCTTTCCGGGGGCCCTCCCCTCCTTTCGTACTCCCAGAGGAGGTCGTGGCTCCCTCTTTTTGGGTACCCGCAGGGATTCTTGGGGCCGTGGCAGACCATGCGGTCATCCCGGTCTCTCATGGGGTTCCAAGCCCAAACCTTCTCCCAAGCCCCCTCATGCATGAGGAGGCACCCTCACCCATGCGGGGGGGGGGCGGCTTCAGCTCTTTGCTCACGTCTGGAGGCTCTACGTCTCAGACCGGTGGATTCAGGAGGTGGTGTCCTCCGGTTACAAGATAGTTTGCAGCCTGGCCACCCCCAAGATTCATCAGCTCAGGGTTTGTGCCTTACGGTTCAACGTCTGTTGGGAGTCAGAAGTCATTTGTCTGGTGCCTTCCCAGGAACGGGATCGAGGGTTCTACTCCTATCTGTTCACGGTCCCCAAAAAAGACGGGTCCCTGAGGCCCATCCTGGACTCTCAACAAGTTTGTCAGGTTCAAGCACTTTCACATGGAGACTTTACACTCGGCTTTCAGTATTCTGCGCCCGGGCGACTTCATGACCTCCGTGGACATCGTGGATGCCTACTTTCACGTGCCAATCTTTCCAGGTCATCAGAGATTTCTCAGGTTCGCTCTAGAGGATCAGCATTACCAGTTTGTGGCTTTACCGTTCGGTATCACCTCGGCGCCTCGGGTCTTCACCAAGGTGCTGGCGGGCGTGATGGCTCTGCTGCGGAATAGGGGCATTCGCATCCTCCCTTACCTGGACGACATTCTGATTGCAGCTCAGTCTCTTCATCAGGCCGAGAAGGATACTCTGGTGGTGACCTCCACTCTCGCGTCCTTCGGCTGGGTGATCAACTATCCCAAGTCTTCACTGTCTCCGTCTTTGGTGACCTCCTTTCTGGACATGACTCTGGATACCTCTCAGGTCAAGTTATTCCTGCCTCAGCAGAAAGTGGAGGGCCTTCAGAAGCAGGCACGGACTCTGCTCTTGTGTTCCCATCCTTCCATCCGGCAGGGGATGCAGTTAGTGGGTCTGATGGTGTCCTGCTTCGAGGTGGTCCCCTTTGCTCAGTTTCACATGAGACCCCTTCAGTTGCACCTCTTGTCAGTTTGGGATCGGGACTCTGTGTCCCTGGATCAGGAATTTGCTCTGTTCCCCCCTGGCTAGACAGTCCCTCTCATGGTGGCTGGACTCAGGGAACCTTCTAGTGGGCAGGACTTTTCTGCTCCCGTGCTGGGAGACTGTCACCACGGATGCCAGTCTGACCGGTTGGGGGGGGCTTTTGAAAGTCTCTGAAGTTCCAGGGTCAGTGGGGCCCCCAGGAGGCCCATGCTCCCATCAATGTTCTGGAACTGCGGGCAATCAGGTTGGTTTTTTCTCAGCTGACCACGCACCTTAGAGGTCGGGCTGTTCAGATCCGCTTGGACAACCAGATGGCGGTTGCCTACATCGATCATCAGGGAGGGACTCGGAGCAAGCGGGCCCTCAAGGAAGTGTCCCTGATACTGTCTTGGGTGGAAGAGAATGTCCCTTGCATTTCGGCGGTTTACATTCCTGGGGTGGAGAACCAGGAGGCAGACTCCCTGAGCAGGGGGACGTCTCAGCTGGGGGAATGGTCCCTCAACAACAAGGTATTTCACTCCCTTTGTCACCGGCGGGGCCAGCCGGATGTGGACCTGTTTGCGTCCCGCCACAATCACAAGCTTTCCAGGTTTGTCTCCCTGTCACAGGATCCTCTGGTTTTCGCCACGGATGCGCTAGCAATGCCTTGGACGGAGTTTCGGCTCCTCTGTGTTCCCTCCCTTTCCTCTGCTGGGCAGGGTGCTGCGCAAGATAGCCCAGGAAGGGGTACCAGCCATTCTGGTGGCCCCCTGTTGGTCAAGGAGGGTGTGGTTCGCAGACGTCGTGCAGTTGGCAGTAGATCAGTATGCCCTGCCCAAGGATCCAGATCTGCTCACTCAGGGACAGCTGCGCCATCCCAATTTACAAACACTGGCTTTTAACGGCTTGGCTGCTGAAACCTCCATCTTGATGGACAAAGGGTTGCCGGCCTCTGCTGTTGTTACCATGATTCGGGCTCGAAAGAAGTCCTCGTCTTTTATCTACTACAGGGTCTGGCATGCTTACATTGCCTGGGGTGAGTCCAAGTCTCTTCCTTGTCGGGTGTTTTCTATACCCAGGATATTGGAGTTTTTACAACATGGTTTGGATTCGGGCCTTAGTACTCTCAAGGGACAGGTTTCGGCTTTGGCATTTTTTTTTTCCAAAGATCTTTTTGCCAATCACAGGCTTGTTAAGACTTTCTTACAGGGAGTTACTCATGTGCGTCCGCCGCGTAAGCCTGTGCTACCGGTTTGGGACTTAAATTTGGTATTGTCTGCTCTACAGGGTCCTCCCTTTGAACCTATGCGTGGGGCTGTTTTGCCCATTCTGACTCTTAAGGTGGCCTTCTTGGTGGCTATTACTTCGGTCAGACGAGTTTCTGAGCTGGCGGCGCTTTCCATGAAACCTTATTTTGAGCGGCATCAGGATAAGGTAGTGTTTCTGCTTGAACTGGATTTCTTGCCCAAGGTTGTGTCTTTTTTTCCATCTCAATCAGGACATTGTCTTACCTTCCTTGTGTCCTAACCCTGCTAATTCTAAGAAACAGACCCTTCATCCTCTATATGTTGTCAGGGCACTGAAGTTTTATTTGGTTGCTACTGAGTCCTTTAGGAAATCTGATGCTCTTTTTGTTCTTCCTGCTGGTCCTAGGAAGGGTTTGCCTTCAGCCAAATCTACTATCAGCTAGTGGATCCGTCAGGCGGTGGTACAAGCCTATTCTGCTAAAGGGAAGGAACCTCTCTTCCGGGTTACTGACCATTCCACGTGTGCTATTGGTGCTTCTTGGGCTTTTCAGCACCAAGCTTCTGTTGAACAAGTTTGTAAGGCCGCTACTTGGTCTTCTGTTCATACCTTTTTCCAAGTTTTACAAGGTTGATGTTAAGGCCTCAGCTGATGCTGCTTTTGGCTGCAAGGTACTTCAGGCGGTGGTGGTCTGAACTGCCTGCTGTTACTCCTTAGGGATCCCACCCTACCTTACAGACACTGCTTTTGGATGTCCCAGATGTAAGGATTACATGAAACATGCCGTGCTGTGCACTAGAAAAAATACAATTCTGTGAGTACTCACCTGTAGAGTTGGCTGCCTCTTTATGGTGATTTGTTCCAAAGTTGGTTGTGAGGGTTCTTTACCTTTATTACCTCCCGGGTTCTTGTATAACTGCTTTTCAACACTGGAGGTCTATGGGTGATTCCGGTTTTTATATGGGTCCGGGAGGAGCCACAAATCTTCTGCAGTCCACTGCGCCACCTTGTGGCGGAATACCCAGATGTAAGGATTACATGAAACAGGCTGTGCTGTGCATAGCAAAAACAATTCTACAGGTGAGTACTCACAGAATTGTATTTTTAGTCTGGAAAAGACACGCCTGAGGGGTCTAATAACTATGTATAAATACACCCAAGGTCTGTACAAAGATCTGTCCCACAATCTATTCATACCCTGAGTAACCATAACCTGAGCACATCCACAAAGGTTACAGGAAAGGCACATTCTCCGCCGACCTAGGATCGGAATCTCTGTAAGAGCAGTGAGACTATGCAACTTTAAGCTTAGAGGAGGTTAGTGATGAAGAATACGCTAAGAGTTGAAAAGTGGGCTTGATGCTTTCCTTGCATATAATATTACCAGCTATGGCTACTAGACCACTGAAAGGAGATCATCTTTAATGCATGTGTGGATGCCAACAGGGTCCTGTACGTGTGCTTTGGGATCGAGGATCAAGATAATACAGGGGAAATCTGAGGCTTTCACACTGCGAAACATCCCAAATCAGGATGCCCCTAGGAACAAGAAATCATCTTTGGGTTTTGGTCCTCTTTACTGACCCATATGTGGTCACTATGGCTCTCGCATGACACTGGCTGCCATAAGCACATTCACAACAAGACTGGTAAAGGAGATGGTGCTGTGCCATTGTGTGTGTGGGGGCAATGTGACTGGAGAATACTGTTAAAAATTAATCATGAACCAAGTTCCTCTACAGGTTCTAGGCAACAGCTGACCCCGAAGATGCTCCGGCTAGATCACGACTAACTGGATAATGACTGCTGATGGTGACGATACATGGCACGTGATGTGAGATGAAATATTCAGAATCAGCTGTATATAACAGGTACCATGATATGCCCAATGGCAGTTATCTCATGGATTTCTAAATTAAATTAACTGCACAAATTAACTTCTGTGAATACAGTGTAATAAGATGACAGAGGTCACAGTGTCACTGGGAAGGGGAGGGCTCTCTGGCCTGACGGCCTCCAGTAAAATTATTCCCTGTCCTAACTGAACTAGAGGCAGCAGACCCTATATTCTAAGTGTGCCATACACTCCACTTCGAACATCATGACATCTGGTTATATCCTCCAGAGGCGTACTTTCGCAGAGATGAAATGCAAAAAAGGCAGCCCCTCCTAGGAACCTCCAGTTACTTCTCTGCGAGCGGACGAGACAGAAGATGAAGACGACTTCTTGCAAGTATGCCGGGCTGACGCCCGGCGCCCCATTTTTTGTCCCTATTGCTGCCAGGATTTTTACCAAATTGTCCCTAGTGAGCCTCCCAGCTTTGGCTGTGAGTCCTGGCAAGGGTAGGAGCACCCTGTGGGTGCTTTGGGAGTCTTAATACACCGTGAGCCCTCAATTGGGGCAGGTGGTGTCACCAGGTTACGGTGATCCTGGTGTAGGATGCCCTTAGTCCCTGCCTTATGCAGCCTTATTTCGGCCGGGGCCTCCCTGGCTTCCCCCTCCGGGTCCCTTACTCCCCTGGGGGGGCTGGCGTGTCCCAGGCTGGCTTTGTTCCTTTATTTTTTGTGTTATGTGTGTGGATGTGTTAGGTGCTTCACACTTTAGTTGCTGTGGTCATTTGGAAGTAATCCCTGTTGCATTGGGCTCTTTGTCAGCCTGAGTGAATCACTCAGGCTGTGGTGTGTGTAAAAGGGGGTTGGGCCGGTGCTCGGTAGCCCCGCCCCCTCGTCGGCGCGATTGGAGGGCCCTAGCTTGCCTTGCTCCACACTGCAGGAAGGGGGGCGTGGCCTAAAAATGGCGCCTTTGGCGCTGGCTCGCCCCCCTTCTTCCTGGTCCTGGCTCCTCATGCTTCAGGGGCCATCTTGGAAGTTATCTGCGCTGCTGTGCTGCTTGCAGGGGTCAGGTAGGGGCCTGATGGCCTTTTGTTTTTTATTGTTTAGGGGTCACTCTCTGGTGGAGTGGGCCCCTGGTGGTGCATGTATGTGAGTTTAGAACTATATACTGTATATAGCTGTATATATGGGGTTGCTTGTATTTTTATTAATGCAGATGCCTCATTGTAATTGTATGCTTTTGTGTGTTGCAGATTGCTTCAGATTGTGCATATTTAGGGGTTCCTCCTGGTCCTGGGGTCCCTAGTTTAAAATTGGTCTCCTCTAAAATCCTCCCACTGGGACTTTTAAGGGGCATCCCGGGTTGCTTTAGCGTAATTCCCTTCGGTCTTGCGACTGACCAATAAAAAATCACCATATGGAGGCTCCGCAGGATACTGGACTCGGGTCCTCATTGGGCCCAGTCCGCCCATGTGTGGGGCATCCCTTATGGGAGAGGATGTACCAATCTGTACTCCATGCGCTCATAAGGCAATAACGCGGAAGTCTGGGTCCCAGCTTTCTGGGTCAGCTCTTCCTGCTTCATCGCCTTCCCCTCCCCATTTGTTACGTACCCCGAGCCAGCGGGGAGTTGCATTCAGATGTATGCGCCAGGTTGGCGAGCAGTGAAAAGCCTGTGTGGGACACAGATGACGATTATATGGATTTGTCAGATTATTCCCCTTTAGAGGAGGGGGAAGTGTATGAGGAGACAGAATCTGATTTTGTGCAGTCTGGTGAGACTTTTGGTGGGCAGGCGCCGGGGGATGCCGTAGATACGGCTGCTGTGTTGAGTCATATGTTGGAGGTGTTGGATATTGTTCCCCCTGAGGCGCCTCCCTTGAAGAAGGGGGAATTTTTTTGGGTCCTACGCAGGATCATTTTGATGCACTGATCCAGAAGGAATGGGAGAGGCCCTGTCGGCTGCCGGGTGCTCCCCAGGGATGGGACAAGAAGTATCCCTTCCCGGTGGAGGCGGTCACGCGATGGTCTTCTCCCCCTGATGTCGATGCGCCTGTCTTGGGCTTGACCAATTCTTCCGTTTTGAACACCCCGGACGCTACCTCCCTTAAGGATGGCGAGGATAGGCGCCTGGATCAGATGGCCTGTCATGCGTTTGCTTGTGTGGGATCGGCCCTGCGGCCGGCTTGTTCATCGGCTCTAGTGTCGCTTGCTACCAGGTCTCTTATCAGGGACTGGCTTAATGGCGGTCTGTTTTGATCCGGCTAGCGCTGAGTTCGCTACTCTTAAGAGGTGTGAATTATTCATGGATTTTGTGTTGTCTGCTATGGAGGATTCTATTGTCATGTAGCAAGACTTCGGCCCTATTGGTGGCCATGCGCAGGTTGGTCTGGCTGCGTCAGTGGACAGCGGATTTTGGGGCTAAGAATTCCCTTACAGCTCTTTCCTTCTTGGGTACGCGGCTGTTTGGTGATAAATTGGATGCTGTTGCTAAGGGAGGTAAGTCTCCTCAGCGGAGGAAACAGCGCCGTCCCTTTCGAGGGGGGCGGTTCTTTCACTCCGTCCTTTCGTGGAGCCAGAGCAACTAGGGGTCTGCCCGTCTCTGTTGTCAGGGGCTCGTCCTGGAACAGGGGCAGAGGTCGGGTGCGCCCGCCGGCTGCCTGGGGTTCCAAGCCTAAGCCCGCCGGTAAGCCGGCTCAGCAATGAAGGGGCGCCCTCACCCGCACGGGTGGGGGGGGGGGGCGGCTGCGGCTCTTCTTCCAGGTCTGGGCCAGGGAGGTCACAGACAATTGGATCCTGGAGGTGGTGTCGTCCGGGTACAAACTGGAGTTCGAGTACTGGCCGCCTCCAAGGTTCTTGAGGTCGCGGGTGCCCTCGGACCCTCAGGCTGCTCAGGGGCTCCTGTTAGCAGTAAGAAATCTTCTGGACATGGAAGTTATTTTCCCGGTGCCTCTGTCGCAAAGAGGCAGGGGTTACTACTCCAACCTTTTCACGGTACCCAAAAAGGAGGGTTTGGTGAAACTCATTCTAGATCTCAAGGTTCTGAACAGGTTTATCGGAGCCAAAAAGTTTTGCATGGAGACTCTGCTCTCTGCTATCAATTCCCTTCACCAGGGGGATTTCATGACGTCCATAGACTTCAAGGATGCGTATTTGCATATTCCCGTTTTTCCAGCGCATCAGAGATTCCTCCGGTTTACGGTGGAGGATCAACCTTTTCAGTTTGTAGCTCTTCCCTTTGGGCTGACCTCGGCACTGTGGGTCTTCACCAAGGTCTTGGCGGGGATAATGGCCCTGCTCAGGGCATTCGCATTGTGCCTTATCTGGACGACCTGTTGATCTCAGCTTCTTCCCTCCGTCAGGCGGAGCTGGACACCCACCAGGTGGTGTCGACTCTGGAGAGGTTCAGGTGGGTGATCAACCGCCCCAAGTCCTCTCTTTCTCCATCACGCATGATTTCCTTCCTGGGCATGAATCTGGATACCATTCAGGCCAGAGTGTTTCTGCCCCAGTCCAAGGTGCAGGGGATTCGGGGTCTGATCTGTCGTCTTCTGGCCAATCCTTGTCCCTTTATCCGACAGGGGATGAAACCGGTACCGTTTGCACAGTTTCACATGAGATCGCTTCAACTTCACCTATTGACGTATTGGGATAGGTGTCCCCAGTCTTTGGATCAATCTTTCAGGATGTCTCCCAGGGTTCGGCAGTCACTTCGGTGGTGGCTGGAGTTGAGCAACCTGTTGAAGGGCAGGTTCTTTCTGGTCCCTTGTTGGGAGACCGTTACCTTGGAGCTCAGGGCCATCCAGCTTGTTCTGCAAAGGCTGACGTCGCAGTTACGGGGTCTGCCGGTTCAGGTTCGGTCAGACAATCGAACGGCGGTGGCCTACATCAATCACCAAGGAGGGACTCGCAGCAGGGGTGCCCTCAAGGAAGTCCCTGATTCTGCACTGGGCGGAGAACTTTGTTCCTTGCATTTCGGCACTTTACATTCCGGGAGTGGAAAACACGGAGGCGGATTCCCTGAGCAGGGGATCTTTTCGCCAAGGAGAGTGGTCTCTCCACCCCGAGATTTTTCTGGATCTTTGCCACAGGTGGGGGACTCCAGAGGTGGATCTCTTTGCCTCGAGGCACAATCACAACTTCCGGCCTTTGTGGCTCTTTCCCAGGATCCTCTAGCATTGGCAGTGGATGCCTTGTCCCTTGCCTGGAGGGATCTGGGGTTTCTGTACCTGTTTCCGCCCTTGGAAAGGTAGTTCGCAAACTGATTCTGGAAGGGGCACCAGCAATTCTGGTGGCTCCAAGGTGGCCAAGAAGGGTTTGGTGCGCAGACGTGGTAGGGCTGGCGGTAGATCAGTACAGGCTTCCCGCGTTGCCGGATCTATTGTCTCAGGGTCAACTTCTTTACCCCAATTTACAAACGCTGGCTTTGACGGCTTGGCTGCTGAAACCTTCATTCTGAAGAAGGAAGGTTTGTCTGAGGCCGTTGTCCAGACCTTGATTAGAGCTAGGAAACGGTCCTCTCCTGGCATTTACTATAGGACTTGGAGGTCCTACATTGATTGGTGTGAGGCTAGGGCCTTGCCTTGTAGGGTGTTTTCTATTCCTAGGATTCTGGAGTTTCTTAGCATAATCTGGATCTTGGTTTCCAGCTTAGTACCTTGAAAGGACAGGTTTCGGCTTTGTCGTTTTTTTTTTCCAGAAGTCTTTTGCCTTGCACCCGCTGGTTAAGACCCTTTTCCAAGGAGTCGCGCATTTGCGGCCTCCTAGGAAGGCAGTAGTTCCTGTTTGGGATTTAAATTTGATTCTGTCAGCTCTACAGGGTCCTCCTTTTGAGCCACTACAGGATACTGCTCTTTCTATTATCACTCAGAAGGTTGCCTTTTTGGTGGCTATTACCTCTGTTCGGCGAGTCTCTGAGTTGGCGGCTCTGTCGATTCAGGACCCTTATTTTGAGACATCAGGATAAGGTGGTTTTTCGCTTTAAGCCAGATTTTTTTCCTAAGGTGGTATCTGCCTTTCATATCAATCAGTATATTGTTCTCCCTTCCTTATGTCCTAAGCCTAGCAATGACAAGGAGAGGGTTCTGCACAATTTGGATGTTGTTCGCTGTGTTAAGTACTACTTGGTCACTACTTCTTCTTTCCGCAAGACGGATGCCTTTTTCGTGGTGCTCTGCGGGCCCAGGAAAGGTTTGGCGCCCGCCAAGTCTACCATTAGCAAATGGATTCGTCAGGCCATTGTTGGGGCCTACTCTGCTAAGGGGAGGACTCCTCCTTTTAGGGTCACTGCGCACTCTACTCATGCTGTTGGTGCATCCTGGGCTTTTTAGTACCAGGCTTCTGTTGAACAAGTTTGTAAGGCTGCTACTTGGTCTTCCGTTCATACTTTTTCCAAGTTTTACAAGGTTGATGTGCGGGCCTCAGCGGATGCTGTTGTTGGCTGCAAGGTTCTGCAAGCTGCAGTGGTTTAAGTTGGTACATTCTTTACTGTTTATGGTTCCCACCCATGACGGACACTGCTATTGGATGTCCCAGATGTCATGATGCTCGAAGTGGAGTGTATGGCACACTTAGAATAATACCGTTTCGTGAAGTACTCACCTTTAAAACGGGTATTATGAGTGTGCCATACACTCCACTTTTCCCCACCCCTTTTTTTCAGGTATTCCGGAGTTTTTATATGGTGAACCATTGGGTGGTGTTATTGTTATAATTGGTTTTTCCTGGTCCTTACTGTTTTTATACACTGGGGAATTGGTGGGAGGTTCCTAGGTTATATGGGCCAGGAGGGGCTGCCTTTTTTGCATTTCATCTCTGCGAAAGTACGCCCCCTAGAGGATATAACCAGATGTCATGATGTTCGAAGTGGAGTGTATGGCACACTCATAATACCCGTTTTAAAGGTGAGTACTTCACAAAACGGTATTTCTCTCTCCTATACTGTGGCCACCATCTGTTTTTTTTCATCCCAAATACAGAAGGTGGTTTATGTCACCTCATGTTAATAGTATTTTCTGTCAGTCCCCCATGGAGCAGAAAAATCCAGACTGCTCAAGCTGTATGTAGTTTGATGGGGTCCACTGCCACCTGTGATTGAGCAAATGGTAAATATTATGCAATACTTAGTGTTACTTGCAAGCCTTTCAATAACCCACTGTTCGAATAAAGCACCCTATGAATTTATTTTGTTTGTGGGTAGTCACTTTTCCTGGGAGGATGTAGGTCCACAGGGTGCACCATTTCAGCCATTACCTCTTTCCCTATTTAACAAATAAGCATGAGGAAATGAGAATCTCGTCTATGCTAAGCTGGAGGGGGATGCTTTGGAAAACTAAAGTGTCAGGCCTCCCCTTGGCACCTAACCCTGTAGAGTAGATCTGACCTAAATCCCACCTTTAGTGTGTTTTATTAATTGAACCCATCAATACTGTGTCCCTACATCCATCAAAGTCCTGCTTTTCAAGAGATAAGACACTGGAAATTTTAGACCCCCCCCCCCCTTACTGGGCTTAGCCTACCATTCTTAGTCTAAACTTATTCTTAGTATACAGTACGTCCTGCTCCAGATATAGTACTTACACTTGGGTTATCCTCCGCCAGATGGCGCTGCACTGCAGAGACATGCAAAACAGGCTCCTCCCGGCCCCTCAAATACCCGGGGACCTCCCACAAAGGTAGTGTTCTCCGGATACAAGATAGTTTGCTGCGCGGCCTTCCCCAAGATTATCAGGTTCCGGGGGTCACTTGCAGATTGCCCTTAACAGGCAGAGGCAGGGGCCGCTACTCCAACCTTCCCACGGTCCCCCAAAAAGGATGGGTCAGTCTGGGCCATTCTGGATTCACAGGTTTTTGGCAATTCTCCATTACAGACAGTTTCTGCATGGAAACTCTGAGATGGGCCATCAGCGCCTTGCGCCCAGGGGGCTTCTTGCCGTCTGTGGAGCTCAAAGATGCTTATGTTCACATCCCTGTGTCTTCTTGACACCGAGGCTTTTCAGGTTCGTGTTGGAAGTCCAACACTGCTAATTGTGGCCTTGTTATCTGGCCTCTCTTCAGCTCCCAGAGTGCTCACCATGGTGCTGACGAGGGTGATGTCTCTGAGACCAAGGGGCATCCACGCGAGACCTACCTGGACGTCCTTCTCACTTCCCAGTCTCTGCGTCAGGCTAAGTTGAATACTCGGCTGGTGGTGTCCATTGGGAGTCGTTTGGATGGGTGATCAATCACCCCAATTCCTCATTTTCCCCTTATTGGTAATTCCATTCCTAGAAATGAATCTGGATTCTGTTCAGGCGAGAATCTTCCTTCCTCAGCAATAAGGTGGACAATCTGGTTGCATGGGCTCTGTCCCTCATTGCTGTCCCCGTCCCTTCACCAGGCAGGGATGCAGCTGGTGGACCCGTTGGTGGCTTGCTCAGAAGAGGTCCCTTATGCTCAGTCCCCCTTGGGCCCTTCTGCAACTTCTATTGTTAGTACAGGACAGGGAACCAGCATCCCTGGAGCAGGGTCTGTGTGCCTTCCCCCCCTGGTATGGAGGTCCCTCTTGGAGTGGATGAACTCAAGGAACCTGTCTGAGGGCAGTTTCCTTCTTGCCCCTTCCTGGAGACGGTCACCATGGATGCCAATTTATCAGGTTGAAGGGGGAGGTTTTCTTCTGAAACTCCTTGCGGTTCTGGGGGAGGTGGGGTCCTTAGAAGGTCCATACACCTATCGATGTTGAAACAGTGAGCGTCCAATTTGGTTCTATCTCGTTTGTCTACTCCTCTTCAGGGCCTGCCTGTTCGGGGGCGCTCGGTCTGTCTGACGACAGTGGCCCACATTAATCATCTAGGAGGGACCTGGAGCAGGAGGGTCCTCCAGGAAGTGTCTATGATCCTATTCTGGGTGAAGGACAACGTTCCCTGCAGATCAGTGTTATTCGATCCGGTGGGGGTCCCTCTGCGACGGGATGTGCTAATCCCTGTATCACTATGGGGTCCAACCAGTTGCGGATCTGTTTGTGTCCCGTCACTTTCACAAGCTCTCGGCCCTTGTTTCCCTGTCCCAGGATCCTCTGTCCGTGGTCAGGATGCCTGGTAACGTTATGGCTGGACATTCTGTTCTGTATGTCTTTCCTCCATTCCCCCTGCTAGGCGGGGTTCTGTGCAAGATTGCTCTGGAAGGGGGACCAGTGACTCTGGTGGTCCCCGGGTGGCCTAGTAGAGTGTGGTTCGCAGACGTGGTACTGAGGGCAGTAGTTCTGTGCGTTCTGCCAGGAGTGCCAGCTCTGCTCACTCAGGGCCCCTTTACGTCACCCCAATCTACAGACTCTGGCCTCGACGGCCTGACTGCTGAAACATCCATCTTGATGGAGACAGGCTTATCTGTCTCGGTGATTGAGACTATGGGAAGACTAGGAGCAAGCTTCTTCTTCCATCTGTTATAGGGTATGGTATACCCATATTGATTGGTGTGAGTCTAGGTCTCTTCCCCGTCGGGCGTTCTCGGTTCCCAGGGGTCTAGAGTTATTACAGCATGAGTTGGAGTTGGTTCTCCAACTTAGTACTCTGATGGGTCAGGTTCTGCCCTGTCCGCCTTGTTTTAGAAGTCTTTTGTTCAGTTTTCCTTGGTTAAGACTTCTTTCAGGGGGTACTTATGTGCGTCCCCCATGTAATCCTATGGTCCCTGTTGGGATTTGAATTTGATTCTGTCTGCCTTGCGGGGTTTTTCCCTTTGGTCCTATTCAGGATGCTGTCTGGCTGTTCTTACCCTCAAGGTTGACCTTCTGGTGGCTGTTACTTCGGTCGGACGTGTGTTTGGCGGGCAGCTCTGTCTACCTAGCCCCCATTCTTTGAGATACACCAGGATAAGGTGGTGTTCCGTCTGAAGCCGGACTTTCTGCCTAAGGTGGTGTCTTATGTTCATTGATTCAAGATATTGTTCTTCCTTCTGTGCCTTTATTCCTAGCAACGCTGAGGAAAGGGTTCTGCATTTCTTGAACAGGTGTTGGAAGTTTTTTCCTTGGTAGTCACTGTGTCCTTTAGGGGAACTGATGCTCCTTTGGGCCTATGGTCACTCCATCCTGAATGTGCCTGATCTCGTCTGCTCTCAGGGAGTTGGGCGGCTTTGGCCCTGGTCATTACTTGAATGGGATGGTTCCTTCTGGTCCTAGTAAAGGGCTTTTGGCTTCTGCCAAGTCTACTGTTAGCGATTGGATTCGTCAGGCTGTTACTCAGGCCTATTCCAACAAGGGGATGAATCTTTCCTTTCGCTTTACTTCTTATTCTACTCGTGCTTTTGGTGCCTCTTGGGCTTTTCAGCACCAGGCTTCTGTTGAACTGGTTTGCTAGGCCGCTATTGGTCTTCTGTTCATACCTTTTCAAAGTTTTACAAGGTTGATGTTAGGGCCTCAGCTCATGCTGTCTTGGCCGCATGGTTATGCAGGTGACAGTGGTTTTAACTGTCTGCTGTTGCCTTTTTTGTTGGGGATCCCACCCTACTTTATGGACACTGCTGTTGGATGTCCCAAGTGTAAGTATTATATCTGGAGCAGGACGTACTGTATGCTAAGAATACAATTCTGTGAAATACTCACCTGTAGAATTGATGATATTTGTATACAGTACGAACTGCTCCACCCCACCCTGTTTTTTTTGCATTTTTCTGGATCCCCTGTATGGTGATTACCATTGTTATAGTTACCAGTTTCGGTGGTTAATTCTCCCGGATTCTTGTTCACTGCTTTTCAATGCTGGGGATTTGTGGGAGGTCCCCGGGTATTTGAGGGGCCGGGAGGAGCCTGTTTTGCATGTCTCTGCAGTGCTGCGCCATCTGGTGGAGGATAACCCAAGTGTAAGTACTATATCTGGAGCAGGATGTGCTGTATACAAATAATATCAATTCTACAGGTGAGTATTTCACAGAATTGTATTTTCTGGCAGAGGAAACAAGACGCCTATGTGTAGCTTTTTTGTGAAAAAAAAGTCATTTATAGAAGCATGGTCTTTCGCACACACATCACACCAGCCCTCCCATTTGGCTCTTCTATTGTGGTGGTGGAACACGTCAACCGAGTCTCTAGACAGGACTGTCCTAGTGCCTGTCTGTAGCCGCCTCCTCTCGATACTACAGGGCAATCGTTACCACTTCAGCAATTTCAGCGGAGGGTGGTGATGCCTAATGCTAGCATGTTGGGCTGAGGGGAACCTTGATTCAAAAGTCCTGGAATTTTGGGCAACACTAACTCACCAGTGGACATGGAATCCATCCTGGTCTAGCTAAACAATGTCTGTGGCATATAGCAATTGGCAATGGTGGAGGCCTACATGGTACTAAAATGGGTCACACTGACTGAAGTTATGGGCTAGTTCAGGGATCCACTGCAAACTTTATTGCCTTAGTGGTTCCCTGGACCAGTTTTCGGCTGATATGTTTTTCCTCTGCTGCATCTGCATCTTTTTCAGCCTCCCTTCCTGATGAAGAGAATGTAGTTCAAATTGCTGACCATTCTAGCATTTTGGTCACTTAGCATTTTGTGATTGCTCTCACCACTAGAGATAGCATGAGGGGGTGTCTACAAGCCACAGGAGTTGCTTAGGTAGTGCGGCTCATCCAGGATTGGACATCAATGTGAGCTGTGGCAAGGTTAGTTGTGTCAGCACAGCAGATACCAGGAGACATGGAGGGGGCTGTAGGACGGCAACAACCCAGCAGAAATGCTGCTACTTTCTCCTTTATGCAAGGAGGATCAGTGTCTGAGCTCTGCAAAATGACCTCCAGCTGGCCACTAATTAAAGTGCACTCAAACTGCCCGAAACAGACTCCCTTAGGGGTGGTATGATGGCCCAACGTCCACAAGTCCGTGTTGTGCAGGGCTCTTGCTATTTGCCAGAGAACACCAGGATTGGCAGATTGCACATTGTACTGTGCTTTTTATGGATGAGAGCAGGTTCAAACTGAGCACATATGATAGACACGAGTCTAGAGGTGCCATGGAGAACATTCCATGCCTACAGCATGCTCCAGCATGACCGGTTTGGCAGTGGGTCAGTTATGTGTCGAGGTATCTCTTTGGAGGGTCGCACAGCCCTCCATGTGCTAGCCAGAGGTACCCTGACTACCATTAGGTACCAGGATGAGCTCCTCAGACCCATTGTGAGACTATGCAGGTGCGTGGGCCCTGGGTTCCTTCTGATGCATCGCAATGCTAGGTGTCATGTGGCTAAAGTGTGTCGGCAGTTCCTACATGATGAAGTAATTGATGCAATGCATTCACCAGACCAGAATCAAATCGAGCATATCTGGGACACAATGTCTCATTCCATCCACCAATGCCATGTTGCACCACAGACTGTCCAGGAGTTGACTGATGCTTTAATCCAGGTCTGGGAGAAGATCCCTCAGGAGAACATCTGCTGCCTCATAGGGAGCATGCCCAGGCATTGTAGGGAGGTCATATAGGCATGTGGAGGCCGCACACACTACTGAGCCTCATTTCCTTGTCTTGAGGCATTTCCACTGAAGCCTGTAATTTGATTTTGAGTATTTTAAATCCAGTGCTCCATGATATATTAATTTTTGATTTACAGTGAGCATTTTTGTTTTATTGTTCTCAATGCGTTGTAATGAATAAAGATTCGCAACTGGATTTTCCATTAATTGAGATTTAGGATGTGCTATTTTAGTGTTCCCCCTATTTTAAGCAGTGTAATACATATGTATTGAAGGACTTTTAACAGTCCAAAACCTAATTACAACCTTAGTCCTACACAAAGATATCACATTGCGACAGCTAATGTTACTATTAAAGTAAAATCAACAACAAGATTCGCTGCCCCATGCTAGTCGTTTAAACACGTTTGAGAGAAATAAGGTGCAGGAAAATAAGCCTCAAAAATCAATCAGGGGTTGTAAATCAAAACCTTTGGAGGCGGTCTGATGCCCTGATGGTCTGACCTGCTACCTCTGGTTGATTATTCGGCCATCTGCAACCTGCATCATTGAAAGAAGACCTATGGTGCAATATAAGCCGCTATTTGGACACCCATGTTCCTGGTTAAATTATTTTTAAAGGGTGTCTACACTATCCGTGCTAATTCTTCACTGCAGGGGTTACGTTTCTTCTCACTGCTGCTTTCCTACCAGGGACCCAGAAACATATCCACAGCTGGACAAAGCAGCCCCAGGAAAAGTTAAGTATATCTTATCTGCCAGCATTGCGCGGGGGGGGGGGGGTGTAGCGTTGGCTTAGGTTCTTGTGTGCCAGACCACTTTTTGAGACAGAGCTTTGGGACTATGTGGAGGCTTTGGGCTAACAGAGGGGTGCCTTATGAAGTGTAGGTATGTCCTTGCTCTTGGGTTTTACAAACAATACAATTTACTTTTAAAATTGTTTCTTGACTATAACAAAGTTTGCAAACACATTAATAAAACAATGTAATTACTCCAAAATACACTTGTCGTCTTATTATTTTTTACTAAATTGTATGAAATTTTTATTTAAGGTTGTACTCAGCTGTGTCACAGGCATTTAGGCACTCACAGAGACTACTGATGTTGTTACCAACCCTCTAGTAGCTGTCGCAGGACTTAAAGTGGACCAACACCCAGGATTTTCACTATCCTGGGTGTTGGTCCACTTCAGCGGGGCATCCGAGATCAGGATGCCCCGTTGTGTGAAACCCCCCCAAAAAACGTACCTTTTCGGCGACGGGCAAGCCGCCGCCGCCTCCCGCGCGTCCCTCTTACAGGGCCTGCGCCGGCCATTCACAAACGGCCGGCGCGGGCGCGCGCACTGCTAAAGGGGCGCGCGGGAGGCGGCGGCTGATCAGTCGCCGATAAGGTAAGGTTTTTTGGGGGGAGGTTCACCCCGCGGGACATCCCGATCTCGGATGCCCCGCGGTGAGGTAGGTGATCGGCCCGGGAATCTTATAGATTCCCGGGCCGATCACCCCTGGGTGTTGGTCCACTTTAAGGCACTCAAAGAGACTGCTGATGCTCCTGCTACCCACCTCCACTAGCTTTCGTGGGCCTTGGGCATTTAGAGCGACTGCTGATGCCCCTGTTACCCACTTTCACCGTCCTTAGGCACTCTGCAAAACTGTTGATGCTGTTATTCACCCTCCGATGGATGTCAGCGACCTTTAGGAACTTAGAGACTGCTGATATCCCTGTTATCTACCTGCACTGGTTTCACTGGCCTTTAGGGTCTAAGCAACACTCTTGCTGTTACCCAGCCTACTCGCTTATACAAGCCTTAGGTACTCAGACTGCTGATGCCCCTGCTACCCACCTCCACTAGCTTTTACAGGCCCTAAGCATTTAAAGAGACTGCTGATGCCCCTGTTACCCGCCTCCACTGACCGGTTTGGCAGTGGGTCAGTTATTATGTGTCGAGGTATCTCTTTGGAGGGCCGCACAGCCCTCCATGTGCTAGCCAGAGGTACCCTGACTACCATTAGGTACCAGGATGAGCTCCTCAGACCCATTGTGAGACTATGCAGGTGCGTGGGCCCTGGGTTCCTTCTGATGCATCGCAATGCTAGGTGTCATGTGGCTAAAGTGTGTCGGCAGTTCCTACATGATGAAGTAATTGATGCAATGCATTCACCAGACCAGAATCAAATCGAGCATATCTGGGACACAAGGTCTCATTCCATCCACCAATGCCATGTTGCACCACAGACTGTCCAGGAGTTGACTGATGCTTTAATCCAGGTCTGGGAGAAGATCCCTCAGGAGAACATCTGCTGCTTCATAGGGAGCATGCCCAAGCATTGTAGGGAGGTCATACAGGCATGTGGAGGCCGGACACACTACTGAGCCTCATTTCCTTGTCTTGAGGCATTTCCACTGAAGCCTGTAATTTGATTTTGAGTATATTCTAAGCATACAGCACGTCCTGCTCCAGATGTAGTAATAACATGTGGGTAATCCTCCGCCTGAGGCGCTGTTCACTGCAGACATGTAGAAAACAGGCTCCTCCCGGCCCTACATACACCGAGGGACCTCCCACAAATCCCCAGATTTCTATGCAGTGCTCACTGTGAAAACATGAAGTATCACGCTCTCGCAGGCGAGCGGGGGCTTTACAGCCCAAGGCCCTGTGGGACTATTTCCACCCATCCTCATTGTGAAGTAGTTGCCTCCCAGCTTGGGCTGCGTTGGTTGGGTGAAGGTAGGCAGCACCTTGTGTGCTAACGGAGCTAGGCTCCACAGTAATCCCCCACCATAGGGTAGGCGGTTAAGGCTAATGGTGAGCATCAGTGCCCCACACCCCGTGTAGCGGTGAACCCCAAGTATTGGGTCACCTTCCTTCCTAGTTCCCCCCGCTATTGGGGGGAAAAGAGGGGGGGGTTTGTGTACGACAGCTAACCTTGCCCCATTACACTTGTAAGCCTTTAGCCCCTGACTGTTACCGGGTGTCATGAGCCGCATTTCAAACATTGATCTTAACTTATCCACTGCGCCCTTAATGTAATTTACTTGGCGCGTACGGCGGCTCTGATTGCGCGCTACGAGTTTATTTCTGTATTCTAATTCTGTCATGTTTAGTCCCTGAGGTGATTCACTCTGTCGGGGTTCAGTTTCTAACTACTGGTTTTCTGATTGGCTACGCGCTCCGAGCTACGCGCTCTCCGGGGGGGGGGGGGGTGGTCTTGTGTCACGCGTTCCGCGTCATCTTCAGCTCTGGCCCGTCCTTCGAGGTTCGCTGGTGCCATTTCCTTCTCACGTGTGCGTGGTGAAGACTTTCCTCCCCTCGCTGTTCTGTAAGTGCCCTCACGGGCGACCTTTCTTTAGCTTCTGCTTCTCCTCGCTTGGCTCTGACATCGCTGTTCCCCTTGTGTCTTTCAGACCGTGAACTTCGGTGGCTTCTCCCGGCCCGGCGTAGCGCCCGGTCCAAACTTTTAATAAATCACTCCCACTTCCCAGCGGGTCATTGGGGCATCCAGGGTTGCTTTATAGCGTCAATCCCTACTGGCATATTGCACATAATAATCACCATATGGAGGCATCTCAGAATATTGTGAACGGGGTTCCCTCAGGACAAGCCCGTCTGTGTGTAGCTTGTGGGGTCTTGCCTAGCAGCGGTGACAATGCATGAGTCTGTGTCCCTTGAAGAGGAAGAGTCTGGTTCTGATCATTGGTCCTCGGACGACATTGATAGACTGTTGACCCAGATCTTTGACGCCCTCTCTCCCCCTGCCGCGGCTCCCCGGCAAAGGGGTGATCTGTTCCACACCGCTAGGGCGCGGTTGGAATTTCCCGAACAAACCCATTTTAATAACCTTGTGCTGAAAGAATGGGAACACCCCAGCAAACTTCATGGGGTTCCTAAAAGTGTGGATAAGAAATATCCCTTTCCTGCTGACCTGGTCAAGTGTTGGACATCGCCACACCTCTATTATGCACTCCCCCGACACTACTACGCTGCGGGATGCGGAGGATCGGCGTGTTGACCAACTGGCATGTCATGCCTTTGCGTTTGGGGGAGCGTCGCTCCGCCCAGTGTGCGCCTTAGCCATCATGGCGGTGGCGCTCAGGACTGTGGTTAAGACTGCTCTTGAAGGGGCGGATGACTTGCCCTCTGATGCTGCCAATGCTCTGGCCATCTGTGAAACTTTTGTGAACTATATTCTATGCTATTAAGTTGAGGGCTAGATCTTCTGCTCTGGTGGTAGCCATATGCCGAGCGGTCTGGTTGCGCCAGTGGGCCTCTGATAACGCCGCCAAGAAGGCCCTTACGGGGCTTCCATTTAAGGGATTGTGCCTGTTTGGAGAAAGGTTAGATATCTTTGCCAAGGGTGGCAAGTTACCCCAGCGCAAGTGTCAGATTCGGCCCTTTCGTGGCCCAAGCTCCCAATCGACCCCCTACCGTGGGGCTAAGCAAGGCAGAGGAGTGTCCTTCGCTGGTTCTCGCGCAGATCCCTGGAACAAGAATAAAGGACGCCATCCCAGTTCCTCCTGGGGGCCCAAGCCCCCCCCCCAAGACCCCTCAAGCATGAAGGTGCGCCCTTGCCCGTCAGGGTGGGGGGACGTCTACAGCACTTCAAGCATGTCTGGAGTCGCCATGTCTCAGACCGGTGGATTCAGGAGGTAGTGTCCTCCGGTTACAAGATAGAATTTGCTGTACGGCCCCCTACCAGGTTCGTTGGGTCCCGGATCCCTCAGGACCCTGCCTCAGCTCGGGTCTTGATGCTGGCTGTGCAGGACCTTCTGGATCTAGGGGTCATTTGCAAGGTCCCCTTAAGAGACAGGGGGTTTTATTCCAACCTTTTCACGGTACCCAAAAAGGACGGGTCAGTCAGACCCATTCTGGATTTAAAAATCCTCAACAGATTTGTCAGAAACAAGCACTTCCGTATGGAAACCTTGCGCTTGGCTATCACCTCGCTGCGGCCAGGGGACTTCATGACATCTGTGGACATCAAGGATGCTTACCTGCACGTTCCGGTGTTCCCTGGACACCAAAGGTTTCTCAGATTTGCGCTGCTGGATCAGCATTACCAGTTCGTGGCCCTGCCATTCGCCCTCACGTCGGCTCCCAGGGTGTTCACCAAGGTGCCGGCAGGGGTGATGTCCCTGTTAAGGCTAAAGGGCATACGCGTGTTGCCCTACCTGGACGATATACTCATCACCTCTCGGTCTCTGCGGCAGGCAGAGCTGGACACTCAGTTAGTAGTGTCCACCCTGGAGTCCTTCGGATGGGTGATCAATTACCCCAAGTCCTTTCTGTCCCCCTCCTCAGTGACCCCTTTCCTGGGGATGATTCTGGATACAGTTCAGTCAAGGATATTCCTTCCTCGGCAGAAAATGGAAGCTCTGACAACGCAGGCGATGTCCAGGCTTTCGAGCCCTCATCCCTCCATCCGGCAGGGAATGCAGTTTGTGGGCTCGATGGTGGCAAGCTTCGAGGCGGTGCCCTTCGCCCAGTTTCATTTGAGAATCCTGCAGCTTCACCTTCTGTCAGTTTGGAACAAGAACCCAGCGTCCTTGGACGGGTTATGGGTGGTTCCCTCCTCGGTCAGACAATCCCTTGCGTGGTGGCTGGACCACAGGAACTTGACAAGGGGCAGATCCTTCCTGGCTCCCTCCTGGGAGACGGTCACAACGGATGCCAGTCTGTCAGGTTGGGGGGGATTCTGGAAGTCCCTGCGCTTCCGGGGGGGGGGGGGGGGCCCTCAGGAGGCCCATCTACCTATCAATGTCTTGGAACTCAGGGCGGTCAGATTGGTGCTGGAACAATTGACCCATCACCTGAGGGGTCGGGCGGTTCAGGTACGCTCAACAGAACGGCGGTTCCCTACATCAACCATCAGGGAGGGACCCGGAGCAAGGGGGGCTCTCCAGGAAGTTTCTCTGATTCTAACATGGGCAGAGGCCAATGTCCAATGCATCTCGGCTGTATACATTCCAGGGGCGGAGAACCTGCTGGCAGATGCTCTGAGCAGGGGGTCGTCCCGTCAGGGGGAATGGTCCCTCTGCGACAGGGTATTTCAGTCCCTGTGTCACCGTTGGGGTGTGCCAGATGTGGATCTGTTTGCGTCCCGTCACAATCACAAGCTCCCGAGCTTTGTATCCCTGTCTCAGGATCCTCTGGCCACGGATGCCCTGTCCATGTCTTAGAGGGAGTTTCGGCTCCTGTACATGTTTCCACCAATTCCCCTCCTGGGCAGAGTTCTGCGCAACATTGCTCTGGAAGGGGTACCTGCGATTCTGGTGGCACCAAGGTGGCCAAGAAGAGTGTGGTTCGCAGACGTGGTTCAAATGGCAGTAGATCAGTACGATCTGCCAAGGGTGCCAGATCTTCTAACTCAGGGGTCTCTACGCCATCCCAATTTACTAACTCTGGCTTTGACGGCTTGGCTGTTGAAACCTCCATCCTGATGGAAAAGGGCTTGTCTGCATCTGTAGTGGCTACTATGGTGCAAGCCAGGAAAAAGACTTCTTCTGCTATCCATTATAGAGTCTGGCGTTCTTACATTGACTGGTGTGAGTCCAGGTCTCTTCCCTGCCGGGAATTTTTAGTCTCTAGGGTGCTGGAGTTTTTACAACATGGTCTAGACTTAGGTCTTAAGCTTAGTACTTCTTCTTCCAGAAGACCTTTGCCCAGTATCCTCTTATCAAGACCTTCTTCTTTCAGGGGGTCACTCATGTGCGTCCCCCTCGGAAGCCTATGGTACCTGTTTGGGATTTAAACTTGGTTTTATCGGCCCTGCAGGGTGCTCTCGCTGTGCTCACGCTCAAGGTGGTCTTCTTAGTAGCTATCACTTCTGTTAGACGTGTGTCTGAGTTGGCTGCCTTATCTATTCAGCCTCCTTACTATGAGAGACACCAGGATAAGGTGGTGTTCCATTTCAAGCCAGACTTTCTACCTAAAGTGGTGTCTGCTTTTCATTTGAATCAGGATATTGTACTTCCTTCTCTGTGCCCTAATCCTAGTAACCCTAAGGAGAGGGTTTTGCATTCCTTGGATGTGGTTAGGGGCGTCAAGTATTACCTAGTTATCACTAAGGCTTTCAGGAAGACTGATGCTCTCTTCGTTGTGCCTCATGGGCCTAGGAAGGGTTTGGCTCCCGCCAAGTCTACCATCAGTAAATGGATTCGTCAGGCTGTGGTTCAAGCCTATTCTACTAAGGGGAAGTCTCCCCCCTTCCGTCTTACTGCTCATTCTACTCGAGCTGTTGGGGCTTCTTGGGCTTTTCAGCACCAGGCCTCTGTGGAACAAGTTTGCAAGGCCGATACTTGGTCTTCTGTTCATACCTTTACTAAGTTTTACAAGGTTGATGTTAGGGCCTCAGCTGACGCTGTGTTTGGCCGCAAGGTTTTAAACTGCTTGCTGTTGCCTTTTCTGTTGGGGATCCCACCCTACTTTACGGACACTGCTATTGGATGTCCCACATGTTATTACTACATCTGGAGCAGGACGTGCTGTATGCTTAGAATAATACCATTCTGTGAAATACTCACCTGTAGAATTGGTATTATATGCATACAGCACGTCCTGCTCCAACCCACCCTGGTGTCACGTTGTTCTGGATCCCCTGTTTGGTGATTGTTATTGTTATTATTGCCAGTTTTTGGGTGGTTGGTTTCTCCTGGCTTCTCCTTTCACTGCTTTTCAATGCTGGGGATTTGTGGGAGGTCCCTCGGTGTATGTAGGGCCGGGAGGAGCCTGTTTTCTACATGTCTGCAGTGAACGGCGCCGGAGGCGGGGGATTACCCACATGTTATTACTACATCTGGAGCAGGATGTGCTGTATGCATATAATACCAATTCTACAGGTGAGTATTTCACAGAATTGTATTTTTAAATCCAGTGCTCCATGATATATTAATTTTGATTACAGTGAGCATTTTTGTTTTATTGTTCTCAATGCGTTGTAATGAATAAAGATTCGCAACTGGATTTTCCATTAATTGAGATTTAGGATGTGCTATTTTAGTGTTCCCCCTATTTTAAGCAGTGTAATACATATGTATTGAAGGACTTTTAGCAGTCTAAAACCTAATTACAACCTTAGTCCTACACAAAGATATCACATTGCTAATGTTACTATTAAAGTAAAATCAACAAGATTCGCTGCCCCATGCTAGTCGTTTAAACACGTTTGAGGGAAATAAGGTGCAGGAAAATAAGCCTCAAGAATCGATCAGGGGTTGTAAATCAAAACCTTTGGAGGCGGTCTGATGCCCTGATGGCCTGACCTGCTACCTCTGGTTGATTATTTGGCCATCTACAACCTGCATCATTGAAAGAAGACCTATGATGCAATATAAGCCGCTATTTGGACACCCATGTTCCTGGTTAAATTATTTTTAAAGGGTGTATCTACAATATCCGTGCTAATTCCTCACTGCAGGGGTTACGTTTCTTCTCACTGCTGCTTTCCTACCAGGGACCCAGAAACATATCCACAGCTGGACAAAGCAGCGCCAGGAAAAGTTAAGTATATCTTATCTGCCAGCCTTACGGGGGGGGGGGGGGGTGTAGCGTTGGCTTAGGTTCTTGTGTGCCAGACCACTTTTTGAGACAGAGCTTTGGGACTATGTGGAGGCTTTGGGCTAACAGAGGGGTGCCTTATGAAGTGTAGGTATGTCCTTGCTCTTGGATTTTACAAACAATACAATTTACTTTTAAAATTGTTTCTTGACTATAACAAAGTTTGCAAACACATTAATAAAACAATGTAATTACTCCAAAATACACTTGTCTTATTTTTTTAGATTTTCACTATCCTGGGTGTTGGTCCACTTCAGCGGGGCATCCGAGATCAGGATGCCCCGCTGTGTGAAACCCCCCCAAAAAACGTATCTTTTCGGCGACACAAGCCGACGCCGCCTCCCGCGCTTCCCTCTTACAGGGCACGCGCCCGCCATTCACAAACGCCCTTTAGCAGTGCGCGCGGGAGGCGGCGGCGGCTGATTAGTCGCCGATAAGGTAAGGTTTTTTGGGGCTTTTGGGGGGGTTTCACCCCGCGGGACATCCCGATCTCGGATGCCCCACGGTGAGGTAGGTGATCGGCCCGGGCCGATCACCCCTGGGTGTTGGTCCACTTTAAGGCACTCAAAGAGACTAACCAAAAATACTAGGCCCTAGAATGGCCCAAAGAGTCCCTATACAGTTAAACTGCACGCCAAAAATATATAAAAGTATAAATATAGAAATTTATTAATTCATCCTTAGAACAACAAATGACATCACAAGACTCGATTAAAAAACATATACACAAATATTGAGGAAAGGGGTTTGTCCTATTATGAGCTATTAGTAATAATTGATACACACTATCAAATGCTCAATGCATAGTTATTGGTAATAAAAAACATGTCTAATTCATATTAAAATCATATTATCAGTAGTCAAAGAGACTACTGATGCTCCTGCTACCCACCTCCACTGGCTTTTGTGGGCCTTAGGCATTTAGAGCGACTGCTGATGCCCCTGTTACCCACTTTCACCGTCCTTAGGCACTCTGCAAAACTGTTGATGTTGTTATTCACCCTCCGATGGATGTCAGCGACCTTTAGGAACTTAGAGACTGCTGATATCCCTGTTATCTACCTGCACTGGTTTCACTGGCCTTTAGGGTCTAAGCAACACTCTTGCTGTTACCCAGCCTACTCGCTTATACAAGCCTTCGGTACTCAGACTGCTGATGCCCCAGCTACCCACCTCCACTAGCTTTTACAGCCCTAAGCATTTAAAGAGACTGCTGATGCCCCTGTTACCCGCCTCCACTGACTTTCACAGATTTTTAAGGGCTTAATGAGACTGCTACTGCAGTGTTTTTTGTTTTTTTTTTTTCCTGATGGCCACCTCTCAAATGACCGGGGCAAATGCCTTTCGACAACACAGGAAAGGGGGGCTAGTCGAGGCCCCTTTTCATGGGGGGGGCAGTTGGTGGAGATCCCCAGTGAACCCTATAAAACCCGAGGAAGGGGTATTTTTTTCCCTACATCCAGTCCAGGCCGTCCCAATATCCTCACGATTGGGTGTTCGCTCCCAGGGGGTGCCCGAATACAAGATCAAATATGTAGCTCCTCCCGGCCCCCTATAAAGGCAGCTGTCCCTCTATCATTCCCCAGTTGTTCATCTTGCAGTTTGGCTGCATAAGATCATTGGCACTCTCTGATATTGGCAGCAGAGCGGGGCCACCTAGCCCGTTGGCCGCTGCGATCTCTATTCCCATGGATCTTTGACCCACCCTGCCTTCCAGCCTTTGGCTGCTACGGGATCCGTGACGGTAGGGTGAACGCAGGGGTCTGTGGCGTTCGGCAGAGCACATGCTCTGGGCCGCAGACCTTATTTCTAAACGGTAGCCGGCCACAGGCTTATGGTGAGCCAGAGGGGGAACCACTAGGTATATTTTGGTATGTGTCCCTCCCTGCCCACAAGCTTTATTGTCGTGTATGTGTGCGCTGCTTTCGTGTGACTTACTTTGCTCTTCACTGACAGGCAGTGAGGAGCGGTCTCTGGCTTCCTACTCACCTCCCTGCCCTCCCCCGTCGGGTGCCCGGGACGCGCGCCTCTTGGTGGTCGTGCCCCACTGGCTTCTCCGCAGTGCCATGTGCGGCGTTTCCGAATATAGACGGGGGGGGGGAGCGTAGCCGCAAGAGCGGCCGTGCCTGTACCACGCGGCCCCTGTCAGCGAGGGCCGCCTGGTACAGGCACGGCGTTCTGCGGAGGATGGTGAGTTGCCAGATGATTCACGCTCCACGGTGGAATATTCCGCTGGCGATGACAGTCCTCCTCGGACGAGGATTCTTGTCCCCCAGATGAAACGGAGAGTTTGCTCTCTTCCGTGTTTGATACCCTACACATTGTCCCTCCCAGAGCGGCTAAAAGTAAGCAGGGTGATTTATTTCGGGCAAAGAGGCAAAGGCGGGTCCTCCCGGAGCAGCTTGTGGCTAGAACTAAGGCTCGCAAGTGGGCTGAGGAGTATTAGGAACTCAAGGCTTGCTTAGATTTCATTGGCTTTGTTGTTACTGCCATGGATGTTGTGGTCAGGCTTGGTGCCAGATATTCGGCCTTGCTGGTTGCTCTACGCCGCCCGCTCTGGCTGAAGCAGTGGGCGGATGATGCGGCTGCCAAGAAGTCCCTCACAAGTCTACTTTTTGTGGGAAGTCGGCTGCTTGGGTAGCGTCTGGACCTTTTGGTCAAGGATGGTAGACTCCCTCAGAGAAGGAAGCCTGCTCAGCCCTTTCGGAACCCCTCTTCCTTTCAAGGAGGAAGAGGATCTTCGTTTCTGGGTGCCCGCAGAGGTAGGTCCCGTAGCCGACCCAACTCCTCCTGGGGAGTCCAAACCCCCTGCCAAGCCCACTCAGGCATGAGGGGGCGCCCTCACCCATCCGGGTGGGGGAACGGCTTCTGCTGTTTGCTCAGGTCTGAAGGCCAGGATTCTCTTTGTTTACTCTCAGTGGTCTTTCTGGTAGCGATCACCTCTGTGCGTCGTGTATCAGAGCTGGCTGCGCTTTGTTTGAAACCACCCTATTTTGAGTTGCATAGGGATAAGGTGGTGTTTCGCTTTAAACCTGACTTTTTGCCTAAGGTCGTTTCTCCCTTTCACCTTAATGAGGAAGTTGTCTTACCTTCCTTGTGTCCAGCACCAGCTAATTCCAAAGAATGGACCCTCCATGCTTTGGATGTGTTCAGAACCATAAAGTATTACCTGGCTGAGACTGAATCCTTCAGGAAATCGGATTTGCTCCTTGTCCTAATAGAGGGTTCTAGGAAAGGATTGCCACCAGCCAAGTCCACTCTCAGTAAGTGGATCAGACAGGCGGTGGTACAAGCATACTGCTAGGGGGAAGGAACACCCTTTTCGGATCACAGCTCATTCTACCAGAGCTATTGGTGCCTCTTGGGCTTTTCAGCACCAGGCATCGGTGGAACAAGTTTGTAAGGCCGCAACTTGGTCTTCTGTTCATACTTTGACAAAGTTTTACAAGGTGGATGTCAGGGCCTCAGCTGATGCTGTTTTTGGCCGAAAAGTGCTTCAGGCGGTAGTGAAATGAACTACATGCTGTTCCGCACTGGGGATCCCGCCCATATGGACACTGCTTTTGGATGTCCCAATCGTGAGGATATTGGGACGGCCTGGACTGGATGTAGGGAAAAATACAATTCTGTGAAACTCACCTGTAGAATTGTTTTTGTATGCATCCAGTCCAGGCTGTCCCACCCCGCCCTAGTGTTCATTATGTCCTGTATGCCTGTTATGGTGAACAACCATTTTTTTGTTCATAGGACACTGTTTTGCTAGTTTTTGCTTAGAGAGTACAAGCTGAAGCTATGTGAGGT
Organism: Gastrophryne carolinensis; assembly: GCA_027917425.1. NCBI lineage: Eukaryota > Metazoa > Chordata > Amphibia > Anura > Microhylidae > Gastrophryne > Gastrophryne carolinensis. Next base: position 82,552,000 of record CM051243.1, read on the forward strand.
AACTTGGTTTCTTGGGCCTCCCGGCCTGTCCTCTTTTGTTGAATACTCCTTTTTAACCACTGCGGCATGATAGAGGGACAGCTGCCTTTATAGGGGGCCGGGAGAAGCTACATCTTTGATCGTGAAGCCAGGCGCCCCTTGGGGGCAAACACCCAATCGTGAGGATATTGGGATGGCCTGGACTGGATGTATACAAAAACAATTCTACAGGTGAGTTTCACAGAACTGTATTTTTTGTCTTTGTTGGGGATGAACTCAGGTGGAGGTAGTGATCAAGGGTTGCCCATAGCAGCTGAGGTGATTCAGTGGCTGCCCTGGGCTGAGGGGGCCTCTGGCTGGTTCCTGTGGAACTCTGAATAGCAGAATGGAGGAAGGAACTGCTAAACATCCTGGGCCTCACCCATTGTGGGTCACTTTCTGCTTGAATAAATGCCCCTGTGTAGATTTGGCTGTAATTTTGTTAGCAGTTTGGTTCGAATCAAACTTTATGCTAAGGTTCCAGTGAAGTGTCTAAACCAAATTTTAGAAATGTTTGCACACCTCTACTGCCAGTTCTAGCTCTGGGGTAGCAATGCTGTCACCCAGGGGTAAAGCACTAGTGTCTAAAACATGCATTTTGCCTCCAGCACAAACCTCACTTTCCTGGACTTATCCAAAAGACCTCCGATAAGCTGTGCCAAAAGGCATGAGACTACCAATTTACCAGCCCATTGAAGTTGTTGTTGTAAATGGTGTGCAATCTGAACAAAGGCAAGTTACAAGTGGTGTGCCGCAAGGCTCTGTCCTGGGCCCCATTCTTATTTTTTATTCTAAGCATACAGCACGTCCTGCTCCATCTATAATACTTACACATGGGTAATCCTCCGCCAGAGGGCGCTGTTCACTGCAGACATGCAAAAACAGGCTCCTCCTGGCCCTTCATATACCCAGGGACCTCCCACAAATCCCTAGATTTCTCTGCAGTGCTGAACTGCGAAGACATGAAGTATCACTCTCTCGCAGGCGAGCGGGGCTTTACAGCCTGTGGGACTATTTCCACCCGTCCTCTTTTATGAAGAATATGCCTCCCAGCCTGGGCTGCGTTGGTCGGGTGAAGGTAGGCAGCACCTTGTGTGCTTAACGGAGCCATGCTCCACCGCAATCCCCCACCATAGGGTAGGCGGTTAGGCCAATGGTGAGCCTCTAGTGGATGCCCCTTCCGCATTGTTGCCCGTGCCCCTCACAGAGTTAATCCCTGGACACAGGTCCGCTTCTCCCTTGCTTCCTCCCGTAGCTCGGGGGAAAAGAAGGGGGGGTATGTGTGGCAGTCCTAGTGCAATGTAACACGTTTAAGGCCTTTGATCTTTATTGTACTTGGGTGTCAGTGTCGCGCTCCTTGCTCCACATAAGTTTATGGTTGCGAGCCTGTTTGTCCTTTCATTAACATTAGTGTACTGCCCAGACGGCAGCATCATTTTCCAGCGTGACAGCAACTTTATGTATGTGCGTTCTATCCACTACTGTCTTTCTCTTTTCATTGGTTAGAGCTTCGCGCTCTTTGGGGGAGGCAAGGACTCGGCATGACGCGCTCCGCGTCACAGCATGATCAGGCCCGCCCCTCGAGGTTCGCTTGGCGCCATTTTGACAATCTTCGCGCGCGTGGTGCGATCCGCCTCCTCCCTTGGTCATGTAAGTGCCCTCCGGGGCGGTATTTGTTCTATGTGTTTATTCGGCGGCGCATGGCACTGACACCACCCCTCTTGTCCCATTATGTCTTTCAGACGCCAGGACTTCGGTGGCTTCTCCCGGCCCCACATATATTACAGCGGGTCCACATAACAAATTCTCCCACTTCCTAGCGGGTCTTGGGGCATCCAGGGTTGCCTATTGCATAAATCCCTGCGGGCATACTGCTCAGATAATCACCATCTCAGAATTATGTACCCGGGGTCCCTCTGGGACATGACCGGCTGTGTGCGGTGTGTGGTCAGCCCCATGCTGATGCTGACAGAGCACGGGTCTGCGGACCGTGTGCTGAACAGGCACTGACCCTGCAATCAGGTTTGCCAGTGGCTGCACCTCCCTTCAATACACCCGTCTACCCGGACCTAAACCTCACTCCTGATGAGTCTCACTCGAGCGGGGATGACCGGCGTGCTGCCTACGGCGGAGCAGGTGCTGTCTGGATTGGCGGAGCGTATGGGCCCTGGAAAGAAGCGGTCCCTGACGCCTCCTGGCTCTCCGGTTCCTAACGATACCGATGACTCTGCTGATATGCAGGACCTTGATCCTTCTGTGGAAGGTGAGCTATTCTCAGATTTGGGCTCCTCGGATGAGATGCTCGGGAGCTGTGATGATTCTGGGCCCGGTTCTTGGGGCCTGTGTGACACAGATGAACTTCTTATTAAGATCTTTGAGGTTTTATCAATCTCCCCTCCTGGAGAGGCTCCCAAACCTAAGAAGGAGAGTTTCCACACAGCGCCGCCACGCTTGGAGTTCCTGGAACAGGATAATTTCCAGAATCTTATATCCCAAGAATGGGAATCGCCTTGTAAACTTAAAGGGGTCCCAGGGGTCTGGGATTGGAAGTACCCCTTCCCTCCTGATGTGATTAATTTTTGGTCAGCACCTCTTGTGGTGGATGCACCGATTATAGGGGTTACTAACCCCCCTTCATGACGGCTCCTTATTACCGTACCCTTCGGGATGCTGAGGACCGGCGCATTGACAGACTGGCTTCCCACGCCTTCTCGTGTGCAGGGACGGCTCTGTGCCGCGGCCATCACTGCGGTGGCCGCCAGGACTCTTGTTAGAAAAGTACTTGACCACCGACCTGAGGACCTCCCCTGGGGGGTGTTTAATGCGCTATCAGACTGCGATGTGTTTGTGAATTTCATCCTCTCAGCGCTGGATAACACCATTAAGATGTGTGCTAGAACCTCTGCCCTTGTAGTAGCTATTCGCCGCCTGGTCTGGCTGCGACAGTGGGGTGCTGACGATACTACGAAAAAGGCTCTCACTGGCCTTCCCTTCAGAGGACGGCAACTATTTGGGGTCCGTTTGGAACTTTTTGGGAAAAAGGGTAAGGCACCCCTACGCAGAAGGCCGCTCCGGCCCCCCGGGGCAGGGCCACCCCTCCACCTCCCTACGTTAGTGTCAAACGCGAACCTGAGGTGTGCTTCCAACTGTTCGGTGTGGATTTCCACCATGGGGTGGGCAGGCAACGCCCTGGGCCCTCTGGCAGGACTAATTCCAAATCTGCCAAGACCTCCCAAGCATGAAGGGATGCCCTCGCCCTTCTGTCTACCATCTAGGAATGTACCTTCTCCTTCTGGTGGTTCCAGGAGGTAGTTCCCCTGGACACAGGATAGCATTTTCTGGGCGGTCCCTCTCAGTGGTTGTCAGGGTGCTTCTGTTTTTCCCTTAGGAATTGGTGCAGGCCGTACTGGGCCTACAGAGTTTGGGCTTACTTACAGGTTGCCCTTAACAGTATGGGGCTATGGCCTCTATATTAACCTTCCTCCTTCCCTCAACAGTATGAGGCAGTCTGGACCACGCTGGCCTATGGTAGGCCTGGCAATTCTACTCTCACAGGTAGTCCCTATATGACATCTCTGTCTTGGGACACAGGCGCCCAGTGCAGGGGGGGCTTCCGACCTCCTGTGGAGTTCTAGATCTTCTTAGTTCCCCCTGTGTCTGCTGGACACCAAGACCTAGGCGGTGTGGCAGGACCATCCCTGCGGCTTGAGGCATTTTTGGTGGCCTCTCTTTCGCTCCCAGGCTACTCACCATGGCGCGAATGGGGGTGATGTCTCGGACATGCCTGGGGGGGGCGTCCGCATTAGGAGCTACCGGGTCGTCTTTCCTTACTCCCCAATCTCTACGTCAGGCCGAGTGGATTGGTCGGCCGGCGGTGTCCCCTGGGAGTTACTGGATGGGTGCTCAGTCACCTCAATCCCTCTTGGTCCCTTATCCGCTATCTCCATTCCTTGGATTCGGTTCAGGCTTGAGCCTTCTTCCTTGGCAACAAGTGGACTCCTGGTTACGGGGGCTCTGCCCCCCTTTGCTGACATCTTACTTTCACCAGGCAGGATTGCAGCTGGTGGGCCAGTTGGTGGCGTATCAGATGATGTCCCTTATATACAGAGCCCTTGGGCTCTTCGGCACAGTAGGTTATTGACCCTACATGGGGTCCCAGCACCCCTGGGGCTTGGTCTGTGCTCATTCTTCCTTGGTAAGGCGGTTCTGCTTGAGCTGATCATATTCAAGGGCCCTGTCAGGGGGCACCCCCTTCCTTGCTTGCATCTTCCTGTGAATGGTCACCTTGGGTACCAAGTCTCGCAGGTAGGCGAGAGGGGGGGGGGACTTTCTTCCAAAGCCCCCCGTGGTTCCTAGGTAGGGTCCCTTAGAGGGTCCATCTTACCTACTGGTTGTTGAAACAGTGAGCCTTCCGTTGACTCTATACGGCGGGACTTCTCCTCTTTTAGGACCTGTCTATTTGGCGACTCTTGGTCTGTTGGAAGACAATGACCTGTTTTATTATTGATCTGGAGCTTGAAGCAGGATGATCCCTCTGGAGGGTTCCTGATCTGGGCGGGGGTCCACGCCCCTGCTCCTCAGCGGTATTCCCTCCAATGAATGCCTTTAGTGGCAGGTTATGCTACCCTGGTGTCGCTCTGAGAGCCAACTAGGGTGGCTCTGTGGGGTCTCGCTTATACCACAGGGGCTCTGCCCTTGTTTTTACTGTCCCAGAATATTCTGACTCTGGTCATGGGGGCTTAGTAAAGTTAGGAATAGACATTCTTTTTTATATGCCTTCTCTTCGTTCACCCTACTATGTGGGGTTCTGTGCACAGCTGTGCTGATAGAGAGACCTGTGAGATTGATGGCCTGGGTGGCCTTGTGAACTGTGGTTCGCAGATGCTTCTGCTGAGGTCTGCTGACCTGTACGCTCTCTCAGGAGTGCGGTTCTGCCCTTGTCAGGCCCCTTCTTTTGTCACTCTACAGACTCTTGTCTGGGGCTTGACAGCTGATTCATTCACCCCTTGGAGACGGGCTTATCTTCTGGGTGACTTGGTATATGGGGGGCCAGGAGCAAGAGTCATTACAGCATAGGTTGGGGTTGTCTCCCCATCTAGGTACTCTGAAGGTTCAGGTTCTGTCCTGGCTGTCTTCCTGTAGGAGTCTGGTCCTGTCTTCCTTGTGAGGAATTCTCTTGGGGATTGCTTAGGGGCATCTCCCAGCCCACAGAGGGGCAGTATAAGAAGGACAAACTAGGTAATTTTCTTTTAAATATATATCAATTTTAGCCCCTACTGTTGTTAAACTAATGAGCCCCCTATAACTTGTAGGCTCTTAAGGACTAATGAAGGCGGCTGGAAGCAAGCGCTCCCTCACTATGTACTAGTTGAATAAGAGGTATGTTTTTGATTAGAATATATAAGCACAACCCAGAACACTTGACAATAAATAATAATTGATTAACTGTATATTCTGTTATATAAAACTAGACGACACTGAGTGCACTGAAGAAGCTCAAAAAGAGTGAAACGTTTGCACATTATTACTTGCTACAACTGAGTGTACATAAAACCTACAAGCTTGCTACAAACTGTACTTGATTGGGACAACGCTCCGTAACAGGACCTGGCCCCATTTGCACAGAGTAAAAGACGTTTACATATCTCTGGAATTGTACAGATACTGAGTAAAATATGTTGAGTAAAATATGTTGAAGAAATGTATCTAAATGCACAGATACCGAGTAAGATATGTTGAAAAATGATGTAAATATGAAAGTAACACTGTGATAACCTATCCCAGTGAACAACAATAAATGTACAACCTTTTAAGTAACAAGTGTGTACCTCATTCAAATTGAGAGAATTACAAGGGGAATAACTCCCCCTTCCCCATCTAAACCCTCCACATTAAGGGGTCATCCAAGAGAACCCCCTTTCCCCCAAAAAAACATCTCCCAAGTAGTTCTATGGTCCCTGTTGGGATCAATTTTCATTCTGTTTGCCCTGCAGATTGTTCCCTTGGGACTTATTCTGGATGCTGTCTGAGCTGTTTTGTAGCCCAAATCGCTTCTCTGGGGGCTCTTGCTTCAATCAGACGTGTGCCTGAGTAGGTGGCTCTGATTACTTAGCCTTTGCTCATATATATATATATATATATATATATGCACACCATGACGTGGTGGTATTCCGTCTTACGCCGGACAGCTTTGTCCAAGTGGTGTTTTATGATCATTGTTTAAGTCCTTTTAGTCTAACTATGGACCTTATTCTTAATAATGCTGAAGTAAGGGGTCTACATTCCCTCAACAGGTGTTGCAATTTTTCCTGGTGGTTTCTTGCCCCTTAGGACTGATGCCCTTGGGGTCTGCAGGCGCCTCCTTATGTATGCGCCTGATATCGCTTGCTTCCAGGGCTACTGCGCCCTTTGCATTGATCTTACTTGGATGCCTTCCTGGTCCTGAGTAAAGGTTTCAGCTTCTTGCTAATGAAGGGGTCAGTATTCCCGCCTGTCTGACGGGAGACCAGTTCTCATTCCCCTTAGGGAGAGTTCTAAGTTTTCCACGAGGCTTCTGTTGCCTGTGGGCTGGTTGGGCCGTTACACTTGCCTATTCCTTTAAGGGAGAAGAATCTCCCTTTCTCATTTTATTCCGTTATATTGGTGTATGGGTACCATTGGCCCTTCAGCACCAGGTTTTTTTTTTTCTGTTGAATAAGTTACTAGACTGTTGCTTGTCTTTGTTCATACCTTTCGAAGGTTTTGTTATGAGATTGACGTTAGAGCCTCTGCTCATGTCGTACCTGGTTGCAAAGTTTTGCAGGTGACAGCGCCTTTACTGTCCGCTGTGCCTTGTTTTTGGGGATCCCACCCTACTTTATGGACACTGCTATTGGATGTCCCATGTGTAAGTATTATAGATGGAGCAGGATGTGCTGTATGCTTAGAATAATACAATTCTGTGAGATACTCACCTGTAGAATTGGTATTATATGCATACAGCACGTCCTGCTCCACCCCACCCTGGTTTTACATTTTTCTGGATCCCCTGTATGGTGATTGTTATCATTACCTTTGTTACCAGTTGGTGGTTGGTTTCTCCCGGCTTCTTTTCTCACTGCTTTTCAATACTGGGGATTTGTGGGAGGTCCCTGGGTATATGAAGGGCCGGGAGGAGCCTGTTTTTGCATGTCTGCAGTGAACGGCGCAGTCTGGCGGAGGATTACCCATGTGTAAGTATTATAGATGGAGCAGGACGTGCTGTATGCGTATAATACCAATTCTACAGGTGAGTATCTCACCGAATTGTATTATTTGTAAGTGACATAGGAGAAGGCTTGGTAGGAAAAGTTTGTCTGTTTGCTGATGATACAAAGGTTAGTAATAGGGTGGATATTCCTGGAGGTGTCTGCAACATGGAAAATGATTTAGCTTTACTGGATAGATGGTCAAAACTGTGGAAACTATAGTTTAATGTCTCTAAATGTAAAATCATGCACTTATTAGCCCGGACCTCGGAGGAGAGAGATTTAGGGGTACTGATAGCTGCAAGATGAGTGGACAGTGTAGCCAGGCAGTGGGAAAAGCAAGCAGGATGCTTGGCTGCATAGCTCGAGGCATCACCAGTAGGAAGAGGGAGGTTGTGATGCCGCTGTATTGAGCCCTGGTAAGGCCACAGCTAGAATACTGTGTGCAGTTCTGGAGACCTTACCTGCAAAAAGACCTTATTCAAATAGAACGTGTCCAAAGGCGGGCAACGAAAATGGTGGAAGGACTTAAACTTAAAACTTATCAGGAGAGACTTAAAGAACTTAATTTGTACAGTCTGGAGGAAAGAAGGGAGAGGGGGGACATGATTGAGACCTTTAAATATGTGAAAGGATTGAATAAGGTTCAGGAGGGAACTGTTTTTAAGAAGAAATTTAATGATAGAACAAGGGGGCACAACCTGAAGCTAGTCGGGGGGAAGATCAGGAGCAATGTTAGAAAATATTATATTCTAAGCATACAGCACGTCCTGCTCCATATATAATACTTTCACGTGGGTTATCCTCCACCAGAGGGCGCTGTGGCACTGCAGACATGCAAAAACAGGCTCCTCCCGGCCCTTCATATACCCAGGGACCTCCCACAAATCCCCAGATTTCTCTGCAGTGCTGACTGCGAAGACATGAAGTATCACTCTCTCGCAGGTGAGCGGGGCTATTACAGCCCGCGGCCCTGTGGGACTATTTCCACCCCTCCTCTGTGTGATATGCCTCCCAGCCTGGGCTGCGCTGGTCGGGTGAAGGTAGGCAGCACCATGTGTGCTTACGGAGCCACGCTCCACCGCAATCCCCCACCATAGGGTAGGCGGTCAAGGCTGATGGTGAGCCTTCAGGGGATGCCCCTCCCGCATCAATGCCCCACGCCCTGTGTAGCGGTGGACCCTATGTAACTGGTCGCCTTCCTCCCTCGTTCCTCCCTTAGGCGTGGGAAAAGAAAGGGGGGGGAGGGGTTGTGTGTATGGCGGCCTCAGTGTATCCTATTACACGCTTATGGCTTGATTTTGTGCTTTACTGGAAACGGGGGTCAGAGCCGCGCTTTTATTTTATCTGTACTGTTAGCCGCGGCGCCTTTATTGTATGTTTCTTCTTGCATCGCATGTACGGCGGCGGCTTTGCGGACGCCACGGCGGCTTTTTCTTCCTTCCTTTCTTTCCTTCTTCTTCTTAGCCTGTAGTGGCTCTTCTGAGGTAATTCACGTCAATTCCTTCAGGCGTTATTGCCTTACTGTCCTGATTGGCTACGCGTTTTCAAGCTTCGCGGTCGCTGGGGAGGGGCGTGGTTCTGGCTTGTCGCGTTCTGGGTCGCGGTCGGCTCTGGCCCGCCCTTCGAGGTTCGCTTGGCGCCTCTGACTCAGGGTCATATGACGATGAGTCCAGGGGTCAGGAAGAGTCTGGCTCCGAGCATTGGTCCTCGGATGATATTGATAGACTGCTGGTTCAGATCTTTGAGGTTTTGTCCCTCTCTCCCCCTGCTGCGGCTCCCCGGCAAAGGGGGGATCTTTTTCATACCGCTAAAGCTCGCTTGGAATTTCCCGAGCAAACCCATTTCAATAGCCTTGTGCTTAAAGAGGGGAACATCCCAGCAGACTTCATGGGGTCCCTAAGAGTGTGGATAGGAAATATCCCTTCCCTGCTGACTTGGTTAAGTGCTGGTCATCGCCACCTGAGGTCCATGCTCCTATTCTAGGGTTATCCAACACCTCTATTATGCACTCTCCTGACACTACTACGCTGCGGGACTCTGAGGACCGGCGTGTTGACCAACTGGCATGTCATGCCTTTGCATTTGGGGGAGCGACTCTGCGCCGGGTTTGCGCCTTAGCCATTATGGCAGTAGTGCTCAGGGCCGTGGTTAGGAGTGCTCTCGATGGCACAGACGAGTTGCCTTCTGATACTGTCAATGCTCTGTCCAGCTGTGATGCGTTTGTGAACTTTATCCTGTCTGCATCGGACGATGCTATTAAGATGTGTGCCAGGTCATCTGCCCTGGTGGTAGCTATACGCCATGTGGTCTGGTTGCGCCAGTGGGCCGCAGACAATGCTGCCAAGAAAGCCCTTACGAGGCTTCCATTTAAGGGGCTGCGCCTGTTTGGGGATCGTTTAGACCTCTTAGCCAAGGGAGGCAAGTTACCCCAGTGCAGGCGGCAGATTCGGCCCTTTCGTGGCCAAGGCTCCCTATCGACCCCCTACCATGGGGCTAAACAAGGTAGAGGGGTGTCCTTCGCTGGGGCCCGCGCAGATTCCTGGCACAGGAACAGAGGACGCTGTCCCGGTTCCTCCTGGGGACCCAAGTCTAAAGCCCCTCCCAAAACCCCCCAGGCATTAAGGGGCGCCCTCGCCCGTCAGGGTGGGGGGGACGTCTGCAGCACTTCGAGCATGTCTGGAGGAGCCACGTCTCAGATTGGATTCAGGAGGTAGTGTCCTCCGGCTACAAGATAGAATTTGCTGTACGGCCCCCCACCAGATTCGTTGGGTCCCGGATCCCACAGGATCCTGCATCAGCTCAGGTCTTGTTGCTGGCCGTTCAGGGTCTCCTGGATCTAGGGGGCATTTGCAAGGTCCCCTTAGGAGACAGGGGCATGGGGTTCTATTCCAACCTTTTCACAGTACCTAAGAAGGATGGGTCAGTCAGGCCCATTCTGGATTTAAAAATCCTCATCAAATTTGTCAAAAACAAACACTTTCGTATGGAAACTATGCGCTTGGCCATTGGCTCTCTGCGCCCAGGGGACTTTATGACGTCCGTAGATATAAAGGACGCTTACCTTCACGTTCCGGTGTTCCCAGGATACCAAAGATTTCTCAGATTTGCACTGAAAGATCAGCATTACCAATTTGTGGCCTTGCCATTCGGCATCACTTCGGCTCCCAGGGTGTTTACCAAGGTGCTGGCAGGGGTGATGTCCCTGTTAAGGCTAAGGGGCATACGTGTGCTGCCCTACCTGGACGATATTCTCATCACCTCTCGGTCTCTGCGGCAGGCAGAGTTGGACACTCGGATGGTAGTGTCCACCCTGGAGTCCTTCAGCTGGGTGATCAATTACCCCAAGTCCTCTCTGTCCCCCTCCTCGGTGACTCCGTACCTGGGATTGATTCTGGATACGGTTCAGTCAAGGATATTCCTTCCTCAACAGAAGGTGGAAGCTCTGACAGCACAGGTGAGGTTCCTGCTCTCGAGCCCACAGATCTCCATCCGGCAGGGAATGCAGTTGGTGGGCCTGATGGTGGCGAGCTTCGAGGCGGTGCCCTTTGCCCAGTTCCATTTGAGACCTCTGCAGCTTCTCCTTCTGTCAGTGTGGGACAAGAACCCAGCGTCCTTGGACGGGGTCTGTGTGCTTCCCCCCTTGGTTAGACAGTCCCTTGCGTGGTGGCTGGACCACAGGAACTTGATAGGGGGCAGGTCTTTTCTGGCCCCCTCCTGGGAGACGGTCACAACGGATGCCAGTCTGTCAGGTTTGGGGGGGGATTCTGGAAGTCCCTGCGCTTCCAGGGGAGGTGGGGCCCTCAGGAGGCCCATTTACCCATCAACATTCTGGAATTACGAGCAGTCAGGTTGGTACTGGAGCGACTGACCCAACACCTGAGGGGTCTGTCGGTCCAGGTATGCTCAGACACCAGAACTGCGGTTGCCTACATCAACCATCAGGGAGGGACCCGGAGCAAGGGTGCTCTCCAGGAGGTGTCTCAGATTCTGACATGGGCGGAGGCCAATGTCCAATGCATTTCGGCTGTCTACATTCCAGGGGCGGAGAACCTGCTGGCGGACGCCCTGAGCAGGGGGACGTCCCGTCAGGGGGAGTGGTCCCTCTGCAACAAGGTATTCCAGTCCCTGTGCCACCGTTTACAGGATGTGGATCTGTTTGCTTCCCGTCACAATCACAAGCTCCCGGCCTTCGTATCCCTGTCTCAGGATCCTCTGGCCTTGGCCACGGATGCCCTGTCCATGTCTTGGAGGGAGGCTCGACTCCTGTATGTGTTTCCACCATTCCCCCTTCTGGGCAGGGTTCTGCGCAAGATTGCTCTGGAAGGGGTACCTGTGATTCTGGTGGCCCCCAGGTGGCCAAGAAGAGTGTGGTTCGCAGACGTGGTTCAAATGGCAGTAGATCAGTACGATCTGCCAAGGGTGCCAGATCTGCTAACTCAAGGGTCCTTACGCCATCCCAATTTACAAACTCTGGCTTTGACGGCCTGGCTGCTGAAACCTCCATCTTGATGGAGAAGGGTTTGTCTGCCTCTGTGGTGGCTACTATACAGGAAGAAGACTACTTCTGCTATCTATTATAGAGTATGGCATTCCTACATTGACTGGTGTGAGTCCAGGTCTCTTCCCTGACGGGAATTCTCCGTCCCTAGGGTTCTGGAGTTTTTACAGCATGGTTTGGACTTAGGTCTCAAACTTAGTACTCTGAAGGGTCAGGTTTCTGCCCTGTCTATCTTCTTTCAGAATACCTTTGCTCAACATCACCTGATTAAGACCTTCTTTCAGGGGGTCACTCACGTGCATCCCCCTCGAAAACCTATGGTCCCTGTCTGGGATTTAAACTTGGTTTTGTCTGCCTTGCAGGGTGCTCCCTTTGAGCCTATTCAGGATGCTGCTCTGGCTGTTCTCACTCTCAAGGTTGTCTTCTTGGTGGCTATTACTTCGGTTAGGCGTGTGTCTGAGCTGGCCGCTCTATCTATTCAGTCTCCATACTATGAGAGACACCAGGACAAGGTGGTCCGCTTCAAACCGGATTTTCTGCCTAAAGTTGTGTCTGCATTTCATTTGAACCAGGATATTGTTCTTCCTTCTCTGTGTCCCAATCCTAGCAATGACAAGGAGAGGGTTCTGCATTCCTTGGACGTAGTCAGGTGCTTGAAGTATTACCTGGTTGTCACTAAGGCCTTCAGGAAGACTGATGCTCTCTTCGTTGTACCTTCCGGGCCTAGGAAAGGTTTGGCTCCCGCTAAGTCTACCATCAGCAAATGGATTCGTCAGGCTGTGATTCAAGCCTATTCTACTAAGGGAAGGACTCCCCCTTTCCGCCTTACTGCCCATTCTACTCATGCTATTGGGGCTTCTTTGGCCTTCCAGCACCAGGCTTCTGTTGAACAAGTTTGCAAGGCCGCTACTTGGTCTTCGGTTCATACCTTTTCAAAGTTTTACAAGGTTGATGTTAGGGCCTCAGCTGATGCTGTGTTTGGCCGCAAGGTTTTGCAGGCGGCAGTAGTTTAAACTGCTTGCTGTTGCCTTTTTTGTTGGGGATCCCACCCTACTTTATGGACACTGCTATTGGATGTCCCACGTGTAAGTATTATATATGGAGCAGGACGTACTGTATGCTTAGAATAATACAATTCTGTGAAATACTCACCTGTAGAATTGGTATTATACGCATACAGTACGTCCTGCTCCACCCCACCCTGGTTTCACTTTGTTCTGGATCCCCTGTATGGTGATTGTTATCATTGTTATTATTACCAGTTTTGGTGGTTGGTTTCTCCCGGCTTCTTTTCTCACTGCTTTTCAATGCTGGGGATTTGTGGGAGGTCCCTGGGTATATGAAGGGCCGGGAGGAGCCTGTTTTTGCATGTCTGCAGTGCCACAGCGCCCTCTGGCGGAGGATAACCCACGTGTAAGTATTATATATGGAGCAGGACGTACTGTATGCGTATAATACCAATTCTACAGGTGAATATTTCACAGAATTGTATTATTCTAAGTATGTCACACACCCCGCTTCAGATAGTCATTACACTTGGGTTATACCGACCTGTAGAGGGCGATCTTGCAGAGATGTCATGAAAAAAAGTGAGCCCCTCCCGGTCCATAAATACCTGGTACCTCCCACTCATTCCCCAGTCTTTCATCTCTGCAGACGGCGAGCAAGTCAGAAGATGGATGTCTCCTCCTTGCAGGTAGCCGTGGTAACTCCCGGCCCCCCTCTTTCGGTCTATTTCTGCCTGGACCTACTGTTATCCCCCTTTTTAGTTAAGAGCCTCCCAGCCTAGCCTGCGGGTCCTGGCAAAGGTAGACGGCACCTTAAGGTGCTGGAGTTCGAGATCGGGCCTCCTCCCAGATTCTTCAGGTCTCGGGTGCACTTGGATCCTCTGGCCGCGCAGGGGCTCCGGGCGGCAGTGAAAGATCTCCTGGACATGGCTGTCATCTGCCCGGTGCCTCCCTTGGACCGGGGCATAGGATACTATTCCAATCTTTGGGTTTTCACCAAGGTGCTGGCGGGGGTGATGGCCCTCCTCAGAGCCCAGGGTATCCGCATCACGCCTTATCTGGACGATCTTCTTATTATGGCATCCTCTCTCAGCCAGGCGGAGCTAGATTCCAGGATTGTGGTAGCCACTCTGGAGAGATTCGGCTGGGTGATCAACTATCCCAAGTCCTTCCTCTCTCCGTCCAGGGTGGTGGCGTTCCTGGGAATGTCTCTGGATACTTCTCAGTCCAGGGTGTTGCTCCCCCGGCCCAAGGTTCTTTTGATTCAGGAATTGACTCAGCTTCTTCTATCCATCCCTTGTCCGTCCATCCGGCTGGGGATGCGACTGGTGGGATTGATGGTGGCTTCGTTCGAGGCGGTTCCCTTTGGCTAGTTTCACACAAGGGCGCTCCAGCTCCATCTCTTGGCGGCCTGGGACAGGGCTCCGCTGTCATTGGATCAGTCTTTTCTGATGTCCCCCCGGGCTCGGCATTCTTTTCGGTGGTGGCTGGAACCAAGCAATCTGATGAGGGGCAGATCCTTTCTGACCCCTCGTTGGGAGACGGTCACCACGGATGCCAGCCTGTCAGGTTGGGGGGGGGGGGTTTGGAAGGATCTTCAGTTTCAGGGACTGTGGGGGCCTCAGGAGGATCACGATCCCATCCGTGTTCTGGAGCTGAGAGCCATCAGGTTGGTTCTGCCTCACTTGACTCATCAGTTACAGGGCTTACCGGTTCAAGTTCGGTCGGACAATCGAACGGTGGTCGCCTACATCAATAACCAGGGAGGGACTGGCAGCAGGCGTGCCCTCAGGGAAGTGTCTTTGATCCTGGCTTGGGCAGAGAGCAATGTTCCATGCATCTTGGCGGTGTACATTCCGGGAGTGGAGAACACGGACTACTCAATTGGGAGTGGACGTGAACAGTCACACCTCCCTCCCTATGTGGAGCACCAATCAATATTAAATCTGTGTAGAAACATGTCTATAGAAAATCATATAAATTTTATTAATTACATACATAGCTAATCATAAAAAACATTCAAGACAAACATATACCACAGACAAATTTAAAAACAAGGCTGATCCCCCTTAAATACTACAATAATGAAATATAAATCTTAATCAAATAATTTGTTATAGTTAAAGTGCATGTGCTGTGTGCTCTCATAAGAAGTAAATGTATTGAAGATACTCTCACTAGTACATTAATATGGAAATGTGTGTGTCTATAAAGACACACCAAAATCCAGAATCATTATGCCGGCATAATAAACTCAAAAGAAAATTTATACCTATATATTATTATATTATTGACCAAAAGAAAACAATTAATTAATTATCTATAATAATAAAAATAGTAAAAAATGTGAACAACTCCCTACAGTGCTATATGACAATCAATAAATAATATATTGCATTCAAAAAAGAAAAATTAGTAATATATTACATGCAAAAAAATATATATATCTATATGTTGTACCAAAGAGACAAAATAAATGCAACTGCCAGTGTAATAAATGAACAATTAAACCTGTGTAATCCAAAATAAAACTATATGTGAACACCAAGTGCTGACTAACCCTATTATGAAACTACATATTCCTATCCAAACCAAATGAACAGGTGATCATGTGATCCTAAAACACGAAAAACAAAAAATATAATGCCAGCAATTGCAAAGACTGATACTACCACAATCCACACAGAGCCACAGACATCAACTGAGAAGGGGGATCGCACAGAAAGGACACCCACGCGCCCGCCGCTGCCCGTGCGGCTTCAAAGGGTGAGGGTGGATACTAAGTAAACACATGTGTTTAAATAGCTGGTCTTACTTACGCGCCGGCACCCCATTCGTTCCTGCCTCCCGCCATAAGGCACATGTAGCATCCGGAAGTATTGCCACATCCGGGCTGGATGATAAAAATGACGTCCCCCGTCCTGCGCTCACATGACCCCATCACCTGACTAGCGCACCGTCACATGACCGGGACTAACTGTCAGTATAAAGTGCTGACATTGTCCCGTTGTCCAGCGAGGATGCTGTCACCGCATAAGCCAATTTATCACTATATCAAGTGGCGCATAGACCACGGCCCACGGACGTAATATTGAATGCTGCCAGGCGCAATGTGCAGACATTAAGCACAGGCAATATGGGGATAAAGAGAATGCAGGAGGGGGGAAAACAAGAGCCTAGGCAAAAAAGAGGAGGGAGGATATGGGAAATGCCTATCGCGCATAATAACACAATGAGATGCAAATATACCATTATCTATGTAAAACTATAATATACAATTATTCGTATTAATAATTACAAATATAGTATGGCCCACCCCTTTAAGGGGGATCTAAAGTCTAAAACTATAGTAATATAATCTAATCTAGTGGAATTACAGTAACAGGAGCAATCATTTACTATTTGATATATTAAATCCAAAAGAAGGAAAGGATATGAAGATACCCCCAAGAAAAAATTTTTTTAGTATTGTGTTGAATAAATACAATGTCCACATGAACAGGTCCCGTGACCTCTCTAGTTCTGACAAAAAAGGTAATAATCTTCATGGCTACAAAAATATCATGGTCTTCATGGCCACAAATGTGCGGGGCTACCCGTAAGAAATGCATCTATTATTCAGCAACCCCGAAAAAACAAATCAACTAAGCCATGGTCAAACAGCCACATCCTGCACCCAGCTTTCTGGATCTATCAAATGCTGGCAGGTGATGTCCTTCCTTGTGGTTAAGATATTTTCTGGCCCTTGGTACTGAGTCCAATGTAATATATGTACTTCTTCCGAGGTGCAGCTTGTCTACAGTGGGTGAGTTCCTCCCAGACCAAATGGGTTCAGATGTTATGCGACAATGGTTCATCATCAAGCCTTACACCAACAGATGAATTATGTTCCAAACAGAGTTTATATGCCTAAAGATAAGCATCAAAACAAAAAATGCAAAATATGAATAATATAAAAAATATGAAAAAATATATATAAAAATATAAAAATATAAAAAATGTGATGAAATGAAATAAAAATATGAAATGAAAATAAAAATGAAAATATAACTTCTAGAGACACATGTTTATAAACCTTTTCTTTATATATATATACAACCAATGAATCCTAAAATACTAATATGTGAATAACCCCAAACGTGAGAACCAAAAAACCAAAACAACCAAACAAAAACAAAAATCATGTGTGGTGACAAAAGTGTATAATACCAGTGAAACAACATAATGTGTGTGAAAATTACAATGTGTGTGAAAAATTAGTGAGCGTGCGCCATGACTGCCCATGAAATATATAACCTACATATTCTTCATATGAAAGGTATGAAAAATGTGTGAACAAGGGACAATAAATGTCCAAAACGAGGGAATGGACATGAAACCCAGGCCCTATCCCAACACTGCTGTGAAGTGTGCCCCAATGTCTACCCACGAGTGCCCACGGCAAGTTACGGCCGTGACTCTAATGCACCAAATGTGCTCCACTGTGCGAAAAACAACTGAGGATATAAACTAATCTGTGTGTGGGGTTACAACCCAACATAGTCCGGTGCCCCATACCGGTACCCACGTCTGGTTGGTATATCCCACACACCGTGCCACAAACCACCATGCACAATCTACATAAAATGTTGTAATCAATATTAAGAATAAAACAGCCCAAAAGATCAATATAACCATGACCTCTGGATGCTAACTGAATGAAAACCATCTGGAGGCAATCCCAAGAACTGTGCAGTAGGGAGGAAAAATACTGGCCTAGACCACCTTGGCCATGTCATCTCCTACTATAGCCCACCAAGAATCCAAGAGTTCAGCCACCACCTCACTATCCCAAAAAGGGTGTAAAAGACCAATCTTCATTTAAACCGTTTGGCGATCTTGTGTCCAAATCAAAGATCCATCGCATCTCACGCTGCAAGAGGCGACGTCTTAGATCCCCGCCTCGTGGGCCCAAACGGACCCTTTCCAAACCCACCACCCGAAAGGAGGAATAAATACCCCCATGGACCTCTAAAAAGTGGCGGGCCACTGGTGAAATGATCTTACCTGCTGACACATCCCGCCCCGCCAATCTGATATTGGACAGATGTCCTTGTATGCGGGTCCTCAGTGTGTTCTGGGTCTCTCCTATGTATTTCTTAGAGCAGTCGCAGTAGATTAAGTAGATCACTGAACGCGTTCTGCAATTAATAAAAGATGAGATCTTATGATTTTTGTGATTCCGGTCATTCCTGATTACCGTGGTTTTAGTCATATACTGGCAGATAGAGCAGTGGCCGCACGCGAACGACCCCTTAACCCCAGTCTCAGACAGCCATGTGTTCATCGCCGGTAGATGACTCCGACATAGTCTGTCCCTGAGGTTAGGCGCCCTACGTGCTGTCATTCTAAGTTGTCCACCCACAATTGAGGATACCGTGGGATCCGAAGTGAGTACATGCCAGTGGTTGGAAATTAACCGTTTGATCGTATGCCATTGTACATTATAATCCGTGACAAACCTTACCGAGCTCGCTGTTTCTTTTCTTTTCACTTTTTTAGAGCCAATCTTTGGTCGTAACAGGTCTGCTCTGCCAGTTTGACTCGCCCTGGTGTAGGCCTTGTCTATCACTTTAGGCGGGTATCCACGTTCAAGAAATCTATTTTTCATAATCTCTGCTTGATCTTTAAACTGTTTTTCCTGGGTACAGTTCCTCCGTGCCCGCAAGAACTGCCCGTAGGGGATCCCATCCTTCAGATGTCTGATGTGTGAGCTGGTATACTCTAAGTAGCTGTTCACCGCCGTGGGTTTTCTGTGTAGATCTGTATTGATTGTCCCGTCCGGTTCCAAGGTCAATTTCAGGTCCAAAAACGACACCATTCTAGGGGAGAGATCTGCTGTTAATACCACATTTATGTCATTGTTGTTGAGATGGTTGATAAATTCACGGCAGGTGTCTTCTGACCCTTGCCAAAGGATCAAAATATCATCTATAAATCGGTACCACCCCACAATGTGGGGGTGGTACCGTTCACAATCTGAATTAAAGATGAAAGTCTCCTCCCACCAACCCAAAAACAAATTGGCGATAGATGGAGCACACCTAGCCCCCATCGCAACACCCGAGATTTGTTTGTAGATGTTCCCATTAAAGGTGAAAATGTTATGGGTCAAAATAAAATCTACAAGGGAAAGAATGAATTCATGTAACGATCTCCTCTCTTGGGATTCTTTAGCTAGGAAGAATTGTACCGCTCTTTTTGCCAAAGAGTGAGGTATCACCGTGTATAGAGCTTCAACATCACACGTTACCAATAATGTCTCAGAGGGTAGATGGATGTGTTCCAATTTAACCAACAGATCCGTTGAATCCCGGATATAGGAACACAGGCTCAAAACATGGGTCTGAAGAAACGAGTCCACAAACGTACAGGCAGGCTCCAAAAGGCTGCCAATTCCCGATACAATCGGGCGGCCCGGTGGAGACACTACACTTTTGTGTGTCTTAGGTAAAAGGTAGAAAGTGGGGGTCACCGGATGTTGTACTTGTAAGTAACGTGATTCCTTACTGTTGATGACCCCCTCCTCTTGTGCACATTGAATCAAGGAGTCTAGTTCTTCCTTAAACGAAATCATGGGGTTGCTAGATAACCTCTTATAGTGTGATTCATTGCTCAACTGTCTATTGGCCTCTGCTATGTATTTGCTTCTGGACCACACTACCACGTTGCCCCCCTTATCTGCCTCCCTAATAACCAGGGAGTCATTATTCTGTAAGGATTTGAGGGCATGTCTTTCTTCCATCGTAAGGTTATCCCTGCCGTAGCCAATGTGCAAGTCCATAATATCTCTAATGACTAATTCAAAAAATACTTGGACCGATGGTGTACCCGATAGCGGTGGACAATATATAGAGGGACATTTTAGGCCACTGTTAGTTCTTACCAGACCATCATCAAGAGGAACATCCTTGTCCTGTTCCTGTAGTAATTGGTGTAAGGTGAGCAAGGCCTCCCGATCCTCTGTTCCCAAAGTAAAATCTGGTTCCTCTGCATCCCTCAACTGGAACTGCTTTTTTAGAAGTGTCCTTCTGCAGAAAAAATATACATCCTTAATGAGGCTGAATTTATCGACCCTATGTGTTGGAGAAAAAGAGAGGCCCCTAGATAACACTGACTCTTCTGCCGGAGTGAGGGTATGCTCGGAGATGTTGATCACTTGGAGGGTATTGTTGTTGCTCGAAACGGCCGGTGGGCCAACCGCTTGTAGCCCCACCGGTCCCTGTTCCTTAACGACCTTGGGCCGTCTCCTGCCACCCCTCCGGGTTCGTCGTCCAGGTCGCTGCCTGACGATAAAAAATGGGAGGCATCACTTCTCGAGTTGTTTTGGGAACTAGAGGATGGCCCCGCATTTTTCTGGGTTGTATAGCTCCCTTTCATCCTACGTGTGTTCCCCATATGTTGCCACCTATAGGCCCTCTTTTGTGCAAAATCTGTAGTATCTCTTTGAAATTTACGCTTTTTAGTTTCCATGATCACCTGTTCATACCGGTTCATGTCTACTGTTAAAGAATCCAGAAAAGGCTTAACCTGATCCTGATTGTCATATTGCTCCAATTTAGTCCTCAACTCGCTGAGTTGGGATTTAGTGATTTTAAGCAATTCACTGTCATGTTGGATCAGCATCTTAAGAATAATCTGGGACGCCTGTAACAGGCCCTTTTCCCAAGTTTCTCTAAAAGATGTATCAGCCTCCCACGCTGGGAATAACTGGATCCTTAAACCCCTAGGGCATATATTGTGTGCAATGTAAGTTTCAAGGCTATGCACGTTCCACCACAGTCTGGTATAATTCTTTTGTGCCTGTCTAATTTGTCTGGTCAATGATAAAAACTCATCTGCTCCTTCACTGGTTAGATTCACTCCATTATCCAATATATTACGTAGCTTATTACCCTCTGAGACATTATTGGTAACGTGTGATGTTGAAGCTCTATACACGGTGATACCTCACTCTTTGGCAAAAAGAGCGGTACAATTCTTCCTAGCTAAAGAATCCCAAGAGAGGAGATCGTTACATGAATTCATTCTTTCCCTTGTAGATTTTATTTTGACCCATAACATTTTCACCTTTAATGGGAACATCTACAAACAAATCTCGGGTGTTGCGATGGGGGCTAGGTGTGCTCCATCTATCGCCAATTTGTTTTTGGGTTGGTGGGAGGAGACTTTCATCTTTAATTCAGATTGTGAACGGTACCACCCCCACATTGTGGGGTGGTACCGATTTATAGATGATATTTTGATCCTTTGGCAAGGGTCAGAAGACACCTGCCGTGAATTTATCAACCATCTCAACAACAATGACATAAATGTGGTATTAACAGCAGATCTCTCCCCTAGAATGGTGTCGTTTTTGGACCTGAAATTGACCTTGGAACCGGACGGGACAATCAATACAGATCTACACAGAAAACCCACGGCGGTGAACAGCTACTTAGAGTATACCAGCTCACACATCAGACATCTGAAGGATGGGATCCCCTACGGGCAGTTCTTGCGGGCACGGAGGAACTGTACCCAGGAAAAACAGTTTAAAGATCAAGCAGAGATTATGAAAAATAGATTTCTTGAACGTGGATACCCGCCTAAAGTGATAGACAAGGCCTACACCAGGGCGAGTCAAACTGGCAGAGCAGACCTGTTACGACCAAAGATTGGCTCTAAAAAAGTGAAAAGAAAAGAAACAGCGAGCTCGGTAAGGTTTGTCACGGATTATAATGTACAATGGCATACGATCAAACGGTTAATTTCCAACCACTGGCATGTACTCACTTCGGATCCCACGGTATCCTCAATTGTGGGTGGACAACTTAGAATGACAGCACGTAGGGCGCCTAACCTCAGGGACAGACTATGTCGGAGTCATCTACCGGCGATGAACACATGGCTGTCTGAGACTGGGGTTAAGGGGTCGTTCGCGTGCGGCCACTGCTCTATCTGCCAGTATATGACTAAAACCACGGTAATCAGGAATGACCGGAATCACAAAAATCATAAGATCTCATCTTTTATTAATTGCAGAACGCGTTCAGTGATCTACTTAATCTACTGCGACTGCTCTAAGAAATACATAGGAGAGACCCAGAACACACTGAGGACCCGCATACAAGGACATCTGTCCAATATCAGATTGGCGGGGCGGGATGTGTCAGCAGGTAAGATCATTTCACCAGTGGCCCGCCACTTTTTAGAGGTCCATGGGGGTAATTATTCCTCCTTTCGGGTGGTGGGTTTGGAAAGGGTCCGTTTGGGCCCACGAGGCGGGGATCTAAGACGTCGCCTCTTGCAGCGTGAGATGCGATGGATCTTTGATTTGGACACAAGATCGCCAAACGGTTTAAATGAAGATTGGTCTTTTACACCCTTTTTGGGATAGTGAGGTGGTGGCTGAACTCTTGGATTCTTGGTGGGCTATAGTAGGAGATGACATGGCCAAGGTGGTCTAGGCCAGTATTTTTCCTCCCTACTGCACAGTTCTTGGGATTGCCTCCAGATGGTTTTCATTCAGTTAGCATCCAGAGGTCATGGTTATATTGATCTTTTGGGCTGTTTTATTCTTAATATTGATTACAACATTTTATGTAGATTGTGCATGGTGGTTTGTGGCACGGTGTGTGGGATATACCAACCAGACGTGGGTACCGGTATGGGGCACCGGACTATGTTGGGTTGTAACCCCACACACAGATTAGTTTATATCCTCAGTTGTTTTTCGCACAGTGGAGCACATTTGGTGCATTAGAGTCACGGCCGTAACTTGCCGTGGGCACTCGTGGGTAGACATTGGGGCACACTTCACAGCAGTGTTGGGATAGGGCCTGGGTTTCATGTCCTTTCCCTCGTTTTGGACATTTATTGTCCCTTGTTCACACATTTTTCATACCTTTCATATGAAGAATATGTAGGTTATATATTTCATGGGCAGTCATGGCGCACGCTCACTAATTTTTCACACACATTGTAATTTTCACACACATTATGTTGTTTCACTGGTATTATACACTTTTGTCACCACACATGATTTTTGTTTTTGTTTGGTTGTTTTGGTTTTTTGGTTCTCACGTTTGGGGTTATTCACATATTAGTATTTTAGGATTCATTGGTTGTATATATATATAAAGAAAAGGTTTATAAACATGTGTCTCTAGAAGTTATATTTTCATTTTTATTTTCATTTCATATTTTTATTTCATTTCATCACATTTTTTATATTTTTATATTTTTATATATATTTTTTCATATTTTTTATATTATTCATATTTTGCATTTTTTGTTTTGATGCTTATCTTTAGGCATATAAACTCTGTTTGGAACATAATTCATCTGCTGGTGTAAGGCTTGATGATGAACCATTGTCGCATAACATCTGAACCCATTTGGTCTGGGAGGAACTCACCCACTGTAGACAAGCTGCACCTCGGAAGAAGTACATATATTACATTGGACTCAGTACCAAGGGCCAGAAAATATCTTAACCACAAGGAAGGACATCACCTGCCAGCATTTGATAGATCCAGAAAGCTGGGTGCAGGATGTGGCTGTTTGACCATGGCTTAGTTGATTTGTTTTTTCGGGGTTGCTGAATAATAGATGCATTTCTTACGGGTAGCCCCGCACATTTGTGGCCATGAAGACCATGATATTTTTGTAGCCATGAAGATTATTACCTTTTTTGTCAGAACTAGAGAGGTCACGGGACCTGTTCATGTGGACATTGTATTTATTCAACACAATACTAAAAAAATTTTTTCTTGGGGGTATCTTCATATCCTTTCCTTCTTTTGGATTTAATATATCAAATAGTAAATGATTGCTCCTGTTACTGTAATTCCACTAGATTAGATTATATTACTATAGTTTTAGACTTTAGATCCCCCTTAAAGGGGTGGGCCATACTATATTTGTAATTATTAATACGAATAATTGTATATTATAGTTTTACATAGATAATGGTATATTTGCATCTCATTGTGTTATTATGCGCGATAGGCATTTCCCATATCCTCCCTCCTCTTTTTTGCCTAGGCTCTTGTTTTCCCCCCTCCTGCATTCTCTTTATCCCCATATTGCCTGTGCTTAATGTCTGCACATTGCGCCTGGCAGCATTCAATATTACGTCCGTGGGCCGTGGTCTATGCGCCACTTGATATAGTGATAAATTGGCTTATGCGGTGACAGCATCCTCGCTGGACAACGGGACAATGTCAGCACTTTATACTGACAGTTAGTCCCGGTCATGTGACGGTGCGCTAGTCAGGTGATGGGGTCATGTGAGCGCAGGACGGGGGACGTCATTTTTATCATCCAGCCCGGATGTGGCAATACTTCCGGATGCTACATGTGCCTTATGGCGGGAGGCAGGAACGAATGGGGTGCCGGCGCGTAAGTAAGACCAGCTATTTAAACACATGTGTTTACTTAGTATCCACCCTCACCCTTTGAAGCCGCACGGGCAGCGGCGGGCGCGTGGGTGTCCTTTCTGTGCGATCCCCCTTCTCAGTTGATGTCTGTGGCTCTGTGTGGATTGTGGTAGTATCAGTCTTTGCAATTGCTGGCATTATATTTTTTGTTTTTCGTGTTTTAGGATCACATGATCACCTGTTCATTTGGTTTGGATAGGAATATGTAGTTTCATAATAGGGTTAGTCAGCACTTGGTGTTCACATATAGTTTTATTTTGGATTACACAGGTTTAATTGTTCATTTATTACACTGGCAGTTGCATTTATTTTGTCTCTTTGGTACAACATATAGATATATATATTTTTTTGCATGTAATATATTACTAATTTTTCTTTTTTGAATGCAATATATTATTTATTGATTGTCATATAGCACTGTAGGGAGTTGTTCACATTTTTTACTATTTTTATTATTATAGATAATTAATTAATTGTTTTCTTTTGGTCAATAATATAATAATATATAGGTATAAATTTTCTTTTGAGTTTATTATGCCGGCATAATGATTCTGGATTTTGGTGTGTCTTTATAGACACACACATTTCCATATTAATGTACTAGTGAGAGTATCTTCAATACATTTACTTCTTATGAGAGCACACAGCACATGCACTTTAACTATAACAAATTATTTGATTAAGATTTATATTTCATTATTGTAGTATTTAAGGGGGATCAGCCTTGTTTTTAAATTTGTCTGTGGTATATGTTTGTCTTGAATGTTTTTTATGATTAGCTATGTATGTAATTAATAAAATTTATATGATTTTCTATAGACATGTTTCTACACAGATTTAATATTGATTGGTGCTCCACATAGGGAGGGAGGTGTGACTGTTCACGTCCACTCCCAATTGAGTAGTTGGCTGTTTGTGGTGTGAGCACAGACCCTTGTATTAGTAGTGCACCCCACTATTTCATACTCAGTGGAGAACACGGAGGCGGACTCCCTGAGCAGGTGTTCATCTCGCCGGGGGGAATGGTCTCTCAGCCCCAAGGTGTTTCGTTCGCTTTGCCACCGGTGGGGGACTCCGGAGGTGGACCTCTTTGCCTCTCGTCACAATCACAAGCTTCCGGCATTTGTGTCTCTCTCGCGGGATCCGCTGGCTCTGGCAGTGGATGCCATGTCTCTGAACTGGAGGGATCTGGGGTTTCTATACCTGTTCCCTCCCTTTCCCATGGTGGGCAAAGTGGTGTGCAAGCTGGCCCTAGAGGGTGCGTCAGCAATCCTGGTGGCTCCAAGATGGCCAAGACAGGTTTGATTCGCAGACGCGGTAAGGTTGGCAGCGGATCAGTTAGATCTGCCCCTTCTGCCGGATCTGCTCACTCAGGGTCCCCTGCTCTACCCCAATTTACCAACGCTGGCTTTGACGGCGTGGCTGCTGAAACCTCCATCTTGAAGGAGGAAGGTCTTTCTGATGCTGTCATTCAGACTCTGGTTAGGGCTAGAATGAAGTCTTCCTCTGACATCTACTATAGGATTTGGAGGTCTTATATTGATTGGTGTGAGGTCCGGGCCTTGCCCTGCAGGGTGTTTTCTATCCCTAGGGTTTTGGAATTTCTGCAACATGGTCTGGACCTGGGTTTGCAGCCTAGTACACTGAAAGGGCACGTTTCTGCCCTGGTGGTTTTCTTTCAAAGGTCCTTTGCTTTTCATCCTCTGGTTAGGACCTTTTTCCAGGGGGTTACACATGTGCGGCCTCCTAGGAAGCCTTTGCTCCCAGTTTGGGATTTGAATTTGGTTCTTTCTGCTTTTCAGGGTCCTCCTTTTGAACCTTTGCAGGATATTGCTCTTTCTACGCTTACTCAGAAGGTTGCATTTTTGGTTGCCATCACTTCCGTTTGGCGTGTATCGGAGTTGGCGGCTTTGTCCATTAAGGCTCCGTACTTTGAGAGGCATCAGGACAAGGTTGTTTTCCGCTTCAAGCCAGATTTTATGCCAGGGTTTCTGCCTTTCATCTTAATCAGGACATTGTTCTACCCTCCTTGTGTCCTAAGCCCAGCAATGACAAGGAGAGGGTTTTGTATTCTCTGGATGTGGTTCGCTGTGTGAAGTACTATTTGGTGGCGGCTTCTTCTTTTCGTAGGACTGGCGCCCTTTTTGTGGTGCCCCCCTGTGCCTAGGAAAGGTTTGGCTCCCGCCAAGTCTTCCATTAGTAAATGGATTCGCCAGGCCATTGTTGGGGCCTATTCTGCCAAGGGGAAGGTTCCCCCTTTTCGTGTTACTGCTCATTCTACTCGTGCCATTGGGGCGTCCTGGGCCTTCCAGCATCAGGCCTCTGTTGAGCAAGTTTGTAAGGCTGCTACTTGGTCTTCTGTTCACACTTTTTCCAAGTTTTACAAGGTTGATGTGCGGGCCTCAACGGATGCTGTGTTTGGCCGCAAAGTTCTGCAAGCTGCAGTGGTTTAAGTTTGTGCATTTTTGCCTTGTTTTGGATCCCCGCCCTTTATCGACACTGCTATTGGATGTCCCACATGTAATGAATGTCTTGAAGCGGGGTGTGTGACATACTTAGAATAATACCATTTTGTGATTACTCACCTGTAAAATGGGTATTATAAGTATGTCACACACCCCGCTTCACCCCGCCCTTTGGTATTCTGGATCCTTTCTATGGTGAACCTTTATTCTAAGTATGTCACATGTGAGTATACTGACCTGTAGATGTTGATCTTGCAGAGATGTCAATCTCTGTAGAGGCGAGCAAGTCAGAAGATGGATGTCTCCTCCTTGCAGGTAGCCGGGATGATTCCCGGCCCTCTATTCTTCTATTCCTGCCCGGATCCCATTATTTACGTTACTTGCCTCCCAGCCTAGGCTGCTGGTCTGGGCAATGGTAGATGGCACCCTAGGTGCTCAGGAGCCGTGAGACCCCATAACAAGGGGTAGGCGGCTAACTGGGTTGGTGACCCTGGTTTGGGATGCTCCGTCCCTTGACCCCTACCCTAGCATGGATTCCCCCTCTCCTTATGGATTCATCTTATTTATTATAATTGTGTGTGTGTGTGAGGTGATTTACTGTGCATGTTTTACCACACAGACTGGCGCCGGCGGTCCCGCGGCGCCGGCCTCCGGCATTTGACAATGGCGGCTGTAAGGCGCCCAAGAGGAGCTTCTTCCCGTCAGGGCGGGGGGCGGGGCCGGGCGCTCGCGCGTGCGCCTACGGCCCGCCTCCGTGCTGTGGGCGCCGCGTTTTCAGGTCCCGGCTTCTGGCCGGGAGGGGCGGGGCGCGATGCACGAACCGCGCCGGCCCGCCCTCCCTTTTCCTCTGCACACTACGCGCCTTCCACCCCCTGCTGCCTGGCGTGCGGGACTCCGGAGGGGTGACGGTTGGGTGAGTGGCCTGTGACCCATCAGTTTTCTTTATTGATTATGCCCCTCCCTGGGGTTACTGGGTAATGCTCTGTTATTAACTCTTTGGACATTTGCATAGCATGGTCTGATTGTGTGTTTGTTTGTGTGTTCCAGGTGGACCATTGATCCTATTAAAGGGGGGTTCTCCCGGTCCTAGGGTCCCTGGTTAAATTTAGTTGGCTTAAAATTCCTCCCACTCGGGACTTAAAGGGGCATCCCGGGTTGCATTACTGCGTAATTCCCTCGGAGCATTGTGCATATTTATAAAAAATCACCATATGGAGGCCTCCCCGGATACTGGGCTTGTGCCCCCCTCGGGCAGTGGCGTAGCGACCCGGGGGCGGGGGGGGCGGACCGCCCCGGGTGACACCTCTCGGCCGGTCACCCCTCGGTATAGAGACACTTACCTGCAGGTCCGGAGCATGGAGGCCGGCGCCGCTCTCAGCTGTCATCTGAGGGCGCGTCATCAGAGTGCGCCTCTGATGACGCGCCCTCAGATGACAGCTGAGAGCGGCGCCGGCCTCCACGCTCCGGACCTGCAGGTAAGTGTTTGCTTTTTTTAAAAATGCCGGCATGGTGGGAGCGGGCCGGCCGGTTCCGCTGACAGCAGAGCGGGCCGGCCGGTTCCGCTGTCAGCGCGGAACCGGCCGGCCCGCTCCCACCATGCCGGCAAAAATGGTTTTTTTTTTTGTTTGTTTTCTTTGGGGGGGGGTGACACCATTGGGGAGGGGGGGTGGGGGTGACACCATTGGGGAGGGGGGGTGGGGGTGACACCATTTCCTACCGCCCCGGGTGACACCAGCCCTAGCAACGCCACTGCCCTCGGGGGCAATCCAGGCTGTGTTTGGGGTGTGGGGTATTCCTTTTGGGGGATGATGTATTTCTTTGTGTACCCTGTGCGCAACGGTCTATTAAGCGACAGACCGGATCTCAGGCGTCTGGTTCTGCTCCGCCAGTATCCTCTCCGTCTCCCCCTCCCTTGACGCGTACCCCATGTGATGTGGTCATTGGTGGGGAGTCGCAATCTGAGGTGTGTGCCAGATTGGCCAATCTTGAAAAATTGTTTTCCAGTGCCGTTGCTAAAAAGGCCACGGCAAAGCGAAAACATTTGTATACAGCCACGCAGGTCCTTGATATGGAGGAGTTTGACTCCCTGGATTGGTCTGATTGTTCCCCGCGTGAGGGAGGGGAGCTGTATGAGGAGTCTGAGGGCTCCGATGATCAGCAGTTTGTGGGCGCTGATACCGAGCAGGGCCAGGGGGATTCCTTGGATACCCCTAGGGTCCTGGCTCATATGTTTGAGGTCCTGGCTATTTCTCCCCCTGAGGCGGCTCCACCGCTGAAGGGGGAGTTCTTTGAGGTGACCAAGCCGCGTTTGGAATTTCCTTATCAAAAGCATTTTGATGGTATCATTCTCAAGGAATGGGAGAGGCCGACTAGGCTTCCGGGTGTCCCTCCGGGTTGGGACAAAAAATATCCCTTTCCGGCGGACGCGGTGAAGCACTGGTCGTCCCCCCGAGGTGGATGCTCCGGTTTTGGGGTTGTCCAGCTCCTCAGTCCTCCATTCTCCGGAGTGCACTACTCTCAAGGATGGTGAGGATAAACGCATTGACCAGATGGCTTGTCATGGTTTTGCCAGTGTTGGGTCGGCCTTGCGGCCGGTTTGTGCTTCTGCGCTTTTATTGGTAGCTGCCAGGTCGGTTGTTAGAGGACTGTTGACCTCTTCCGGGCTTGACCCGGCTAGTGAGGAGTTTGCCGACCTTAAGCGCTGTGAGTTATTTTTGTCCTTTGTGCTGTCTTCCTTGGACGACACATTGGTGATGTGTAGCAGAGCTTCGGCCTTGCTTGTGGCTATCCGGTGGTCGGTTTGGTTACGCCAGTGAGCGGCTGATTTTGTGTCCAAAAAGTCGCTTACGGCCCTTCCCTTTGTGGGGTTGCGGCTCTTTTGGAGAGAGATTGGATTCAGTGGCAAAGGGAGGTAAGTTACCTCAGCGTAAAAAGCAGCGTTGCCCCTTTCGGGGCCCCTTTCCTTCTCTCAGTCCTTTCGTGGGTCTAGAGTTGGCAGGGGTTCGGCTTTCCCCTCGTCCAGAGGTGATTCCTGGACTAGGGGCAGGGGTCGGGCCCGTCCAGGACACAGTTGGGGCTCCAAGCCTAGAGCCGCTGCCAAGCCGGCTCAGCAATGAGGGGGCGCCCTCACCCTTGCGGGTGGGGGGACGGCTGCAACTCTTCTCCCGGGTCTGGGTCCAAGAGGTCTCGGACAGGTGGATTCAGGAAGTGGTGTATTCCGGTTACAAACTGGAGTTCGAGTTCTGGCCCCCTCCCAGATTCTTCAGTTCTCGGGTGCCGTCAGATCCTCTGCCCGCCCAGGGGCTTCGGGCGGCAGTAGCAAGTCTTTTGGACATGGCTGTCATCTGTCCGGTGCCTCACTCAGATCGGGGCCTGGGCTTCTATTCCAATTTGTTCACGGTGCCCAAGAAGGACGGATCTGTTCGTCCCATTCTGGATCTGAAGTTGCTCAACAGGTTCGTTCGTCCCCGGAAGTTCCGTATGGAAACTCTGCGCTCGGCCATCCACTCACTTCGTCAGGGGGACTTCATGACGTCCATAGACATCAAGGATGTTTACCTGCATATTCCAGTATTTCCGGCACACCAGAGATTCCTCAGGTTTGTCGTGGACAATCGACATTTTCAGTTTGTGGCTCTTCCGTTTGGCCTTACCTCGGCTCCAAGGGTTTTTACCAAGGTGTTGGCAGAAGTGATGGCCATCAGAGCCAGGGGTATCCGCATTGTGCCCTATCTGGACGATCTTGTCATCATGGCCTCTTCCCTCAGTCAGGCGCAGCTGGATACCAGGACCGTGGTGTCCACTCTGGAGAGTTTCGGTTGGGTGATCAACTATCCCAAGTCCTGCCTCACTCCCTCCAGGGTGGTGGAGTTCCTGGGAATGTCTCTGGATACTTCTCAGGCCAGGGTGTTCCTCCCCTGAGCCAAGGTTCTTCTGATTCAGGAATTGACTCAGCGTCTCCTATCCATCCCCCGCCCGTCCATCCGGCTAGGGATGCGACTGGTGGGATTGATGGTGGCATCGTTCGAGGCGGTTCCCTTTGCCCAGTTTCACACAAGGACGCTCCAGCTCCATCCCTTGGCGGCCTGGGACGGGTCCCCGCTGTCATTGGATCAGTCCTTTCTGATGTCCCCCCGGGTGCGGCGTTCGCTTCGGTGGAGGCTGAAACCGAGCAATCGGACGAGGGGCAGGTCTTTTCTGACCCCTCGTTGGGAGACGGTCACCACGGATGCCGGCCTGTCAGGTTAGGGGAGATTTTGGAAGGATCTTCAGTTTCAGGGGCTGTGGGGGCCTCAGGAGGCTCACGTTCCCATCAATGTTCTGGAGCTGAGAGCCATCAGGTTGGTTCTGGCTCACTTGACTCATCAGTTACGGGAACTACCGGTTCAAGTTCGGTCGGACAATCGGACGGCGGTCGCCTACATCAATCACCAGGGAGGGACTCGCAGCAGGTGTGCCCTCAGGGAAGTGTCTTTGATCCTGGATTGGGCAGAGGGCAATGTCCCATGCATCTCGGCAGTGTACATTCCGGGAGTGGAGAACACGGAGGCAGACTCCCTGAGCAGGGGGTCATCTTGCCGGGGGGAATGGTCGCTCTGCCCCAAGGTGTTTTGGTCGCTTTGCCACCGGTGGGGGACTCCGGAGGTGGACCTCTTTGCCTCTCGTCACAATCACAAGCTTCCGGCATTTGTGTCTCTCTCGCGGCATCCGCTGGCTCTGGCAGCGGATGCCATGTCTCTGAACTGGAGGGATCTGGGGTTTCTATACCTGTTCCCTCAGTTTCCCGTGGTGGGCAAAGTGGTGCGCAAGCTGGCCCTAGAGGGCGCGTCAGCAATCCTGGTGGCTTCAAGGTGGCCAAGACAGGTTTGGTTCGCAGACGTGGTAAGGTTGGCAGAGGATCAGTTAGTTCTGCCCCTTCTGCCGGATCTACTCATTCAGGGTCCCCTGCTCTACCCCAATTTACCAACGCTGGCTTTGACGGCGTGGCTGCTGAAACCTCCATCTTGAAGGAGGAAGGTCTTTCTGATGCTGTCATTCGGACTCTGGTTAGGGCTAGAAAGAAGTCTTCCTCTGCCATCTACTATAGGATTTGGAGGTCTTATATTGATTGGTGTGAGGTCAGGGCCTTGCCTTGCAGAGCGTTTTCTATCCCTAGGGTCTTGGAATTTCTGCAACATGGTTTGGACCTAGGTTTGCAGCTTAGTACGTTGAAAGGGCATGTTTCTGCCCTGGCAGTTTTCTTTCAAAAGTCTTTTGCTCTTCATCCTCTGTTTAAGACCTTTTTCCAGGGGGTTACGCATGTGCGGCCTCCTAGGAAGCCTCCCAGTTTGGGATTTGAACTTGGTTCTTTCTGCCTTGCAGGGTCCTCCTTTTGAACCTTTGCAGGATATTGCGCTTTCTGCGCTTACTCAGAAGGTTGTTTTTCTGGTTGCCATCATTTCTGTTCGGTGTGTTTCGGAGTTGGCAGCCTTTTCCATTAAGGCCCCTTACTTTGAGAGGCATCAGGACAAGGTTGTTTTCCGCTTCAAGACAGATTTCCTTCCTAAGGTGGTCTCTGCTTTTCATCTTAATCAGGATATTGTTCTACCCTCCTTGTGTCCTAAGCCTAGCAATGACAAGGAGAGGGTGTTGCATTCTTTGGATGTGGTTCGCTGTGTGAAGTACTATTTGGTGGCTACTTCCCCTTTTCGTAGGACTGACGCTCTTTTTGTGGTGCCCTCTGGGCCTAGGAAAGGTTTGGCTCCCGCCAAGTCTTCCATTAGTAAATCGATTCGCCAGGCCATTGTTGGGGCCTATTCTGCTAAGGGGAAGATTCCCCCTTTTCGTGTTACTGCTCATTCTACTCGTGCTGTTGGGGCGTCCTGGGCCTTCCAGCACCAGGATTCTGTTGAGCAGGTTTGTAAGGCTGCTACTTGGTCTTCGGTTCACACTTTTTCCAAGTTTTACAAGGTTGATGTGCGGGCCTTAGCGGATGCTGTTTTTGGCCGCAAAGTTCTGCAAGCTGCAGTGGTTTAAAGTGGACCAACACCCAGGATTTTGACTATCCTGGGTTTTGGTCCACTTCAGGGGGGCACCCCGATTAGGGGTGCCCCGCTGTGTAAAACCCCCCAGAAACACCCCAATACTCACCTCAAAACGCTCCCACGTGGCCGGGTGACAGCGACGGACAAGCGCTGACAGCGACGGACAAGCCAGCGCGTCCGCCGCCGCCTCCCGCACGTCCCTCTGACAGCGCGCGCGCCCGCGCCGGCCATTCACAAACGGCCGGCGCGGGCGCGCGCACGGCTGGAGGAGGAGGTGAGTTTTTTGGGGGTTTTCGGGGGGGTTCCTCACTGCGGGACATCCCGATCTTGGATGTCCCGCGGTGAGGGGGGTGATCGGCCCAGTAATCTTATAGATTCCCGGGCCGATCACCCCAGGGTGTTGGTCCACTTTAAGTTTGTGCCTTGTTGCCTTGTTTTTGGATCCCCACCATTTATGGACACTGCTATTGGATGTCCCACATGTAATGAATGTCTTGAAGCGGGGTGTGTGACATACTTAGAATAATACCATTTTGTGAATACTCACCTGTAAAATGGGTATTGTATGTCACACACCCCCCTTCACCCTGCCCTTTTGTATTCTGGATCCTTTATATGGTGAACCTTTGTTAGTTTTAATTGGCTTTCCTGGTCCCTTTACCTTACTGCTATCTTTATACTGGGGAATGAGTGGGAGGTCCCAGGTATTTATGGACTGGGAGGATCTTACTTTTTTTATTGACATCTCTGCAAGATCGCCATCTACAGGTCAGTATACCCACATGTAATGAATGTCTTGAAGCGGGGTGTTTGACATACTTACAATACCCATTTTACAGGTGAGTATTCACAAAATGGTATTTTTACTGTTACTGGTTATTTTGGTTATTTCTGGTCCCTTTACTGCTGTCTTAATACTGGAGAATGAGTGGGAGGTACAAGGTATTTATGGACCGGGAGGGGCTCACTTTTTTTCATGACATCTCTGCAAGATCGCCCTCTACAGGTCAGTATAACCCAAGTGTAATGACTATCTGAAGTGGGGTGTGTGACATACTTATAATTCCCATTTTACAGGTGAGTAATCACAAAATGGTATTTTTACAGAAAGAGTAGTAGATGCTTGGAACAAACTTCCAGCAGAGGTAGTTGAAAAATCAACACTCACTGAATTTAAACATGCCTGGGATAAGCACACATCTATCCTAAGATAAAGAGTACATACAGTATACACATAAGGGCAGACTAGATGGACCGTATGGTCTCCTTCTGCCGTCTGCCTTCTATGTTTCTAAGTTAATGGGAGTGCTCCAGATTCAGACCACGCCAACCCCTATACGGCTTCTGATACAGGCACGGTGGGTGAAGATGAGAGGTGCAGGAGCGTCTGGCAGGAAAGTGGGTCACCTTGTGCTTAATAGCACAAGTGGTATGGGATATTTTGGAAAAGTCAGTGAAATTGTACTTTTTCATAAAGAAAATAGGGAACCGCCTGCTGCCCGTTCCTATGGCAGGAAGGGGGGGCCACATAAAGCCCCAATCCCTGCATTAGCGGCTGCTGGTGCAGACAATGACTGACCAATCACTTGGTGCAGCAGAACCGTTACTGCATTGATTGCCATCATGTTCTGTGCTGCAGCTTGCAAGGTGGAAGCAGAGCTCTACACCTGGAGTTTATCTTTGCCCTGAGTGACATTTAGCTGCCTTGTATATAGTTCAGTTGCTTAAAAATCCTCAGGTTTTCTACACAATTGTCCTCAACTGATTATTCCAGAGAAAAGGATTTAAAAAACTTGTCCTATTTGCTATATTTGCACACTTCATATAGGCTAGGAAGAGCATGATTAGGTATAGGAATATCTTATCGCAAACTAAATATAATTCAGGATTAAAGTTACCTAACATAAATACATATAAGCAAGCTGTGTTTCTACGTGGAGCGGCTAACATAGAGCTGGTGAATGCCACAGGGTTTAAGAAAAAAATATTCTGAACTAAACAGTGCTAAAATACCCTCCTCCCAATCACCTCATTATAGACATTATGTATACCCCCCTCGAGTCACCCCATTACAGGCAGTGCGTGGCACTCATTTTAAACAGCCTGTTTAAAAATGTTGCACTGTCTGAATTTTTATGAAGAACAACCAAAAATGTATCCCTTGATCAAGTTTATACAAATACGGTGGTAACAGGAAAAGCAATGACTTACAAGTAGCCAAAAAGTATCTTTTTTCCTAGTGCATGGCACAGCCTTCTTCACAAAGTCATAACATCTGGGGTATTCCCCCACAAGGTGGCGCAGTGGCACTGCAGAAGAGTTGTGGCTCCGCCCGGTACCATATAAAAACGGAATTACCATAGACTTATCCAGTTCTCTGCAGTAAAAAAACACAAAAAAGACAAGATAGCGCGCTCAGCACTACATGTAAAAAAGCTCAACGTGTAGCGAGTCCTGTAGTAAAACACAGAGCTGGTAGTAGGTAATAACTCAAATCAAGGTTCGGTAGTCCCACAGTGCATGCACCTCCACCGTGAAGTCACCAATAAAGCTGGCCTCTTACCAAATGATGACAATGGGCATATAAGGATCAGCAATTAGACTCAAACTTCCACGACTCCACACTGAGGGGGTATAGCTTCCAATGCCCAGATACAGTTTTGCAACGCTTTAATTTCCTCAGGTATGCACCAAAGACCATCTGTTCGAATGATTAACCATGTGGGAGATAAATAAAACCATCTAGTGCAGAGCGCTCATTCAAATAAAGACTAATATTTAATAAGTAATGCACTCACAAATATAAGATTAAAAACAGCGTATCTCAAATAAAACAGAAGCCAACAGTTCTCACCGCCAGGGTTCCTTGAAGTAAACAAAAGGCACAGCCGTTGTCCTTATCCTACGTACGTTTCACCGCCGTAGCGGCTTCAGCTTCATTCTTAGTATACAGTAGGTCCTGCTCCAAATGTAATACTTACACTAGGGTTATCCTCCGCCAGATGGCGCTGCACTGCAGAGACATGCAAAACAGGCTCCTCCCGGCCCCTCAAATACCCAGGGACCTCCCACG
The DNA here is from genome assembly GCA_027917425.1 of Gastrophryne carolinensis. Classification (NCBI taxonomy): domain Eukaryota; kingdom Metazoa; phylum Chordata; class Amphibia; order Anura; family Microhylidae; genus Gastrophryne; species Gastrophryne carolinensis. Next base: position 82,587,775 of record CM051243.1, read on the forward strand.
AATCCCCAGATTTCTCTGCAGTGCTTACTGCGAAGACATGAAGTATCACTCTCTCGCAGGGAGCGGGGCTATTAGCCTGCGGCCCTGTTGGACTATTCCCACCCGTTCCTTGTGTGATGTGCCTCCCAGCCTGGGCTGCGCTGGTCGGGTGAAGGTAGGCAGCACCAGGTGTGCTTAAGGAGCGCAGCTCCACCGCAATCCCCCACCAAAGGGTAGCCGGTATAGGCTGATGGTAAGCCTTTATGGGATGCCCCTCCCGCATTATTGCCCCATGCCCCGTGTAGCGGTGGGTCCTGTACAGAGGGCCGCTGTCCTCCCTCATTCTCCCTGTAGCTTTCGGGGGGGAAAAAAGAGGGGGTTTGGGTGAGTGTGTATTGTGATTCGTGCATACGGTGTATTCTCTGTTTTTGATTAGTATATGTGGTGCCAGCCGCAGCGCTGACTTGTTCTTTTTACTTGTTGCAAAATGCCGCCGCCGCGTGCGCGTCCTTTCCTTCTTTTGGATGTTCCGCGCCGGGCGGCGGCGTTACCTCAGACGGGGGGGGCGGTGGCTAGCTTGGCGCGCTCTGCGTCACGGCTCGCTCTGGCCCGCCCTTCGAGGTACTCCCGGCGCCATTTTGTCTGGTCGTGCACAAGTGTGACGGTTCTACCTTCCGCGGTAGGGTTATGCTCATTTTTAGTGTGTATGGATCTGACTCTTTCTTTTCATTGTGTCTTTCAGACGGGTGAACCCATTGGCTTCTCCTGGCCCGGTGTAAATTGATAGTTGGGCCTAGTATAATTACTCCCACTTCACTAGTGTGAATGAAATAGATCAGCCCCACCTGCAGGTATCCATTACCTTTGTATGCCAGGAAATCATAGAACAAGGCACGGCTGTGAATGCTCAGTTCACATGCATGAGTAGATAAACAGGAAACGCCAGCCTTAGTCCAGTTGAAAGGATAAAAAATCCATATTTATTATTCCATACAAAACTTCATTAAAATCATTCCATCCATAGACGTAGGTCAGAGTACAGCATAAGGGAGCAGTGTAGTAGCCAACGCGTTTCGGGCACAGACTCAGCCCTTAATCATGACATGACTTCCTGGTCCCATAAGGCATATTTAAATACAAAAAGTGTGCATGTGTCTCTCATTATCTCATACTCAGGACTGATTGGATCAATGCAAAACACCTGAAAACTCCTCCTATCCTCCTAAGCCATCCAAAATTCAAAGGGATTCAGAGAAAAACCTTTTAATTAGATCATAGTAGTGAAAATAAACTTAGAATTTTTGCATAAACGGTGTTCTATAGGGCTTAAATAACAGAACACCTGTAAAAAGCCGCTAATTCAAAAAATGATCCAAGCACTGCCGAGTGTAGAGATAAGAGATACATTGTGTTGCATAAACAAACATTACATTCATTGATACATGTATGGTGAGAACGTTAGTCACTTAAAAGATACTTTGTTTCATCTACCTCATCTGCCAGGAAATGTGGCTGGGAAGATACAGTTGTATCACCGGCCTCAGGTTCAGATTAACTGAAAAGATACAAATGTATCACCGGCCTCAGGTTTAACATGCTGAATAGGCAATACCGTTAAAGCTGTCCCAGTAGTGCAGATGAAGAGAGGAAAAAGAAAGGACAATAAGCTATGTCAAAATATACACAAATTCTCCTATTATTGTTTAGAGAAATAATTAATCCTAATATACAGACCCTTATTTTTTATACTCATTATATACTTAGTAGGTTTTTATTAGATATAAAATATAAGATATAAAATCTACCCTGCAGACAATCATAGACCCACAATATAATTAGTGTTTATCATTACTTGATATTAAACCAAAGTCTCCCTATTATTGATCTCCTATAATTAAGCCAAAATAGGCACATAGTTATTCAACGGCGGAGATATAAATCTACATCCCATCGGTGATTAAGGCCCTGTGGGGCCCTGGTGCCAAGCCTAAAGATCCATGATACCTCCCGTTGGAGAAGTTTGGCATGTAAGTCTCCCCCCCTGGGGCCCAATTTAACACTTTCAATTCCTGTGCACACAAAGTGGGTTAGATCGCCTGCATGGAAATCCCTGAAGTGGCGTCCTACATTGGAAGTTGAGTCTGTGCGATTTAAGGATGTCGCTGCCACATGTTCAGCGATTCTCTTTTTTGAGGGGTCTCATGGTGCACCCTACATATTGAATTTTGCATAGCGTACAAGTGATCAGATAGATTACGTTAGAAGAATTACAATCGATGACGTTTTTTATACTATAATGCTGACCTGTAGCTGAGGACAGAAAACTGTTGCCAGGGGCAACAAATTTACACATCCCACAACGAGGTCTCCCACATCCATAAAAACCATTACATGTAAGCCAAGTGGATGGTAATACATTATGTCTTTCAAAAAGACTGGGAGACAGTCTTTGTCCCAAAGAGGGAGAACGTCTGCTAATAACTCTAATCCCCTTCTTTACTATATCCCCCAACTGAGGATCTCCGCTCAAAATCGGTAAATGTTTGTTAATAATTTTTTTAATAGCAAAAAATTCCTCACTATAAGTGGTTACTAAAATGGGGTCCTTATTATCAGTTGGAGAGTGGAGCTGCTTATTCCTCCTACTAGAATTATTTTTCATATCTTGATTTTTATTATCATTTTTGCCTTTTAAAAGCATGATACTCCTATCTTTGGATCTAGCTATATTTTCTGCTCGGATTAATAATTCCTCTAAGTAACCCCTTGCCTTCAGTCTCTTTCTAACCGTTTGAATCTCCTCCTCAAACTCCTTTTGATCAGAGCAATTCCTGCGTGCTCGGATCATTTCTCCCACTGGGATCGATTTAATTGTATGCTCTGGATGGCAACTTTCTGCCCTAAGGGTGGTGTTTCCTGCTGTTTTCTTTCTATATGTCTTAGTGACAATCTCCTTACCATTTTCTGCTACTCTCAGTTATAAATCCAAAAATGGGATAGAGTGTATATTATTGTCAAAAGTGAATTTTAAATTCAGATCATTTTTATTTAAATACTCTACAAACTGGGAGATGGTCTGATCATCTCCTTCCCATATAAATAGTAGGTCATCAATATATCTTCCGAAGTATTTAACCCTGTGAAGGAAGGGGTTATTGGGGCCATAAATTGTCTCCCTCTCCCACCAACCCATATAAAGGTTGGCGAGAGAGGGAGAGAAAGGGGCCTCCATCCACGCCCCACATAATTGCAAGTAATATTCTCCAGCGAAGAGAAAATTGTTATGCTTTAGAAGAAATTCAATGGCAAGAATAATAAAGGTAATCAATTCCTCTGAATAAACAGAATAATTCCTCAGAAAAAAAATACACAGCCTGCAGTGCAAGATCGTGTGGTATAGATGAATATAAAGAGGTTACATCACAGGTTAACCACCTGAAATCTTCTTGCCATTGAAATCCTGTCAAAGATTGCATTACATTCCCTGCATCTTTAAGAAAACCTGGTAACCTTCTTACAAGGGGAAGTAAATGGGAATCCACCCATTGTCCCAGTCTCTCACTCATCCCCCCTATCCCTGCCACAATCGGTCGGCCGATCGGAGGACGTTGCGGCTTATGGATTTTGGGGAGATGGTGAAAGACCGGGACAATGGGGGAAACAAGCATTAAGGCATCAATATCCTGATTGGTTAGAACATTAAGGGCTCGCCCTTCTTCCAGTAAGGTCTTTAGACCTCTCTGGTACTCCTTAGTGGGATCCCCTGATAATTTTAAATAAGTGACTTGATCACTAAGTTGTCTTAATGCTTCTAACTCATAATCCTTAGAATTCAAAATCACTACACTACCTCCCTTATCTGCGGCACGTATCACTATTTCTTTATTTTGTGCTAAATTATGAATGGCTTTTTTTTCTGCAGGTGAAAGATTACTGTATTTCCTATTTTTTCCAGATGACTTTTGGGCTAGAGATGTTAAATCCTTTTCTACCATTGTTTGAAATACATCCAGCACATATGGACGGGAATTAACTGGATAGAAGTTTTTATCTGTTATCCTAAATTTTGGAGGGGGACATACTCTTTCAGGACCCTGATCAGATAAATCCTCTAACCACATGGTCATAGTTTGATCCTGAAAAGAAAAATCAGACCTGTCTTCATATACTTTAGATCTAAGCGACTCCGATTCAAATTCATTCACATTCATAAATTCATCTGTGGGATCAGATGAGCCACGCTCTCCAATGCGGCTACCGGTGGGACACCGGGGCGGCAAAGGGGAGCAAGGCTCATCGGTCCCACATTTTGAAAAATGCTTCCTCAATGTCAAATTTCTTACAAATCTGTTAAGATCTAATATAGTATCAAATAGATCAAAATGATAGGTTGGGGAAAAGGATAGTCCTTTGGCCAAAACGGATATTTCCTCAGGTAACAAAGAATAAGATGATAAGTTGATAACACTATTGTTATCTTTTAAGTCCGCCGACCCCGCAGGACATAACGATTTGCATCTTCTGTGTTTCCGCCCCGCTCTATGGGGCCTCTTACATTTCTTTTTCTCCTTGGTTTTACATGGCCCGGTTCTGGAAAATTTCTGGATTCTAATTCAGTGTCAGATCGGTCACTAGTAGAGGACCAATCTGATGATTCAGATGTATTGAAAGTCACAGATTTTTTTCCACTATTACTTTTCAATATTGATCTTGGACGAAAAGATCTATAAGAGGCTCTTTTCCAGGTGTAAACGATAATCATCAGTGTCCCTTTGATATTTATTACGTTTAATCTCCATAATTTGTGCCTCCATAGTATCCAACGATTTGCGTAGGCGTTCCATATTATCTTCAAAATGAGCAATTGATTCAAATTGTTTAAATGAATTTTCCAAGTCCACAATATTTTTCTGAATTTCTTTAAAGTGGACCAACACCCAGGATTTTGACTATCCTGGGTTTTGGTCCACTTCGGCGGGGCACCCCGATCGGGGGTGCCCCGCTGTGTGAAACCCCCCAGAAACCCCAAAAAACTCACCTCTCAACGCTCCCACGTGAGCGCCGCAGCCAATCCCCGCCAACGTCCAGGCGGGGATCAGGAACGTCCAGGCCGCTTCCGCCGCCGCCGCCTCCCGCGCGTCACTCTCGGCGCGCGCGCGCCCCCGCCGGCCATTCACAGAGGGCCGGCGCGGGCGCGCGCACGTCTGGAGGGGTGCGCGGGAGGCGGCGGCGGCGGAAGCGGCGGCGGATCAGGTAAGGTGTTTTTGGGGTTTCTGGGGGGTTTCACCCCGCGGGACATCCCGATCTCGGATGTCCCGCGGGGTGGGAGGTGATCGGCCCGGGAATCTTATAGATTTCCGGGCCGATCACCCCTGGGTGTTGGTCCACTTTAAGTTTTTCTTCTTCATATGTAATAATTAGTCGCATAAGATCCATTGACGCATTTGTCAAGATTTTATTCCATTCCTTTTGGAAATTTTCTGAATATATTGTAGTGGACACCTTCCTTATTCTAAGGCCCCTTGGTATCATTGCATTTTGTACATATTTTGTAAGGGAACTCAAGTCCCACCATGTTTTAAGCTCTTTGCGCATAGTGTCCTCATATTTCCTCAAAAGATTTTTAAAGTCAGGTGACTGTGACTGCATTTCTGTATTCAAATCCTGTAAGAATACTGATTCAAATTTATTTTGGCTTTTCGTTGTGTCACCGTATAACGATCTCACTCTCTCCATGGTTATTGGGTTATTGGGGCATCCAGGGTTGCTTTATAGCGTCAATCCCTACTGGCATATTGTGCCTTATAATCACCATATGGAGGTATCTCAGGATAATGTGACCGGGGTTCCTTCGGGACAAGCCCGGCTGTGTGTAGCTTGTGGGGTATCACCTATTAGTGGTGACAATGCACGGGTCTGTGTTCCTTGTGCACAGCAGGTGCTAACGTTGCAACCTGGCCCTCCTATGGCTGGACCTGCACCTCGTCTCACTTCACCTATTCCCCCAAGCTTGAGTCTCACACCCACTGACTTGCATACAAGCGGGGATTCTCAGCCTGATGTGTCTGCTAGACTGGCCAGTGTTGAAAAATTGATTACTAATACATTAGCGCGTAAGGCCACTGCTAAAAAGCGTCACTGAACCCCTGATGTCACTCTTTTTCCTATGGAATCTGATGAGTATTTATAAACATTGCATTTATGTGGCTATACCCCCTCGGACGAAGGGGAGCTGTTCTCCGATTCAGGGTCATCTGTTGAGAGACCCAGGGGTCATGACGATGGTGACCCCTGGGCCCCGGATGATACTGACAGACTACTGGAACAGATTTTTGAGGTTCTGGCCATCTCCCCCCCTGTTGCGGCTCCTAGGCAAAGGGGTGAGCTTTTTCATACTGCCAAGGCTCGTTTGGAATTTCCTGAGCAAGCTCATTTCAATAATCTCGTGCTTAAGGAGTGGGAACGTCCCAGTAGACTTCCCAGTGTACCTAAGAGTTGGGACAGAAAGTTTCAATTTCCTGCTGATATGGTCAAGTGCTGGTCATCCCCTCCCGAGGTGGATGCCCCTATTCTGTCTAACACCTCTGTCATGCACTCCCCTGACTCTACTACTCTGCGGGATGCCGAGGACCGGCGCATTGACCAACTGGCGTCCCATGCCTTTGCATTTGCGGGGACGGTGCTGCGCCCGGTCTGCGCCTCGGCCATTACATCTGTGGCGCTCAGGTCCCTGATCAGAAGTGTACTTGAAGGTGCTCCTGATGATTTGCTACTTGAGGTATTTAATGCACTGTCTAACTGTGATGTGTTTGTAAACTTTATCCTATCTGCCTTGGTGGTGGCTATACGCCGCTCGGTTTGGCTGTGCCAGTGGGCTGCTGACAATGCTGCAAAGAAGGCCCTCACTGGACTTCCATTTAAGGGGTTACACCTGTTTGGGGACCGCCTAGACCCTTTTGCTAAAGGAGGTAAGTTACCCCAGAGCAGGCGGCAGTATCGGCCCTTTCGGGGCCTGGGCTCCTTTTCACCCCCCTACCGTGGTGCTAAGCAAGGAAAAGGGATGTCCTTCGCGGGGGCTCGTGGAGATTCCTGGCATAGGAGCAGAGGACGGGGTCTTCCTGGCTCCTCCTGGGGGTCCAAGACCAAATCCTCTCCCATGCTCCCCCAGGCACGATAGGGCGCCCTCGCCCATCTGGGTGGGGGGACGGCTACAACACTTTGCACACTTCTGGAGGCATCACGTTCCAGACCGGTGGATTCAGGAGGTAGTGTCCTCCGGTTACAAGATAGAGTTTGCTGTTCGCCCCCCCCCCCCAAGATTCATCAGGTCCCAGATCCCTCAGGACCCTGTCTCAGCTCAGGTATTGGTGCAGGCCGTGCAAGGCCTTCTGGGTCTGGCGGTCATTTGCAGGGTCCCTTTAAGAGAAAGAGGCAAGGGGTTCTATTCCAACCTCTTCACAGTTCCCAAAAAAGATGGGTCAGTCAGGCCCATTCTGGATTTAAAGATCCTCAACAAATTTGTCAGGAACAGGCGTTTTCGCATGGAAACTCTGCGCTCGGCCATCAGCTCCCTGCACCCAGGGGACTTCATGACGTCCGTGGACATCAAAGACGCTTACCTTCACATCCCTGTGTTTTCAGGACACCAAAGGTTCCTCAGATTCGCGTTGGAAGATCAATATTACCAATTTGTGGCCTTGCCATTTGGTCTCACTTCAGCTCCCAGAGTGTTCACCAAGGTGCTGGCGGGGGTGATGTCTCTGATGAGGACAAGGGGCATCCGCGTGCTGCCCTACCTGGATGACATACTCCTCACCTCCCAGTCTCTACAGCAGGCAGAGTTGGACACTCAGCTGTTGGTGGTGTTCACCCTGGAGTCCTTCGGCTGGGTGATCAATCACCCCAAGTCCTCTCTGTCCCCTTCCTCGGTGAACCCGTTCCTGGGAATGATTCTGGATACGGTTCAGTCAAGGATTTTCCTTCCTCAACAGAAGGTGGAAGCTCTAATTGCGCAGATGAGGTTACTGCTGTCGTGTCACCATCCTTCCCTCAGGCAGGGAATGCAGTTGGTGGGCCTGATGGTGGCGTGCTTCGAGACGGTGCCTTTTGCTCAGTTCCACTTGAGGCCTCTACAACTTCACCTTCTGTCAGTTTGGGACAAGGACCCAACATCCCTGGACGGGGTCTGTGTGCTCCCCCCCCCTGGTCAGGCGGTCCCTTTCATGGTGGCTGGACTCCAGGAACTTGCTGGGGGGCAGATCCTTTCTGGCCCCCTCCTGGGAGACGGTCACCACGGATGCCAGTCTGTCGGGATGGGGGGGATTCTGGAAGTCCCTGCGGTTCCAGGGGAGGTGGGGCCCTCAGGAGGCCCACATACCTATCAACATTTTGGAACTTCGGGCGATCAGGTTGGTACTGGATCAGTTGACCAATCACCTGCGGGGTCTGCCTGTGCAGGTGCGCTCAGACAACAGGACGGAGGTTGCCTACATCAACCATCAGGGAGGGACCCAGAGCAGGGGGGCCCTCCAGGAGGTGTCTCGGATTCTGACATGGGCGGAGGCCAATGTTCAATGCATTTCGGCTGTGTACATCCCGGGGGCGGATAATCTCTTGGCAGACTCTCTGAGCAGGGGGACCTCTCGTCAGGGAGAGTGGTCCCTCTGCAACAGGGTATTCCAGTCCCTGTGTCACCGTTAGGGTCTGCCAGATGTGGATCTGTTTGCATCCCGTCACAATCACAAGCTCCCGGCCTTTGTCTCCCTGTCTCAGGATCCTCTGGCCTTGACCACGGATGCTCTGTCCATGTCATGGCAGGAATTTCGGCTCCTGTATGTCTTTCCTCCATTCCCCCTGCTGGGCAGGGTTCTGCGCAAGATTGCTCTAGACGGGGTGACAGCGATTCTGGTGGCCCCCAGGTGGCCAAGAAGAGTGTGGTTCGCAGACGTGGTGCAGCTGGCAGTAGATCAGTACGTTCTGCCCAGGGTGCCAGATCTGCTCACTCAGGGCTCCTTACGCCATCCCAATTTACAAACTCTGGCTTTGACAGCCTGGCTGCTGAAACCTCCCATCTTGATGGAAAAAGGCTTGTCCGCCTCGGTGGTTCATACCATGGTGAAGGCTAGGAAGAAAACTTCTTCTTCCATCTATTACAGGGTATGGCGTACCTACATTGACTGGTGTGAGTCTAGGTCTCTTCCCTGTCGGGTGTTTTCAGTCCCCCAGGGACTCCAACTCAGTACTCTGAAGGGTCAGGTTTCTGCCCTGTCTGTTTTCTTTCAGAAGTCTTTTGCTCAGCATTCTTTGATTAAGACCTTTTTCCAGGGGGTTACTCATGTGCGTCCCCCACGTAAACCTGTGGTCCCTGTTTGGGATTTGAACCTGGTTTTGTCTGCCTTGCAGGGTGCTCCCTTTGAACCTATGCAGGATGCTGCTCTGGCTGTTCTTACCCTCAAGGTTGTCTTTCTGGTAGCCATTACTTCGGTCAGGCGTGTGTCTGAGTTGGTGGCTCTTTCTATTCAGCCCCCATACTTTGAGAGACACCAGGACAAGGTGGTGTTCCGCTTTAAGCCAGATTTTCTGCCTAAGGTAGTGTCTGCTTTTCATTTGAATCAAGATATTGTTCTTCCTTCATTGTGCCCTAATCTTAGCAACGCTAAGGAGAGGGTTTGGCATTCCTTGGATTGGATGGAAGTATTACCTGGTGGTCACTGCGTCCTTCAGGAAAACTGATGCTCCTTTTGTGGTCCCTTATGGGCCCAGGAAGGGTTTGGCTCCTGCCAAGTCTACTATTAGCAAATGGATCCGTCAGGCTGTGATTCAGGCCTATTCTGCTCATTCTACTCGTGCTATTGGTGTCTCTTGGGCCTTCCAGCACCAGGCTTCTGTTGAACAAGTTTGCAAGGCCGCTACTTGGTCTTCTTTTCATACCTTTTCAAAGTTTTACAAGGTTGATGTTAGGGCCTCAACTGATGCTGTCTTTGGCCGCAAGGTTTTGCAGGCGGCAGTCGTTTAAACTGTCTGCTGTTACCTTTTTGTTGGGGATCCCACCCTACTGTCTGGACACTGCTATTGGATGTCCCTAGTGTAAGTATTACATTTGGAGCAGGACATACTGTATACTAAGAATAATACAATTCTGTGAAATACTCACCTGTAGAATTGATATTATAAGTATACAGTACGTCCTGCTCCACCCCACCCTTGGTTTTGCATTATTCTGGATCCCCTGTATGGTGATTGTTATCATTATTATAGTTACCAGTTTGGATGGTTAAATTCTCCCGGCTTCTCGTTCACTGCTTTTCAATGCTGGGGATTTGTGGGAGGTCCCCGGGTATTTGAGGGGCCGGGAGGAGCCTGTTTTGCATGTCTCTGCAGTGCAGCGCCATCTGGCGGAGGATAACCCTAGTGTAAGTATTACATTTGGAGCAGGACGTACTGTATACTTATAATACCAATTCTACAGGTGAGTATTTCACAGAATTGTATTTTTAATCTTATATTTGTGAGTGCATTTCTTATTAAATATTAGTCTTTATTTGAATGAGTGCTCTGCACTAGATGGTTTTATTTATCTCCCACATGGTTAATCATTCAACCGGATGGTCTTTGGTGCATACCTGAGGAAATTAAAGCGTTGCAAAACTGCATCTGGGCATTGGAAGCAATACCCCTCAGTGTGGAGCCGTGGAAGTTTGAGTCTAATTGCTGAATATTATATGCCCATTGTCATCATTTATTTGGTAAGAGGCCAGCTTTATTGGTGACTTCACGGTGGAGGTGCATGCGCTGTGGGACTGCTGAATCTTGATTTGAGTTATTACCTACTACCAGCTCTGTGTTTTACTACAGTTTCAGTTCTCTGCAGTGCTTACTGCGAAGATAGAAGATGTCTCTCTCTCTATGCGCAGGTGTGCGGGGCAACCATGCCTGCGGCCCTGCATATCTATTTCCACCCGTTTCCGGACCCTCTGTGCCTCCCAGCCTCGGCTGTTAGATCGGGTGAAGGTAGCAGAGCACTGGGGTCAAGTGCTCAAGAAGTGCTGCTCCAAGCCGCAGACCCTGTACCACAAAGGGTAGCTGGCCATAGGCTTTATGGTGAGCCTACTAGGGATGCGGAGTTCCTGTCCTAGCTTCTGAGGGGGTGAGTGTTTTTGGACATGTATTCTTAGTATACAGTACGTCCTGCTCCAGATAAGAATCATTACACTTGGGTATTACTCCGCCAGATGGCGCTGGACTGCAGAGACCGCGAAATTGGCTCCTCCCGGCCCCTCAAATACCCGGGACCTCCCACAAATCCCCAGATCTTCTCTGCAGTCTGGACTGCGAAGGACAAGAAAATGTCTCTCTCTTCTCGCAGGTGAGTGGGGCTATTAGCCTGTGGCTCTGTAGGACTATTCCCACCTGTTCCATTATTGTGCCTCCCAGCCTTGGCTGCGCTGGACCGGGTGATGGTAGCCAGCACCGCTATCAGGTGCTTAGGAGCGCTGCGCCACCGCAATCCCCCCACCAAAGGAAGGGCGGTATAGGCTTATGGTGAGCCTCTATGAGATGCCCCTCCCGCCCTATTGCCCCTTGCTCCTATCGGTGGGCCCTCTGTAAAGTGGCCGCTGCCCTCCCTTGTAGCCTCGGTTTGTGTGGGTGTGTGTCCATATGCCTTGGTGTTTTCAGTGTCAGTCTCCGCGCTGACTTGGTTGCACTGGTTGCGTTTTGAAAATGCCGCTGCGCGCGCTCCTTTGTGCTCCGCGGTTGGCGGCGGCATTACCTCAGGCGCTGTTGCGCGGTCATTGGCTACTTGTCACGTGTGCTGCTTTGCGCTCTTCAGGGGGGGCGGGGCCCGCGGTTGGTGCGTTCCGCGTCCCTGTCTCAGCGGCCCGCCCCTCAAGGTATACCCGGCGCCATTTTTCTATGGATTCGGCTGTTGCGTGACTGGCATCTACCTACCGCGGTCCGTGAGTGCCCTCGCGGGCAGCTTTATTTACCCTATGTCTTTATACTAGTCACTTATGGGGTTCTCTTCGTTTGTCTTTCAGACGGGTCGAACTCTATTGGTTTCTCCCGGCTCTTCTCCCTCTATTTAGTATTAAACTTGTGAGGCCTAGTGTGTAAATTGCTCCCACTTCCCTAGCGGGCTATTGGGGCATCCCAGGTTGCTTTTATTGCGTTAATCCCTATCGGCTTATTGTGCCGCTATAATCCCCATATGGAGGCATCTCAGGATAATGTGCTCGGGGTTCCTTTGGGACAAGCCCAGCTGTGTGTAGCTTGTGGGGTGTCCTCTACTAGTGCTGACAATGTGCGCATCTGTATACCTTGTGCCCAGCAGGTGCTTGCGCTGCAGCCTGGTTTACCAGTAGCTGGGCCTGCACCACGTATGGCTTCACCTACCCCCCAAGTTTAAATTTGACTGTCTATCTCTCCCCCGGCTGCGGCCCCCAGGCAGCAGGGGGAATTGTTTCATACTGCGAAGCCACGTTTGGAATTTCCAGAGCAAGCCCATTTTAATAATCTCCTGCTCAAGGTATGGGAGCGTCCCAGCAGACTTCCCGTTGTCCCTAAGAGTAGGGATAAGAGGTATCCTTTTCTGCTGATGTGGTGAAGCGCTGTTCATCCCCTCCTGAGGTGGATGCCCCGGTCCTAGGGTTGTCCAACACCTCTGTCATGCATTCCCGTGACTCTACTACGCTGCGGGACAGTGAGGACCGGCGTATTGATCAGCTGGCGTCCCATGCCTTTGCTTGCATGGGGACGGCGCTGCGCCCGGTCTGTGCCTCTGCCATTACAGCTGTGGCTATTAGAACCCTGCTAAGAAGTGTCCTAGATGGTGCTCCTGATGATGTGTCTAGTGAGGAGTTTAATGCTCTCTCTCGTTGTGAGGTTTTTGTGATTAATGTCCTCTCTGCCTCGGTTGATACCATTAGGATGTGTGGCAGAACCTCTGCCCTTTTGGTGGCTATACGCCGCTCGGTATGGCTGCGCCAGTGGGATGCTGACAACACTGCCAAGAAAGCTCTCACTGGTTTCCCCTTCAAAGGACTACGCCTGTTTGGGGACCGCCTGGACCTGTTGGCTAAGGGAGGCAGGTTACCCCAGCGCAGGAGGCAGTCTCGGTCCTTTCAGGGACAGGGTTCCTTTTCTTGCCCCTACCGTGAAGCCAGACAGGGGAGGGGGGGTCTCCCTTACCGGGCCCGAGGAGATTTCTGAGGTGGGGCAGAGGACGTGGACGCCCTGGCTCATCCTGGGGCTCCAAGCTTAAGTCTTCTCCCAAGCCCCCTCAGGCATGAAGGGGAGCCCTCACCCATCCGGGTGGGGGGACAGCTTCAGCATTTTGCTCACGTCTGGAGGCTTCATGTCTCAGACCGGTGGATTCAGGAGGTAGTGTTCTCCGGTTACAAGATAGTTTGCTGCTTGGCCGCCCCCAAGATTCATCAGATCCCGGATCTCTCAGGACCCTGTGTCAGCTCAGGCTCTAATTCTGGCGGTGCAAAGCCTTCTGAAGCTGGGGGTCATCTGTCAGGTCCCCTTACGAGAAAGGGGCAAGGGTTTCTATTCCAACCTTTTCATCCTGCCCAAAAGAGATGGGTCAGTCAGGCCCATCCTGGACTTGAAGATCCTCAACAGATTTGTCAGGTGCAGGCGCTTTCGCATGGAAACTTTGCGCTCTGCCATCAGTTCCCTGCGCCTAGGGGACTTCATGACCTTTGTGGACATCAAGGATGCTTACCTTCATATTCCTGTTTTTCCAGGTCATCAAAGGTTCCTCAGGTTCGCTCTGGAGGATCAGCACTACCAATTTGTGGCATTGCTCTTCGGTCTCACTTCAGCTCCCAGGGTGTTCACCAAGGTGCTGGCAGTAGTGATGTCTCTGCTCAGGTCTCAGGGCATTCGCGTGCTGCCCTATTTGGACAACATTCTCATCACTTCTCAGTCCCTTCAACAGGCAGAGCTGGATACTCGGCTAGTAGTGTCCACTCTGGAGTCATTTCGTTGGGTGATCAACCATCCCAAATCTTCCCTGACTCCTTTCCTGGGAATGAATCTGGATACAGTTCAGGCAAGGATTTTTCTTCCTCAGCAGAAGGTGGACAGTCTGCTAGCCCAGGTTCAGTTCCTGCTATCTTGCCCTCATCCCTCCATCAGGCAGGGAATGCAGCTGGTGGGCCTGATGGTGTCGTGCTTCGAGGCGATCCCTTATGCCCAGTTTCACATGAGGCCTCTGCAACTCCACCTCTTGTCAGTATGGGACAAGGATTCTGCGTCCCTGGACCAGTTCCTTGTGCTGTCCCCCCTAGTCAGGCGGTCCCTCTCGTGGTGGATGGACTCTGGAACCTGTTGGTGGGCAGATCCTTTCTGGCCCCCTGCTGGGAGACACCACGGATGCCAGTCTGACGGGTTGGGGGGGCTTCTGGAAGTCCCTCCAGTTCCAAGGGCGGTGGGGCCCTCAGGAGGCCCACACACCTATCAACATTCTGGAACTGAGGGCGATCAGTTTGGTTCTGGCTCACTTGACCCTACACCTTCGGGGCCAGCCTGTTCAGGTCCACTCGGACAACCGGACGGCGGTTGCCTACATGAATCATCAGGGAGGGACCCGAAGCAAGGGGGCCCTCAAGGAAGTGTCTCTGATTCTGGCCTGGGCAGAGGACAATGTTCCCTGCATATCAGCTGTGTACATTCCAGGGGTGGAGAATCTGCAGGCAGACTCTCTGAGCAGGGGGATCTCTCGCCTGGGAGAATGGTCCCTCTGCGGCAGGGTGTTTCAGTCTCTGTGTCACCGTTGGGGCCAACCAGATGTGGATCTGTTTGCGTCCCGTCACAATCACAAGCTCCCAGCCTTTGTCTCCCTGTCCCAGGATCCTCTGGCCTTGGCCACGGATGCGCTAGCAATGTCATGGCGGGACCTTCAGCTCCTGTATGTCTTTCCCCCATTCCCTCTGTTGGGCAGGGTTCTGTGCAAAATAGTTCAGGAGGGGGTGCCAGCAATCCTGGTGGCCCCCAGGTGGCCAAGAAGAGTGTGGTTCGCAGACGTGGTGCAGCTGGCAGTAGATCAGTATGCTCTGCCCAGGGTGCAAGACCTGCTCACTTAGGGTCACTTACGCCATACCAATTTACAAACTCTGGCTTTGACGGCCTGGCTGCTGAAACCTCCATCTTGATGGAGAAGGGGCTGTCTGCCTCTGTTGTTGATACCATGATAAAGGCTAGAAAGAAGTCTTCCATTCACCATAGGGTTTGGAGTGCCTACATTGACTGGTGTGAGTCTAGGTCTCTTCCCTGTCGTGTGTTCTCTATTCCCAGGATCCTGGAGTTCCTGCAGCATGAGTTGGAGATGGGGCTCCAACTCAGTACTCTGAAGGGTCATGTCTCTGCACTGGCTGTTTTCTTCCAGAAGTCCTTTGCCCAGCACCCTATGATCAGGACTTTTTTCCAGGGGGTTACTCATGTGTGTCCCCCACGTAAGCCTATGTTGCCTGTTTGGGATTTGGACTTGGTCTTGTCTGCCTTGCAGGGTGCTCCCTTCGAACCCGTGCAGGATGCTGCCCTGGCCATTCTTACTCTCAAGGTTGTCTTCTGTTAGGCGTGTTTCTGAGTTGGCGGCGCTTTCCATCCAGCCCCCCTACTTTGAGAGACACCAGGACAAGGTGGTGTTTCGCTTCAAGCCAGACTTTCCGCCTAAGGTCGTGTCTGCCTTTCATCTGAATCAGGGCATTGTTCTTCCTTCCTTGTGCCCTAATCCTGGTAACGCTAAGGAGAGGGTTTTTCCTTGGATGTGGTTAGGTGCCTGAAGTACTATCTGGTGGCTACTGCACCTTTCAGAAAAACTGATGCTCTTTTTGTGGTTCCTTCTGGTCATAGGAAGGGTTTGGCTCCTGCCAAATCTACTATCAGCAAATGGATCCGTCAGGCTGTGATTCAGGCCTATTCTGCTAAGGGGAAGAATCCTCCCTTCCGCCTTACTACTCATTCCACTCGTGCTATTGGTGCCTCTTGGGCTTTTCAGCACCAGGCGTCTGTTGAACAAGTTTGTAATGCCGCTACCTGGTCTTCTGTTCATACTTTTTCCAAGTTTTACAAGGTCGATGTTAGGGCCTCAGCTGATGCTGCTTTTGGCCGCGAGGTTCTGCAGGTGGCAGTGGTCTGACCTGTCTGTTGTTACCTTTGGGGATCCCACCCTACTTTATGGACACTGCTATTGGATGTCCCAAGTGTAATGATTCTTATCTGGAGCAGGACGTACTGTATACTAAGAATAATACAATTCTGTGATTACTCACCTGTAGAATTGATATTATGAGTATACAGTACGTCCTGCTCCACCCCACCCTTGGTTTTGCATTATCCTAGGATCCCCTGTATGGTGATTGTTATCATTGTTATAGTTACTGGTTGATTCTGTTATCTTTCTCCCGGCTTCTCGTTAACTGCTTTTCAATGCTGGGGATTTGTGGGAGGTCCTGGGTATTTGAGGGGCCGGGAGGAGCCAATTTCACGGTCTCTGCAGTCCAGCGCCATCTGGCGGAATAATACCCAAGTGTAATGATTCTTATCTGGAGCAGGGCATACTGTATACTCATAATATCAATTCTACAAGTGAGTAATCACAGAATTGTATATTCTTAGTATACAGTACGTCCTGCTCCAGAAAGAATACTTGCACTCGGGTATTACTCCGCCAGATGGTGCTGGACTGCAGAGACATCGAAAAAAGGCTCCTCCCAGCCCCTCAAATACCCAGGGACCTCCCACAAATCCCCAGATTTTCTCTGCAGTCTGGACGGCGAAGGACGAGAAATGGCTCTCTCTACTTGCGGGTGAGCGGGGTTACTATTAGCCTGCGGCCCTGTAGGACTATTCCCACCCGTTCCATTAGTAATATGCCTCCCAGCCTTGGCTACGCTGGTCGGGTGATGGTAGGCAGCACCGCTGTTAGGTGCTTAGTAGCGCTGCTCTACCGCAATCCCCCACCAAAGGGTAGGCGGTTCAGGCTTATGGTGAGCCTCTATGGGATGCCCCTCCCGCACTATTGCGCCTGCCTATCGGTGGGCCCTATTTAAGTGGCCGCTGTCCTCCCTCATTCTCCTGGTAGCCTTTGGGGGAAAAAATGGGGAGGGGGGTGTCGGTATGTATGCTATGCATTTACGTGTTTTAGTGTTTTAGACTTATATTTTATTTCATTTGCCTCATGTCAGCCGCCGCGCTGTCTTGCTTTAGGATTACTGTGTGCTTGTCATGCACTGGCTTCGCGCTCTTCGGGGGGGGGGCCCGCCTATGGCACATTCCGCGTCATTGCTGATGCCGGTCCGCCCCTCGAGGTATACTGACGACATCTTCGTCTGCTTGGTTGGCTTATGCGCGACGGTCCCCTACCTACCGCGGTCCGTAAGTGCCCTCGCGGGCGGTTTTATTATCTCATTTTTATTACTGTCTGCTTACGGGCCCCCTTTTTTATTATGTCTTTCAGGAGGGCGAATCCATTGGCTTCTCCCAGCCCTCTTAGTTTGCTAACTTGTATAGGCCTAGTGTAATTACTCCCTAGCGGGCTATTGGGGCATCCAGGGTTGCTTTACAGCGTTAATCTCCATCGGCCTATAGCGCCGCTATAATCCCCATATGGAGGCATCTCAGGATAATGTGACCAGGGTTCCTTCGGGACAAGCCCGGCTGTGTGTAGCGTGTGGGCAGCCTCATGCTGACGCTGACAAGGTGCGGGTCTGTGTACCCTGTTCTGAGCAGGTGCTTGCACTACAATTTGGCCTTCCAGTGGCTGGGCCTGCACCTCGTATCACTTCACCTACCCCCCCAAGCTTAAATCTCACTCCTACTGAGTTTCATACAAGTGGGGATTCTCAGCCTGATGTGTCTTCTAGACTGGCTACTGTTGAGCAGTTGATTGCTAAGACCTTGGCGTGTAAGGCACCTGCTAAAAAGCGGCACTTAACGCCTAATGTCACTCTTTTTCCTATGGAAACTGAGGAGTTTTGGGATCTTTGTGGCTATACCCCTTCGGATGAAGGGGAGCTTTTCTCTGACACAGGGTCATCTGATGAGAGGCCAAGGGGTCATGAGGATTCTGGCTCTGACCCCTGGACCCCGGATGACACTGACAGATTGCTGACCCAGATTTTTGACTTGCGGCTCCCAGGCAAAGGGGGGAGCTCTTCCATACAGCTAAATCACGTTTGGAATTTCCCGAGCAAGCACATTTCAATAACCTTGTGCTCAAGGAATGGGAGCGCCCCAGTAGACTTCCCGGGGTACCTAAAAGTTGGGATAGGAAGTACCCCTTTCCTGCTGATGTGGTAACTGTTGGTCATCCCCTCCCGAGGTGGATGCCCCGGTCCTAGGGTTATCAAACACCTCTGTCATGCATTCCCCTGACTCTACTACCCTGCGGGATGCTGAGGACCGGCGCATTGACCAGCTGGCGTCCCATGCTTTTGCATGTGTGGGGACAGTGCTGCGCCCGGTCTGTGCTTCTGCCATTACCGCTGTGGCCACTATAACTCTTATCAGAAATATACTTGATAAGTGCCCCTGATGATTTGCCTTGTGAGGTGTTCAATGCACTCTCCAGTTGTGATGTTTTTGTAAATGTTGTCCTTTCTGCCTTGGATGACACCATTAGAATGTGTGCAGGACATCTGCCCTTGTGGTGGCTATACACCGCTCTGTTTGGCTATGCCAGTGGGCTGCTGACAATGCTGCCAAGAAGGCCCTCACTGGGTTTCCCTCCAAAGGACTACGCCTGTTTGGGGACCGCCTGGACCTTTTTGCTAAGGGAGGCAGGTTACCCCAGCGCAGGCGGCAGTCTCGGCCCTTTCTCCTTCCCCTACCGTGGTGCTAGACAAGGGAGGGGGGTTTCCTTTACTGGGACCCGGGGAGATTTCTGGGGCAGAGGAAGTGGGCGTCCTGGCTCCTCCTGGGGCCCCAAGGCAAAATCCTCTCCCAAGCCCCCTCAGGCATGATGGGGCACCCTCACCCATCCAGGTGGGGGGGACGGCTTCAGCACTTTACTCACATCTGGAGGCTTCATGTCTCAGACCGGTGGATTCAGGAGGTAGTGTCCTCCGGTTACAAGATACAGTTTGCTGCCTGGCCACCCCCAAGATTCATCAGATCCCAGATTCCCCAGGACCCTGTGTTAGCTCAGGAGCTGATGCAGGCAGTGCAAGGCCTCCTGGAGCTGGGGGTCATCTGCAAGATCCCTTTAAGAGAAATGGGCAAGGGTTTCTATTCCAACCTGTTCACAGCCCCCAAAAAAGATGGTTCAGTCAGGCCTATCCTGAACTTAAAGATCCTCAACAAATTTGTCAGGAGCAGGCGCTTTCGCATGGAAACTCTGCGCTCTGCCATCAGTTCCCTGCGACAAGTGGATTTCATGACCTCTGTGGACATCAAGGATGCTTACCTTCATATTCCTGTATTTCCAGGTCATCAAAGGTTCCTCAGGTTCGCTCTGGAGGATCAACACTACCAGTTTGTGGCATTGCCCTTTGGTCTCACCTCAGCTCCCAGGGTGTTCACCAAGGTGCTGGCAGGCGTTATGTCTCTGCTCAGGTATCAGGGCATCCGCGTGCTTCCTTATCTGGAGGACATTCTCATCACCTCCCAATCTCTACATCAGGCAGAATTGGATACTCAGCTGGTGGTGTCCACCCTGGAGTCATTTGGTTGGGTGATCAACCACCCCAAGTCCTCACTGTCCCCTTCCTTGGTGACTCCATTCCTAGGAATGAAACTGGATACGGTTCAGGCAAGGATTTTCCTTCCTCAACAGAAGGTGGACAGTCTGATTGCACAGGTTCAGTCCCTGCTATCTTGTCATCATCCCTCCATCAGGCAGGGGATGCAGCTGGTGGGCCTGATGGTGGCGTGCTTCGAGGCGGTCCCTTATGCTCAGTTCCACTTGAGGCCTCTGCAACTCCATCTCTTGTCAGTGTGGGACAAGGATCCAGTGTCCCTGGACAGGGTCTGTGTGCTCTCCCCCCTGGTCAAGGAGGTCCCTCTTGTGGTGGATGGACTCAAGGAACCTGTCTCCTTTCTGACCCCTTCCTGGGAGACGGTTACAACGGATGCCAGTCTGTCAGGTTGGGGGGGTCCCTGCGATTCCAGAGGAGGTGGGGTCCTCAGGAGGCCCACACACCTATCAATATCTTGGAACTGCGGGCGATCAGGTTAGCTCTGGCTCAAGGCCTGCCTGTTCAGGTGCGCTTGGACAACCAGACGGCAGTTGCCTACATCAATCATCAGGGAGGGACCCGGAGCAAGGGGGCCCTCGAGGAAGTGTCTCTGATCCTGACCTGGGCGGAGACCAATGTTCCCTGCATATCAGCTGTGTACATCCCGGGGGTGGAAAATTTCCTGGCAGACTCTCTGAGCAGGGAGACCTCTCGCCATGGAGAATGGTCCCTATGCAGCAGGGTGTTCCATTCTCTGTGTCACCGTTGGGTCCAACCAGATGTGGATCTGTTTGCGTCCCGTCACAATCACAAGCTACCGGCCTTTGTCTCCCTGTCCCAGGATCCTCTGGCCTTGACCACGGATGCTCTAGCAATGTCATGGCAGGACTTTCAGTTTCTGTATGTCTTCCCTCCATTCCCCCTGCTGGGCAGGGTTCTGCGCAAGATTGCTCTGGAAGGGGTGCCAGCAATTCTGGTGGCACTCAGGTGGCCAAGAAGAGTTTGGTTCGCAGACGTGGTGCAGCTGGCAGTAGATCAGTACGCTCTGCCCATGGTGCCAGATCTGCTCCCTCAGGGCTCACTACGCCATCCCAATTTACAAACTCTGGCTTTGACGGCCTGGCTGCTGAAACCTCCATCTTGATGGAGAAGGAGCTGTCTTCCTCGGTTGTGGATACCTTGATAAAGGCTAGGAAGAAGTCTTCCTCTTCCATTTATTACAGGGTTTGGCGTGCCTACATTGACTGGTGTGAGTCTAAGTCTCTTCACTGTCGTGTGTTCTCTATTCCCAGGATTCTGGAGTTTCTACAGCATGGGTTGGAGATGGGGCTCCAACTTAGTACTCTAAAAGGTCAGGTTTCTGCCCTGTCTGTTTTCTTCCAGTAGTCCTTTGCTCAGCATTCTCTGATTAGGACTTTTTTCCAGGGGGTGACTCATGTGCGTCCCCCATGTAAGCCTATGGTGCCTGTTTGGGATTTGAACTTGGTTTTGTCAGCCTTGCAGAGTGCTCCCTTTGAACCTATGCAGGATGCTGCCCTGGCCATACTCTCAAAGTTGTCTTTTTGGTTGCCATCACCTCTGTTAGGCGTGTGTCTGAGTTGGCGGCGCTTTCCATTCAGCCCTCCTACTATGGGAGACACCAGGACAAGGTGGTGTTTCGCTTCAAGCCAGATTTTCTGCCTAAGGTAGTGTCTGCTTTTCATTTGAATCAGGACATTGTTCGCCCTTCATTGTGCCCTAATCCTAGTAATGCTAAGGAGAGGGTTTTGCATTCTTTGGACGTGGTTAGGTGTCTGAAGTACTATCTGGTGGCTACTGCACCTTTCAGAAAACTGATGCTTTTTTTGTGGTCCCTTCTGGTCCTAGGAAAGGTTTGGCTCCTGCCAAGTCTACTACTACTACTGGACTACTGGATCCGTCAGGCTGTGATTCATGCCTATTCTGCTAAGGGGAAGAATCCTCCCTTCCGCCTTACTGCTCATTCTACTCGTGCTATTGTTGCCTCGTGGGCTTTTCAGCACCAGGCTTCTGTTGAACAAGTTTGCAAGGCCGCTACTTGGTCTTCTGTTCATACCTTTTCAAAGTTTTACAAGGTTGATGTTAGGGCCTCAGCTGACGCTGCTTTTGGCCGAAAGGTTCTGCAGGCGGCAGTGATTTAAACTGTCTGCTGTTAACTTGGGGATCCCACCCTACTTTATGGACACTGCTATTGGATGTCCCGAGTGTAAGTATTCTTTCTGGAGCAGGACGTACTGTATGCTAAGAATAATACATTTCTGTGATTACTCACCTGTAGAATTGGTATTATGAGTATACAGTATGTCCTGCTCCACCCCACCCTTGGTTTTGCATTTTCTTGGATCCCCTGTATGGTGATTGTTATCATTGTTATAGTTACCTGTTTGGGTTGTTTTAATTCTCCCGGCTTCTCGTTAACTGCTTTTCAATGCTGGGGATTGTGGGAGGTCCCTGGGTATTTGAGGGGCCGGGAGGGGCCCATTTTCGATGTCTCTGCAATCCAGCGCCATCTGGTGGAGCAATACAAGTATTATGTCTGGAGCAGGACGTACTGTATACTCATAATACCAATTCTACAGGTGAGTAATCACAGAATTGTATTTTTTCTAATTGAGTGATAAAGCTGTGTTAACAGGGTGTCACGCTCCCGGAACCTCAATTACCACTTGGACAACTCCAGCTCTCTTGGTAAGGGCCTCAACCCCCAATCTCCGCAGCCAGCTTCACCTATAGGAGCCCCCGCTTGCCGAGACGCAGAACACGCCTGCTCGGGATCGGTTGCCCCCAGGACTTTATGGCTCAAAGGATGAGGTCTTACGGTACAGAGTGCTGGAGAGCCCGCGGCTGGAAGTGGAATCGGGTAGCCGGTATGTGAGCGTAAGGATGGCAGTCCAATAGACAGGCAAGGGTCGGCAACAGGAGTGGAGATCGAGGATGGTCAAACAAGCGAGGGTCGGCAACAGGAACGGAGATCAAGGATGGTCAAACTGGCAAGGGTCGGCAACAGGAGTGGAGATCGAGGATGGTCAAACTGGCAAGGGTCGGCAACAGGAGTGGAGATCGAGGATGGTCAAACTGGCAAGGGTCGGCAACAGGAGTGGAGATCGAGGATGGTCAAACAAGCGAGGGTCGGCAACAGGAACGGAGATCAAGGATAGTCAAAAAAACAGGCAAGGTCGGCAACAGGAATCAGGATCAAAATCGAGGATAAACAGCTACAAGGGTCTAGGCGCTATAACAGGCAATGACAGACTGACTGGGTTGAGGTTAAATAGGGAACAGACATAATTGGCCAAAGAGAGTCAGTGTAGTGATTGGTGCAACCAGGAACTTTAAACAGATTGGACACATGGGGCGAGCTGCCCAGAATTCAGAGAGAGCTGATTGGAGGGAAGTAGTGAGGGAGTGACGTGCTGATGGGATTGGCCAGTGACAAGGGAAACATTCCCCCCACCCACACCTGTCTCTCTAATTATTTCTCCTCCGGCGGCCGCGCTGGGAACAGCGGCGCCGGAGGGCATAAACACAACGTGCTCGCGCGTGTGCACGAGCGCCGGAGCCGGGGACGCCGGCCAGAGAGGAACCAGGCGCGCGCGCGCCAGGAGGAAGGAGAGCCGCCGCCCGCCGCGGCCGCCGACCAGGAAGCCGCGCGGCGGTACGGGGAGCGCGACAGGAACGGGGCGCAGGTAAGTGGGTGCTGACATTACCCCCCCCCTCACGAGGGGCCTCCGGACCCTCACCAGGTTTTTCCGGATTGTCACGGTGAAATTTCTTTACCAGAGCCCTGGCGTGAACATCCCTAGAAGAAACCCAGCATCTCTCCTCAGGACCATAACCAACCCAGTCAATTAAATACTGTATAGTATTACGCACTCTACGAGAATCCAAAATCTTGTTTACTTCATATTCTTGTGCATTATCTACTAAAACCGGAGGAGGACCAACAGGAGAAGAGTCTTTAGCAGGTTTCAACAGAGAAACATGAAATGAGTCGGAGATCTTCATAGTAGAAGGAAGCTGTACTTTATAGGTAACATTATTAAGTTTTCTGATAATAGGATAAGGACCAATAAATTTAGGACCCAATTTATAAGAAGGCTGACGGAGAGCGATATTCCTAGTGGAAACCCAAACAAGGTCTCCACACTGAAGGATAGGTTCCTGAGACCTGTGACGATCAGCAAACTTTTTATATTTAACGCGCATAGTTTCTAAATTTTTCTTGACACATGCCCAAACCTCTTTCCGTTTCTGAAGCCACTCTTCTAAGACCGGAAAATCAGAAGGTGCTGCAGAAAAAGAAGAAGCCTTAGGATGCTTTCCATAATTACAGAAGAACGGGGATATTTTGGTACTATCACTCGGCGCATTATTATACGCGAACTCCGCAAAGTCAATAAATTCCGACCACTGCTCCTGAGTGTCAGAGATGTAACATCTTAAATATTGTTCTAGGCTCTGATTCGTTCTTTCGGTCTGCCCATTAGACTGGGGATGATACGCGGAGGACAAAGAAACCTGAATCCCCAAACGTGAACAAAAATTTTTCCAAAATTGTGATATAAATTGCACACCCCGATCGGAAACAATATTTACTGGAATACCATGAAGACGAAAAATATGCGAGATGAACAAGCGCGAAAGTTCCGGAGCCGAGGGTAGCTTGGGTAAAGCAATAAAATGAGCCATCTTACTAAATCTATCAACGACTACCCAAATCACAGTGTTCCCATGCGAGAGGGGTAAATCAACAATAAAATCCATCGAGATGTGAGACCACGGTTCTTTAGGGATCTCAAGCGGAATCAGATACCCACTAGGGGCCTTGTGTACCCCTTTACTTCGTGCACAAACAGGACATGCGTCGATAAGGGTAGTGATATCACGTCTCATAGAAGGCCACCATACATGACGTCGAGCTAAAATAAAAGTTTTACGAATTCCCAGATGCCCGGCAGTTTTGGCGTCGTGGAATTCGCGGATTACGTCGGAACGCAAATGCGGTGGCACAAATTGACGTCCTGCTGGTACATTTACAGGGGAATAATCTTGGAACGGCGCAAGAACATTAGAAAGATCGGGGAGTAGGGCCCCGACCACACAACCTGCAGGTAAAATAGGTTCCCCAAAATCTCCTCGATCTTTACACTCACCGAACATACGCGATAGAGCATCGGCTTTAGTATTTTTTACACCCGGTTTAAAAGTAATAATAAAATTGAAACGTGAAAAAAATAATGCCCAACGGGCCTGTCGAGAATTCAACCTCTTGGCGGAGCCTATATACTCAAGATTTTTATGATCGGTATATACAGTGATAGGATGCAGAGAGCCCTCTAACCAGTGACGCCATTCATCAAATGCCAGTTTAATAGCTAATAGTTCCCTATTGCCAACGTCATAATTTTGTTCCGCGGTATTAAATTTCCGAGAGAAATAGGCACATGGATGCATACGTTCAGGAGATCCAGAGAATTGCGATAAAACAGCCCCCACACCCAATTCAGACGCATCAACCTCAACAATAAAAGGTTTGTTGACGTCAGGGTGCACTAAAACTGGCGCCGAAGTAAAAGCCTGTTTTAGGACACGGAAGGCTTCAATAGCTGATGGTGACCAGTTAACAGTGAACGCGGCTTTGCGGGTGAGATTGGTGAGAGGTGCAACGATACTAGAAAAACCCTTGATAAAGCGTCGATAGAAATTGGCAAACCCTAAAAAGCGTTGTAATTCTTTTAAGGATTTGGGTTGCACCCAATCCCGTACTGCCGAAACTTTTCCCCCATCCATCTCCAACCCCTGACTAGAAATAATATATCCCAAGAAGGGAACGGAGGCGACCTCAAACATACACTTAGAAATTTTAGCGTATAAGTTATTCTCTCTCAACTTCTGGAGGACCAGTTTTACATGTTGCCTGTGTTCGGAAAGGTTCTTAGAGTAGATGAGGATGTCATCCAAGTAAACCACAACGAAGTTACCCAAAAAGTCACGAAACACGTCATTAACGAAGTCTTGAAAGACCGCAGGAGCATTACAAAGGCCAAAAGGCATCACTAAATATTCGTAATGGCCATCCTTAACATTGAACGCCGTTTTCCATTCATCCCCTTGCCGAATACGGATCAGGTTGTAGGCCCCCTTTAGATCTAGTTTAGAAAAAATTCGAGCCCCCACTACCTGATTAAATAAATCACCTATTAAGGGAAGAGGATAACGATTTTTAATAGTGATCTTATTCAAGGCTCTATAATCTATGCAAGGCCTTAAACCCCCATCCTTCTTCTCCACAAAAAAGAAGCCGGCACCCGCCGGTGAAGTAGATGGGCGGATAAAGCCTTTACTCAGATTTTCAGAAATATATTCTTTCATGGCCTGCTCTTCAGCTCGATTCAGATTATAGATTTTGCCCCTAGGAGGAATGGTTCCAGGAAGTAGGTCGATGGGACAGTCATAGGGTCTGTGTGGGGGAAGATTGTCAGCGGACCGCTCAGAAAAGACATCTGCCCAATCTATATAAGGCAGAGGCAGTTCTTGGGGCGAAATCTGCACACTCTTAAGGATGGTGGAGAAGCAATGTGATCTGCAGAAATTACTCCACTTAATCAGATCACCGGACTGCCAATTGAATACGGGGTTATGGAGCTTTAGCCATGGGTATCCCAAAACTACTGGTGTTTCCGGACAATCAAACACCAGAAATTCTATAAGTTCAGTATGAGATGAGCCGGCCACCAATCTGAGAGGGGGGGTCTTGTGACTGACCGGCCCTCCCAGGATGGCCTTCCCGTTGATGGCCAAAACCTGAAGAGACTTTTCTAGAGGTACCAGTGGAACTCCCAGGATGGAGACTATGTTCCGATCCAGGAAGTTACCTGCAGCTCCACTATCTACAAACGCAGATACTGCCTGTTTGGAAGGACCCCAGAAAAGCTCTGTAGGGATTAACATCTTATCATGGTGAGGGTAATGCTTCAATTCACCTAGGTCAGCACCCTCTTCCTGACCTAGGCAAGAAAGTTTCCCGCCGGATATCCCTTATTTGGGCAAGACCTGGCAAAATGCCCCGGGGACCCACAGTAGAGACAAAGACCCAAAGACCGTCTTCGTTGTTTCTCGTCCTGAGAAAGACGGGCTCTGCCAACCTGCATTGGCTCCTCTTGAGAGGGAGAGGAGGAGTTTACCCCACCAGAAGTTGAAGGGCTGGGAGTTTGTGAAGGTCTAAAGGGCGTAGTAGCTCTAACCCTTTCCCTGGCTCTCTCCCTAAGACGCCTATCGATCCTGATGGAGACCTGCATAAGCTGGTCCAAATCTTTTGGAGTAGGAAAGTTGACCAGGGCATCTTTAATATTTTCGGACAGCCCCAAACGGTATTGGCTACACAGGGCTGGATTATTCCAGGTAGATTCTACTGCCCAGCGCCGGAACTCAGCGCTGTAGTCCTCGGCGGAATTCCGACCCTGCTTCAAGGCCCGAAGCCTGTTTTCCGCCGTGGACTGACGATCTGGATCCGCATACAACACTCCCATAGCAGAAAAAAAAGATGTCACGGAGTGTAAGGCAGGATCTTCAGGGAGCAAGCTGAAAGCCCATGACTGGGGATCTCCTTGTAACAAAGAAATAATTAAACCCACCCGTTGGGTTTCTGTGCCAGAAGATAAAGGCCGCAGCCTAAAGTAGAGTTCACATGAATTCTTGAAATTTGAAAAGCCGGCCCGGTCTCCAAAGAATTTTTCGGGCAAAGGAACCTTAGGCTCAGGAATATGAGGTGATACAGCGGGTGTTGAAGTCTGGCGGGTTTCTTGGTTGGCCACCCTCTGGGCAAGTTGATTGATAGCGGTGGCCATCGCCTGCACTTGCTGTACCAGGTCTTCCATATTGATATTTTTGGGCCTGTTATAATGTCACGCTCCCGGAACCTCAATTACCACTTGGACAACTCCAGCTCTCTTGGTAAGGGCCTCAACCCCCAATCTCCGCAGCCAGCTTCACCTATAGGAGCCCCCGCTTGCCGAGACGCAGAACACGCCTGCTCGGGATCGGTTGCCCCCAGGACTTTATGGCTCAAAGGATGAGGTCTTACGGTACAGAGTGCTGGAGAGCCCGCGGCTGGAAGTGGAATCGGGTAGCCGGTATGTGAGCGTAAGGATGGCAGTCCAATAGACAGGCAAGGGTCGGCAACAGGAGTGGAGATCGAGGATGGTCAAACAAGCGAGGGTCGGCAACAGGAACGGAGATCAAGGATGGTCAAACTGGCAAGGGTCGGCAACAGGAGTGGAGATCGAGGATGGTCAAACTGGCAAGGGTCGGCAACAGGAGTGGAGATCGAGGATGGTCAAACTGGCAAGGGTCGGCAACAGGAGTGGAGATCGAGGATGGTCAAACAAGCGAGGGTCGGCAACAGGAACGGAGATCAAGGATAGTCAAAAAACAGGCAAGGTCGGCAACAGGAATCAGGATCAAAATCGAGGATAAACAGCTACAAGGGTCTAGGCGCTATAACAGGCAATGACAGACTGACTGGGTTGAGGTTAAATAGGGAACAGACATAATTGGCCAAAGAGAGTCAGTGTAGTGATTGGTGCAACCAGGAACTTTAAACAGATTGGACACATGGGGCGAGCTGCCCAGAATTCAGAGAGAGCTGATTGGAGGGAAGTAGTGAGGGAGTGACGTGCTGATGGGATTGGCCAGTGACAAGGGAAACATTCCCCCCACCCACACCTGTCTCTCTAATTATTTCTCCTCCGGCGGCCGCGCTGGGAACAGCGGCGCCGGAGGGCATAAACACAACGTGCTCGCGCGTGTGCACGAGCGCCGGAGCCGGGGACGCCGGCCAGAGAGGAACCAGGCGCGCGCGCGCCAGGAGGAAGGAGAGCCGCCGCCCGCCGCGGCCGCCGACCAGGAAGCCGCGCGGCGGTACGGGGAGCGCGACAGGAACGGGGCGCAGGTAAGTGGGTGCTGACACAGGGGTTTGGCTGGCCCCTAACTTAGAGCAGTGATTGCATAGATTCTAACAATTTGATAGGACACTCAGGAACAATCATTATTCATGACCTCTGCTGGTTGCCAGATGACAGGGCACGTACCTCTTTCTCTAATCATGAAGGAAACATGGTCTCTCCTGTCTGGAGACATGCTCTGGAGCCAGTGGGTTGAGTGTGGGGGGGGGGCTGAGGGTGGAAGTTGTGAAGTTTTCTGCAGCAAGCACTAGGTTAAGTGCATATACATTTTTGGTCCTAAACCCGCAAATGGCAAATAAACTTTTTTTTCTATTAATAATTCAAAAGCAGCCGGACTTGCTGTGGTTTTCCTGAAGACCTCTTACCACTACATTCAGTATAAACCATTTATTATTACTCATGATACCATTATTCATTGTATCAAGGACCTAATGGCAGACTGTTTTAATCAGATTGCTACAAAAGGTCCTTGAGACAATGACGATTATGGTCAATAAAATCAAATGGATTGTACTGACTGGAAACACATACCCCTGAATGATGAGACATAACATAACATTTCATTATGAACATTTTTATTTGGAAAATAGAGACATAACTAAGGTGTAAAAGCTATGTGAAAAACTGACCGATATCTGAGGTAGAAAACAAACGTATTCACTGATGAATGGGACACTCAAGTATTTCAGCTGACATTCTGCCAGAATAGCCAGTGGATGGAGGAGCCATAATCCAATTTCACTCTTCATTATATATTTTTTCCCCCAACTGAAGTGGCTGCATTTCCAGATTGGGGGTACCAAACTCCAAGCGGTTCTCTGTACTTATTTTTTTTGTAGAAACAACTTAATAATCCTTAGCTTTTTGTTGTTTATGCCAGATTTGACCCCGTGTTGTTCTGATGCCTCACAATAAGTGGCACCTGATGAATCCAGTAATCCAAAATAATTTAATTAATTGAAAACTAAAAAGGTGAACAAACCATACAGTATGTAGAGTTTTCTTAAAACCCAACTATTGTTTAAAGACATTCATGTTTTGGCTAAAAAGTGGAATCATAAGCAAGAAATAGTTTTTTTTTTTTTATACTGACAAAGCAGGAGGTTCATCAACAATGAAGTAAAGCAGTTGCTTAGTGGAAACCTTTGTTCCAGATGTAGTTTTACATTTTCCAATTGTGTCTTCAGTACTGTTGTTTGACTTGAATGCCATACGTCACATATCCAATGTAGGTGAACCCCAGGTAAAATGATACATTTTCATCGCCATCAGGCACAGAGGCATAGTTTAGTGGCAAAACCTCAATCTTTTCTTTTCCATAAGGGTTTTTTGTGTAAACTCTACCATTTTCTGTCCACCCATCAACCTTCTTTAATTTAGTCTGGATTATTTCCTGGTCTTTGGGATCACTGTCCCAACGAAATGTACGCTCATTTAATGGTCTTTTGAGTAGCCTTTCAATAGCACCTCTGAAAATAAACTTCTGTAGACCATATCCCTTTCCGAGAAAGAAAAGCACATTTGTCCTCTTTTTACGAACTGGGACGTTCTTGATTCTTTTCTGGTGAAGGTGTTTTGCAGTTTCGATTGCAGTCTTTAAAATATTGGTTTTGCTTGCATGCTGTTTGGCTATAAACTTTTCATCTGGCCAGTAAAGCATGAATATTAGGAAGTAGGCACTCGCAGGAAATATTTTCTGGTTATTCAGAAAGCGTTGGCTAACTTCTAGTAGTTTGTCAAAGGAGAAGAGTTTAGTAGACTGAGGACAAACACTTCCTAAAGCTACATAGCTCATAATGAGGTTGATCAGGTCATTATCATCCAGCTTTTCTTCAGATATTTCCCTCGGATAACAGTCAATAACACTCTCAAGGTCTGAACCTGGGTTTTCAGGTTTGGAGTTGGACAGCAGGGATAAAATAGTTGCCACGCTGCCACCTCCATGTCTGTAAATTGCCATTTTCCGGGCAAATTGATTCTCTTGGGCCGATGTGGACTGGTCTTCCTGGCTCTGTGAGCTGAAATATTCTGCAAATTTTCTTGTCTTTCTTACTAACCATTTTCTGGGATTGTTTTCATGATAATCTTCTCTAGTTGTTGACTCCCAGACGTCAATTTTATCTGTCTGAAAGCAGCCAACGTCTTCTGAAATCCATTCTAGAGCGCTGTACATATTTTGGTAGAGATATTTTAACCTACTGTGAAGCTTGGCCCAGGGACTTTTGAGTTCTTCTGGGATGTATTTTACTATAGTCAGGTACTTCACTAGTTCATCCTTTCCTCTCTCTATGTTAAAATTATTATTGAACAGAGTTAATAACAGGTCAAGAAGGTTGCACCCCACGTCTACTTCTCCAAAGTACCCAGAATTATTGATAGTATCTTTCTCAAATGTTGCGGCTCGTTGTGCACTTCTAAAGCATTCCATTGCCTTAAGACCATGCTCAATCAGACCAATCTCATCTGGTAGACTGCCCTTATACTTGTCACGGCTCACATTGAACCATTCTTTATACAGACGCCCTTCAGTGTCTAAGATATATGAATCATCAGGAAGCTTTGCTTTTGCAGTTTCTACCCATTCTTTGGCTTCTTCAAATTTATGCTTCTTATAATGGATCCTTGCAAGCTGTTGGGCAAAATGTGCATCCTTGTTAAACTGCTCATAAGCAACACGTAGAAGCTGAATGGCCATCTCTGTGTCCTTTTCAACATTGCAAACATGTTCTATTAAAGGAGAAAAGAAACTATCAACATTGTCGCCTCTGCTTTTCCTGTGACGTCGGAAAAATAGATGTTTTATGAATGTTACAAATTCCTGTTGTCCAAATCTATGGTTGAGAGCAGCTGTTTCCTGCAGGAGTCCCAGTGCAATTTTACTCTGGGGGTATGTGATAGATATCTGATTTAAAATCTCCTCTGCAATCATGGGATGTAAAATGCGAATAGCCGAGATGAACGTAGTTTCATCCTTTAGTTCAATAATCAGTGCTTGTTCTCGTAAGCTGTTGAGATCTTGATTTTCGCTCAGTTTATTTCCAGAACTTATAAAGGACTGGATTCCCAGGAGAACCTCGCAATGGGAAAGCGAGATGTAGGAGTTTTGAACATAATGATTCAGCAAAGCAACATATCTGATCAGACGAGTTATGGGTGAAGAATGGTCAAGTTCCACCAAGACATTTTTAACAAAGTCTGACAGGTATTGCTTATTAAATTCTTGACTCATTAGAACAAATGTAATTATCAGATCCTCAGAAAAAATGGCATTGAGCTCTTCAGCTTTATCTTTAAACAGCTGCTGCTCCTTTGGCTTAAGCTTGTGTGTGATGGCCACGGTGTCAGAATGGGAGACTGCGCAAAACTTTTCTGGTGCATTTGAACGCCTACAACTCAAAAGGATAAAACTAGGCTTAGTGCTTCCTACCTTTTTATGAATAATAGCTTCATTCAGATAATTTTTTAATTCATCAATGTATTCTTCTGTACAGTCCTCCAGTAACAGAAGGACTGGTAAACAGTTGTTAATGTCCCTTTCCTCATACTCTCTGAGCTGCACTGCATGCTCACAGACCTTTGAGCTTATATATGTAGAATTTACTATGGCACATCGTAGTTGTTTTTTGTTTTTCCAGAGAATCTGTCTGGCCACTGTGCTTGCTCCACTGCCTGGCTGGTGAACTATATTTATTCTTGCCACTGGAAGTTTCACAGTTTTTTTATTCAAAATGCCATCCAGCATATCCTCAACTTCTTGACAGGCCTGCCGCTCAATAAATGCCCGACATTTATTTTGCTCAGCAAGCCAGAAGTGCAGCCAGCTAATTCTTCCACCACGATAGAAATCACTTTCAAGTTTTTCTGGATCTATGGCCTTATGGTTTGTGTTTTCACACTCATTCAAACACAATATGTTAAGAGAGTTCATCTTTTCTTCATTAGGAACCTTTAGAACACAAACCGCTTTTGTGGAAACGGGTAACTTTCTGTAAAAATCCTTTTTTGGGATCATCTCTTGAATTGTAGCATTTATGTGGCTCCACATCATACCAGCAACACTCCTTTGGTCCAGTTCTGTTCTATTACACAATGCTTGCACCAGGCTGGCCCATTGTTCATAGTATTCCGTGCTCTCAGTGATGCACGTTATATAGTCCATGCCACTCATTTCTTCATAAAATTCATTGAAGGCTTTAGCAATCGGCTTTTCAACAGGCGACAAGAGCATGAATAGGACAATAAAGCTTCCTCTTTTAATGATATATTCGCATATTAAGGAAACCGCTTTCTTGAAGAATTTAACTTTTTCCCTTATCCAAGTTTGTTCATCACATTGTAGATCCTCCCCAGAAAAGTTCCTCCTTCCATTGCAAAATACCCAGCTTATGCGCTTAAAGAGTCCTAGTTTATTAACAATGGCATCCATGCTCTTACCGTACTCATTGGCATAGCTTTGCAGGGTGTATATGTTTGTTGCATGGTATTCAGTACACTGTGAATAAAGGCCATCAATATCAGAATCTGCATCAAAATCAAACACGCACAAGATCTTCAAGTATTTTAAGAAGTTTAGGTGTTCAAGTTGGTGTTTCTGACACTTGTTTGTGACAAGTACATATTGCAAGGTGTCGTCAAAATACTGTTTGCCATTTGTTGTCAAGATGGAGAGTTTTCTTCCCAGGTTTTCATATCTTTGAGCTTCTGGAAGATGTGCCTCCTCTGCCTCCTTCCTCCGCTTGTCAGCCTCCTTTAGGCGCAAGTTAAATGCACTGAGTTCCTCCTCTATTTTTACAGACTGGGACTTTGTCCCAACCCTTTCATATAAAGTCTTCTTTTCATAAAAAGTTTTATTTTTGTGCTCATCAAATTTTGGAAGAGACACTTGAAACATTTTACCT
Source organism: Gastrophryne carolinensis (assembly GCA_027917425.1). Lineage (NCBI taxonomy): Eukaryota > Metazoa > Chordata > Amphibia > Anura > Microhylidae > Gastrophryne > Gastrophryne carolinensis. The sequence continues at coordinate 82,621,318 of CM051243.1, forward strand.
TTGACAGAGATTAGCAGAGGCTCAATATCTATTTCAACGACATATCTCTTCTCCTCAGACTGCATATCTTTTACCTCAATAAATTGAGGGGAGCGAATACACATTTTGGCAGCTGCATATTCATTTGCTTCAGGAAAGCTTTTATCCAGGTCATTAAATATATCTGCGTACCAGTCTTTATGCTCAATTGGTATGCCAATTATCTGTCCATGTTCATAGCCCTTGCCTTCTACACTGTCCATAATCCCAAAGTGTATGGTCCCATTACTTCTAACATTTAAACAAGCAGCAGCAAATCGAAAAGTCTCATATCTAAGCTTTGCCAGGAGTCTTGGCCTGTCTAGAGTTGCTGCAGTTGCAAATGATTTATATTCATGACATGGTGTAATAAGATCTACAGTGCCAGTCTCAGGCCGAAGAACATGATTTTTCATATATATAAAGTTTAAGTTATGCTCATAAAATGGCCGGAAGTTGGCTAATGTTCGTTCTTTTTGTGTGTTGTTTTTTTCTTGAGGTAAGTGCTCCATTTTGCCCTGTTTTGGGCCAGAATGCATTTTCCTGAGTTTCTCTTCAGTGCTGACATTTTTGTGAAAGGTGTTTTGTCCTACTCCACTGGGACCTTCCTGGTTTTGTTGATGTTTGTGTTCCCACATAACACTTTCCGGTAATACAGTGAACTGTCCTTTGTCCTGCGTTGGGTGTGCGTTGTTATCTAACTGTGCAGACTTTCTCTTGGTATTCCTGTCAAGCGGTTTATCTGCTTGTATGAATTTTACATTTGGAATATTTTGATTTTGCTGCGTTATCCCCTCTGAAGAATTATTTTTCAGACAGAAACCATCAACATGTTGGCCTTGTGTATCTGGAGCAGCTCCAGTTGTATGAAGTTGTTCAGATTTCTTCTTAGCTGCTTGGGACAGTTGTTCCAGTTTACTTGCAGGGCTGGCACTTTTCCCATGTTCTATGGGTTTTTCTTCTTTGCCCGCCGTTTCTTGAGGAGTCTTAGGAATATGTTGACGTGTATCCTCTAGTGTTTTCTTAGACAAGCTTTCCTCGTGTTTTTTCTTGTTGGTCTTTGCTGGATTGTTGCTGGTCTCTGACAGACTTTGTCCTGGTTTACTTTCTGAACCTGCCATGTTCATCTGCCTTTCCCCATGGTTACTTTCAGGCTGCAGTCTTGCATTAAGACTCTGGTTTGAGAGATTAGGATTCTGCAGGATGGTTTCAGGAGTTACTTTTACATCAGAGCCTTTTCTACTTTGTTTCACTGGTTTGTTATTCTTGTTCCTCTGGCTAATTTCTTGCTGCTGTTTATTCATTTTCTTGGTCATTTTCTGATCTTGCGGGTCTTTTTGTTCTAAATTTTTGTTGGTACTGGCATTGGTCTCTTGGCCATTGTTTGGCTTCTGGTGTATGTTCTCTTGAGGTTTATCAGAATTTCCTTTAGTGATATTTTGGGCTGGCACATTGACTTGTGCAGATTTTTGTGCAGTGCTGATATTCTGAAATGTGCTTGGTTGATTTCCTAAGGAAACATCAGGTGATCTTGGCGTGTTTACTGACAGCAACACATTGCCATTGTTCTGAGGTTTAGCTTGATCTGTTTCTACAGTAGTTTCAGTTCCAAGAGGTTGTTCATACTTTTTAATAGCAGTTTGGTCAAGATGTCCAGGTTGGGAAGAGCTAATATTCTGCTTTGGTTTCCCAGACTTATCCTCTGTTTCGGCACATGGATTACTTCTTGATCTGTTTTCAGATTGAGAGATATTTAGATATGGAGTATATTCATTTTCTGAGGGTTTATTATTTTTGGATGAACTTTCTACTTGTTTCTGCCCGTTTTTATTTTCAGGACTTTTCTCTTTTACTTTTTCTATGTGCTGTCTTGCAATATCTTCTGACAGATTTTGTACCTTCCCTTTATTTTGTTTCCTTGAAATAGCACCTGAACCTGAATTGTTCTGCAAGATGTTTTTAGGTCTCTCTTCATGGTTGGAACTTTTTCCAGATTTACTTTCTACATGTTTATCCTCCACTCCTAGTCCGGAGGGTTGTTTGCTTGTCTTGTGTTTGCTTTCAGGTTTTGTCTCAGATTTGTGTCTACCTACCTGTGGGGCACTGACCTGGAATTCTGGGCCTTTATTTTCCAAAAGGAAATCTTTGCTTTGCTGAATGTGTCTCTCATTTCTCTTGGGGCTACATTCGGCTAATGCTGCACTTAGTGGATAAGTTGCATTTGACACAGTGCTGTGGGTTGTTGCCTGCTTAGCCACTTCTGGTAGGGTGTCTGTTTCTTGGGATAAAAGCATCTCTCTGTTTCTCAGAAAAAGTTTTATTTGACCAGGTTTCATTCCAATCTCCTTCAGATCGTGTTCACTGTAGATTTTAAGTGCCGGCCCTGTGACTTCATCGTCATGGAGTTTAGTGATATATTCATCTTTTAATCCAATCGATTTCAGCCATTTACTGACATCACTCTCCTTCCAATTTTCCACTGGCTTATGGTCTTTAAAATAAAGACAGAAGCAAATTAAAATTACAGCCTATAATTCCTGCACTACTATCACATTGGTTAAAATTATATAATCTCCCCATGTGTATGAGATACTTTTAATGAATTAATATGGGTTTCAAAAATACACACTGCTCTACCAGGCCTTAAACTGACCGTGTCATTATACCCAAGAAGGCTTAAATTTAGATTCTTAAACTTTCAGCTGTATGATAGTTATACATAGGTTAATATATTAGGGTCTTGGTATATAGAATTTATTTGGGGTAAGGACAATAAAAATATGAATAATTAACTGGTACTAGGGTGACATCTGTTCATTCCTGTACACACCATAAAGTTTGCTCTTTAATGCCTCGCCTAGTTACTGTGTTCAATCAGGTGTGTGCACTATGGACTATTGGAGTATAATTAAAATATACCCAGTTGGTCTTGGAGTGGTGGCTCTTTGACACCCTGAAGGGATGCCTGTGCAATGGGGGGGGGGGGGGAGATATATCCTTTTTTTTAGTATAAAGAAAGTGGCACAACTCTCTCATCTTTTGGAACACCTGTGGAAAAGGTGGAAACCATTTTATGAGGAAGCATCCCAGAGCTTTGGTAACATTCTTTTGGTGGATTTTGTATGCCCATTATACAGGTGTATCTTATATGTTTCTCCCACCCTGTAAATACACTTATACAGAATAGTGGCCACAGCTTTTAATATTGATAACTGAGCGTGCTGCCCAACCCGTCAAGCTACTAGAACACGGGCCAAACTAAATTGACAAGGGTCATAAGAAAGGGGCACAACTCCTCAAATACCATAAAATAATAATATTTTATTAGGTGTTACACTATAGCAAAAAATAAAAACACACAAAGACACTGTTAAAATCAATCCACTATTCCTGTGATTCTAAAATACTTAGCAATCCATATTAGAAGACCACAAGGTATCAAACCGTACAAATAGAAATCAGTATTAAATAGCTCCACAAATAGCCCTCCCCACCCCAAAACATTTTTTTTTTATTTTTTATATATTTCTAATTACTCAAGTGAGTGTTCAATTACTCCACTTTGTGCAAGAAACACCAATATAAAACATTAATTACTGCAAATAATTAATCAAAGTCATTTCCAACTATAAACCTGTGCAATCAATCAAATCTAAAGTGCAAATGCTAGATAAGGAGGCTATATTCACCAAGTAAAGCAGGGGATGAGACCCCTAATGTAAACCCAAGCTAACCCAACCCAGCTATAACCCACCCCTGCACTTTGCCCTTTCTCCTCTCCTCAGTATGTGATGTTCTGAGGCAAGATGGTGGCGCCCATATCCTAGAGTGCTGAACAGCCCAGTGGAGAATAGAATAAACACCAAGTTACTAAAAACTTAAAATGTATTAATTTTAGATGCTGGGGAATAGATGTGACAGACCCCCGTAAATAGGCTGTGCAGCAAACCGCCCTGTCCCTGGGGCCCTGTTTGTAAATGCTCTCTGCCCGACGGACTTCCACTGTCTCGTGCTTCCTCCTGAAACACACACGATTTAAAACATGTCTACTTCCCTTAATGGTGCTCCCTGCAGCTGTGGTTCAGGCTGGTGTGCATGGCCTCTGTACGTGGTTTTCAATGGGTGCTAGCCACATACAGGCCATGCCCACCCACTGGCACCAGGACTGCGGGAGCACGATCAGTGGTGCGGGAGCACTGGTAAGGTCAGGGGACTTTACCTATGCGCTCTGACCAGACAGCTTCTTTAGCAATGACCTTTTGTGAATTACTTTCCTTCTGGACAGCTATCAAGTCAGCAGTCTTTCTAATGATTGTATAGCCTACTGAACCAGATGGATGGAATATAAATTTGGGCTTTCTATTAGCTGTAAGCTATAATCATCAACATTCAAAGCAATAAATGAATCATTTTGTATGTAATGAATCTATTTTTATCTATCTTTTTAACTTTTTGAACGGAATTCCTAAAATCAACTGGATGATCTTCTAATGCACCTGTACTGTACTGTACCGTACCTGTACTGTGGGTGAGATTTCGTTTGATTGTCCCTTGTCAGTGTACTAAACATAATTCCTACAAGTCAGGAATTAAAAAGTATTAAATGTAAATCCATGTATCAAAAGGGCAAGATAGTGGTCGATTTAGAGCCAGGTGAGAAAACTCACTTCTTTTTAGGAGAGAAAATTGCCATTCACTTTTTTGTCTACCTTGGGGCTGACTCGTAGAAAATAAAAGTAAATGGCAATTTTCTTTTCTAAAAACGAAGTGTGTTTTCTCACCAGGCTCTGAATAAACCCTGCAATCTATGATTCTACATCTACACCATGGATCTAACTTTGCGCACTTACTACATGTTGTTTTTGAAAATTATTCTAGCCTTTGAATACATAGATCTATTTACAATACAAGATTTTGGACTAACACCCAAGTATTTTTTAACAGGAGCAGATTTCTTTCAGTTGTATATTTTTCACAGTTGTTGTGTGAGTTGGTGTAGCTCCGTCCCTGGACAGATGCTTAAAGCGGACCAAGACCCACATATTTAACTAGGATCCTCTGAATTGCTCCCCCCATGAAGAGCACCTTTTGCCAATTTTCACTGCTCCTGCATCATTGTAATCCCAGATGCCATCTATTCCAGCTGTAAAGCAAAAAAATCAGTGTTCCAGGAATTTTTTAAGAGCAAAAATATCAATTTCTAGTTCTACACCCTAAGAAGGAAGTATCAGCAGGGGCTTTGGCCAAATGTATTTCAAACGTTCAGTGGGTTTTGGTCCGCTTTAAAGCACAACTTGGATGTCTATTAAAGATGCAGGTGATTGACCTAAACCTCAGTCATTCTACAACCAATAAGTCAGAGCAGGGGCCCAGTTGTAAATTGACCAAATCTCCTGCATTTAGTGGGACAGTCTTTCCACGGTTTGCAAAGTGAGACATTTAAGTGACCCCAGTGTTTTTGGAGGGACTGTTTTTTCCGCAAAGTGGGACTGTCCCACCAAATGGGGAACACCTGCTCAGTTTAGTCTTGCAGCTGTAGTATCTCTTATTCCCTCATCTTAAGTAATATTGCACCACATTTGTTGGTACCCTCTCTTCTGATTACCAATATATTAAATAACCAGCACACCGTCAGCAAGTGAAAAGTTCCACTGTATTGGGAATGCAGTGATAATCATAAAGGTAATCCATGCACCAGTCGGTCCCGGCCAAAGTTTCGGGGGATCACCCAGACCCCCTTCCTCAGGGCTAGCTTCTAAACAGATTGCCATCAAGTGAGGGGTTAAAAAGAAGTAGGAGAAGACGAATTCACGCCTGACGTCACTGACGTCAAGGTGTTAAATCTCAGTAATTCAAAGTTTACACATAATCATATATGAGTGTATATGTAAACCCCATTTGAAAAAACAAAAATACGCATAAATATACTCACCCCCGTGGTCATGCTGAGGCACAACTGTGTCCCCGGTCATCCTCCGCCATCGTAGTCGGGTGTACGTGCTTGGTTGCCAAGCAACGTACCCAAGTCCCTGCCTGCTAGAGAGGACGCCCAGTGGGCGGGGCTGGAAGTCTGCGTGGTAAGTGGAAGGCTGGAAATTGTGTGATAAGTGTGCAACTGTCATTCTGGAATTGCTCTCACTTGTTACTCTCGCCCCAAGTATAGGAATGCTGTTTAATATTTCAAAGCATTTAAAATCATGATTTGCCTAAAAATAAACAACTGGTGAAAGTGATCTCATATCTTACCCATGCTGCAGGGGCTCTGTGTGTATCTGGTAGAAAAAATAGAGAAAGTGTTAGTGTGGATGCCATTGTGTGGCAGACATAGTATCTGTATTTAGGCAGCAGAATAATGATGCAATTGCAGTGTTTTATTAGGGGCCTAACTGTGATCATATGACCAAACAGAGTTTCCTGAATACACGATTCTGCACAGAACCAGCAGCAGGGTGATCTGTTTCTATTATTACAAGGCAGCAAAATGATGCCACAAAGACTTGCCCCGTTCAAGATTCCAAGTGAATGGCTATGCGGCCTGTCATGGTAAATAGTGGTCTCCACCACGTTTTCCCATGATACTGATTTTTCCAGGCCATATGCCTGGTTTATCTTTTAGACCACGGCGCACATTGCCCTACACCTGGTGCACAGGACAAGAGGGTGGAATCTCTGCACTTTGCCTGTGTTTCCAGGACCACAAGCGTATGTCTTGGCCTGGAAGTTATCGTAGCTTCTCCAGTTGAATGCAGGCAATGGATCAGGTTCATTGGATGGACTCGATTGTGGCCTACATGATTGTCGGCAGCCAAAAGTGGATCTGGAGTGAAGTCCTGGTAATTATTTTTCTCTTATTTAATTCTGGCGAACTAAATCAGATACTCTTGGCTCAAGTCCCTGCCAGAGGCATGACTGCAATACATCTAAAGCTCCTACAGTCTATATAGACATAGGCTACGTAAATCCATTCACCAGTTATCTCTTGTAGCCTGCGGCATAATGAGACTGTCCCCAGGTCTCCCCTATGGTTCTCCAGGTGTACGGGCTTGGGTTTGCCCCAGACATTTGCAGTCGGGTGAATGGAGAGGCGAAGATGGTCAGGCCTGTGGTGATCCCAGGACTCAGACGCTAGCGTGCTTTGCTGTTCAGTCAGTGAGGTCCTCCCTGGATTTGTGTTACTTAGCATCTTGTAATTTTACTTAAAGGTAATAATTATATATAGGAATCATTAAAAGGATATTTTTGTATATACATTATATATTCTGCACTAAAAATACACTGTTGACCATCCAGAGAGTGCAGACTTTTGGGCTATACCTAGACAGGTGCTGTCTAGGTATAGCCCAGAAGTCTGCATTGTCGACAAGTTTGCCATTGCCGCATGGATCTTGATAATCCTAGGCAATGGTGTAACTTAATGTGAAGGGGTCTCAGTGCGAGTATTAAATCCCCCCCTCCCCATCATGGCTAACCTTTTCCGAAAGCTAAATTGGAGACATAAAAATGATGCTCCCATTTACTGTATGTGAGTGAGATCATGAGATTATAGGAAAAAGGCAGAGAAACAATCATGGGGTCCCCTGACCTTATGGGTCCCAGTGCGGCCTAAACCTCTGCACCCCTAATAGTTACATACCTCGTCCTGGGTCTATGATCTAGAACAGGGGTACTCTACCACTTCTTGTAAAGGTCCATTTAAAGGCATCCGGTGAGAGGTGAGGGTCTGGGTGGAAAACTGTTGCGGGGGGGGGGGGGGGTTTAGATAGTTAGAAATGAGCACACTGGGGGAGGGGCTATAAATTTCCAAGGCAAAACTAAAAAAGGCTGCTTGACCCCCCCACCCCAAAAATCCTATTGAGAACTGGGAAAAAACAGGCCCGCAGCACACTGCGTTTACCCCAATCAGGCCCAAAATGTTACTGTCAATATGGTCTGGTACAAGGATGAATAGATAGGGCTCGGGGGAGAGGGGTGAATAGGAGAGGAGCTGTAAGGAAGAAGGATGGATAGACAGAACAGAAAGGGAAGGATTGGGGAGAGAGCTGGGAAAACAGATGGATTGGCAGAACTAGAAGGACAGGAATGAATGGGCAGAGCTTGGGGGGGGGGGTAGATGGCCAGAGCTGGTGGGACTGGAAGAGATGGGGGCTGAGCTGGGGCGGGGAGGGGGGGAAGGATTGGATGGGGCAAAAAGACAGAGAAACAAAGTTTGTCTCTCCTGTGCAGTACTTCATATTGCAAAGCTAGGTGCCAGGGAGCCATGGCACTGGCAGGGAGACTAAGCACTACATCACCGATCAAGGGGGCAGCACTGAGCACGGTAACACAGAAGAAACTGAGTGCAGGGCTGTCAGGGCAGGGTCCAGAATTCTGGTGCCAAGGTCCGCATTCGGACCCCGGTCCACCAGTTGAGTATTGCTGATCTAGAACATCCTGGAGATTACCTGACTGTAACTTCACTACTGGCAGTTACAAGCCTTTTCCCCTACAGACATGGGATCACTCCCATTGGGGAACGCCACTGCTTTCCCAAGCAGTCAGGGTAAGCCTGAAGTGGTGGTTGTATTCTCTAGTACTCCAAGGCAGTCATTGGAGACAAGAGGTCCCAGTTATCTCAATGGATTCTAGTGCCTGGGCGTGGGAGCACATCTGACTCTCACCACATCCAGGGGCATAGTTCAGCAGAATTTATTATCGAATCATCAAACTACAAAGTGCAGCAGTTGCTACTCACTGAGCTACTTTGATTACTAAATCAATAAATGGCAAATCTGAATCACCAGGGAGGTACCAGATTAGTAGCCTTTCAGAATCTGGCCTATGTTTTTCCGATAAACAGGAAGACAACTAGAAGTAAAAATTCTATGTTGGCGTTCCTTGGATTCCTGCATAAGAAATTCAAGTTAGGTCTAGCCATAAAGATTTTAAAGACTAAGGCTTTAGACTTATCATTCTTGTAAGTCAAAGGTCTGAATTTTTTCTTCATCAGATTTGTTGATCCCAAAAATCCCTGGTTACTTGTAGATTGTCCTTTTTGGGATTTGTTAGTTCAGAGATTCCTACTGTTCAGTCCTCCTGCATTCAGTTTTTTAAGTCCAGATCCCCTTTTTCTGCCTTAAACAGCAAGAACTAGTTATCCTGTCCTCTGTGTCTGTTATTCAGAGAAAATGTTTTTCTCCAAGATTTTTACAGATCACCTGTGTCGCCTATTCCTTTCTGAATAGGAAACAATCTGCTTCTAAAGCCGCTATAGCTATGGAATATACAGGCCAGATCCTGGGCCTACACTTGTATAGATGTTTCCGCTCCAAATATTTCGGCTCATTCCATAGCAGTCTCCACTTACACAGGCCGTATCCCACTCTTAGAACCTTAATTGCTTGCTTAGCTGTCCTGAAGGACGATGGGAGAAAATCTCCGTTAGACTTACCAGTAACGATATTTGAGTCCTTCAGGGCGGCCCTTACGACCCCCCCCCACCCCTTAATTGTTTTCTTTGTTCCTTCGGTTTAATATTTTTTCTTGCCCAATACTGCGGACTGGGGGAAAGGGGTGCTGCTTTTTAACCTGTCCCAGTTTGTGTTCCCTCTCTAGGGGGAGGAGCCTTTCTCTCTGTGGCCATCCTGAAGGACTATTAGAAATACCGTTAGCGGTAAGTCTAACAGGGATTTTTTCTTTTCCTCTGCGAATATTTTTTTTCTTTACTCTTCCAGGTCGTTTGCAGTCTTTGCAGCAGCAAGAGGATGTGGTGCATGCACAACATCGCCATTCGTACAGTTAGTCCACAAATCATTAGCTATCCTCTAATATTTCAGTGATGGCTTTTGCGACAGGTGAGCGTAGTTCCACATCAAGACAATGGAATTCTTGGTTCATCGTTCTTCCCGATCCAGGATGTCCCACTGTGTGAAACACCCAGGGTCGCCCGAATAACTCACATTTCCCTGCATGCGCATTCCCATCCAATCAGCGCATTTGATTGCACCGATGCAAACTCAGCTAGACTTGTTTAAGGACCAAAGCACATTGGATGCCCTGGAGAGTAGGGCCCTGGATTTTGGTCCACTTTAAGAGGACAATCAACTGCCGATAATGAAGTAGGGAATGAGTGTGTTCCTCCTGTTTCTAAGGTTCTGGACCAGGAACAAATGGTTTTCCTGATCAGGATATATACAAATGGCAGAGCTAGGGTAGCCTATGGCCTTCCTGGACCTTTGAGGCCTGACAAGGGTGCCGATTGTGGAGCTATTGTATCCCCTCACGATCAGAAGGTACAGAGATGCGTAGCCAAAGAAGGAAGCCCTCCAGTAAGGGTGGTCGACATGCTAGTGCAGGGGACCATATACAGGCATCCGGTGAGAGGTGACGGTCCGGACGGGGGGCTGTCATGGGGGTTAGATAGTTAGAAATCTGTACACTGGGGGGCTATAGATTCCACAGGCAAAACTACAAAAGGCTGGAATGGATGGGGCAGAGCAGGGAGGGGGCAGGAATGGATGGGGTTGGCATTGATGGGGCAAAGCTGGAAAGACAGGAATGGATGGGGCAAAGCTGGGGGTACAGGAATGGATGGGGTCGTAACGGGGGGATGGATATGGATGGAGAAGAGCTGAAGGAACAAGATTGTGGGACAGGGACAGATGGGGCAGCGGGACAGGATTGGATGGGGCAAAGAGGCAGAGAAACAAAGTTTGTGTCTACCTTGCAATGCCACTTTCCACCCGTGCAGTACTTCATATTGCAGAGCTAGGTGCCAGGCAGCATGACACTGGCAGGGAGCCGTACATCACCAATCAAGTAAAGGGGGCAGTGCTGAGCATGGCAACACAGAAGCAACTAAGTGTCAGGGCTGTCAGGGCAGGGGTCCAGCAACCTGGCACTGATGTCCGCATTGGGACCCTGGTCCACCAGTTGAGTAGCGCTGTGCTAGTGCTTTCCTGGGCTCAAACTGGTGTACACATATTTTTTACAAAATCAGGTCAGCTGCTGAGGAGGTTTTCGCCACTATAGTTGCTTCATATAAGGAGGACCACCAGGCTAGTTCAGTTGGTAGAGCATGAGGCCCTTACTCTCAGGGTTGTGGGTTTGTACCTTACTTAGGCGATCATTTTAACATGTTAGTGAATGTCACATAGTTGGCAAGGGGGCCTTCGTGGTGTCTTTCCCGACTGCATGTTAGTTGCGACACTCTTAATTACTGGTTTGGACTTGGCACTTGGACATTGAGTCTAGCAGGTAGGAAGACAGGGGGGTGTCTGACAGAGTCCCTCAGACCCTGACTGGGGCAGAATTTCTAATCTGGGACCTTTCAAAAGATAGGAAGGGCATTTGTAACTTGGCTATCTATGTAAGTATGGATTTTAACTCGGCACCCATAAAATTATACTAAAGGTGAGCACCTGATTGTTGTCCCATTGTCTCTGGCTACACATTGCACTGTCCTAAACTTCAATCCGTTTTCAAAAAGACCCCTAAGTTATATTTAAAGGTATTAGTGCATTGGAGATTCATAGAAAAAATGAGGAGAAACAGTGGGTGTGGCAACAGCAATGTGGTGTAAGCACAGTGTGAGAGGAAGGCAGAGTTTCAAAGCTGCAGAGAGAGGCAGCCAATCAGGATGTCTGGGCAGGGAGTGGGGGGTGTTTCCATATCTGGTACCCTGAAGGTGGATTGATGGACCAGGTCAGCGGGGTGGGGACTGAAAGCTAACTAAAGGAAGTGATTTTTTTAACTTTTTCAAGGAGACAAACAGAAGAGAAAGCAGAGTACTGGAACCACTCAATGTACTGTAAGCTACTGATACATATTAAAGGGGTTAATTTCAGCCTTGTCATGGATGCTGCACACGCTCAGATTTTCAGGATGGTACTAGTTCCTCTTGGGGCCGACATATGTTCTGCTCAGCATTGCAGGGTGTTTTCAATGGACTTAAGACAGAAGTACCGTTGGTGCTGTTGGCTTTCTAGCAGAGATTATCCTGCCAAAGATATCGGAGCTAACAGATTTGCTGGTCAGGTTATACTCCATGGCATTGTCCATGCAATACATAGTTCCTTGGATAAAAAGTCTTCCTTAGAGAGACTTGTTTGAGTATTGCAGAAGGTGGTGGACCTGCTAATGTGGGTTTAGAATGTCAGTCCTTCTGTATGGGTCAGCTATGCTGGCTATGGCTGACACAGTTGGCTTTTCTAACTGGTACTGGGATTGTTTCCACCTGACAGGGGACTACTATGGGTCATTCCTCAAGTATCTCATTTGGTGTACTGGAATTAAATAGGAGAGAAAAGTACATTTTGTGCACTCACCTGTAAGAATGTATTTCTCTATTATTCAATTCGGTACAGCATTCCTTCCCTGTAATTTCTCGATACAGTGTTGGTAGTCAGTGATGCCCTTTATGTGACTACAGATGAGCTACACAGTGTATGTTTTTGCCTGGCTTGCTTGTTTTTGCCATGTAAAGGCAGGTCCTTGGGGTGTAAGGTGTCTGGAGGTTCAGTTTAAGGTTCAGGTTTCTTCACAAGACTCTAATGATATCTTACATCCCCTGGATTATTCCCATTCTGATGATTAGTGTGGAAACCCTCCCAGTAACAATATTTCTGACTTTTCAGATGATAGGGGAATTAGAGTGTAAAACACATACTGTTATAAGAATAAGTCTACAAAAGGGGAGCTCCTAGTCACTGAACAGGAAAGCAGGATCTAGTATTAGAACACAATCACCCACTGGTAAAAGATGCAGGGGGATCACTTTCATGCAAATGGCCAGCTGGGACAGATTTTGTGCTATACGTAGTGGCTAAGTGACTGGTGCCCTTGCATTAAAAAGTCTGTGGTTCTGGGTTGGAATAACACCTGAACCTCTGCATGGAGATTGTATGCTGTCTTGAGTTTCCACTTACAACCCTAAACTAAATCCTGGAAAAGTAACTGAAACCGATACCATTAGCCCTAGAGTATATAAATGTTGGGGACATCGCTTCTAAAAGAAGGTGGCTTGCTGTGTAAGTGCGTAGAGACCTAAATTGGTGTATTAAATACTGTATGTGGGCCTAGACAATGCAAGTTGGATGTCATTGCATTGAAAGGCTGTATTGGTCAAAATATCGACCTACCTTCCACTAAAGAACACAAGGAGATGATACGGGAGGTTGGGTGTTGGTCATAAATACTGCTTGGTAAGTGAAGAGGAGGATACAGGAGGTTTGTTGTTGTTCATAAATACGGTCGGATCATGGAACATAAGAAGGTCATTGGTGCTCTTTGTTTTGGAGCCTGGTGATACCCTGTGAAAAAAATAGAGCATTTTAAAATGCAGTTTGCAGGTATGGGTTAGTGCTGGGCATGTTAAAGTTAAGACTGTGAGTGGACATGGGTTACTGTAATGAGACAATGCAAGGTTATGTATGTTGGTTGGATGTGAACCATTTTATTTTATTCAAGATGTTTCGCTAGTCATTCAACTGCATTTCTGGTTTGAGAATGACTTGTAAAGGAATCTAGCAGCAATGTGTAGTAGTTCTTGTTTATCATAAAAAGTATAAAGGCATAGAGGCCGATTCATCAATAGCGCCAGGTAGCGACAGATGAGCGACTGTAGCTTGATTTTTTCAGCGCCAGCCAGTATTCGCTGTGCTTGGCCGGCATTAGCTTGATGACAGCGACTCAGTCGGTGTGCGGTAATGTTGAATACGGGCTGGGGGGTCGCTGTTTCACAGGTCCAGCGTTGTATGTGAGCGCCTGACAACGAATGGCCAGAGCGAACGGCTAGCTTCATATTCATCAAAAAATCACGCTCCGAATGTGCTGTCGCTGTCCATTCCTTGTTTAAACCCCAGAGCGCTGGCGGCGATGTGTATTAACTAGTTTTTAACCCCTAAACAACCATATTTTTTGAATGTAACATTATACATGTTTTTAGAATCATTTTGTAATATGAATACATTAATCTCAGACATGTTAGATCAATTCTGCACATATTTTTTTTTTTTTTTACTTAAAAATAAATCCTAACATTGCAGAAGTGTTCTCCGATTTTTTGACATTAAAAAAAAAAAAAAAAAAAAAATCAAATTAATTATGATTAATTATAGATTGCTCCATTGAAATGCATTGGACATCGCCAGGGAGCGACAGGTCATACCTGGCGCTGTGAGGGAATTTGCAGCGGCGCTGTTCGGTCCAGGCGGCTTCATGATGAATGCCGCGCTAGCCGTCGCTCTCGCCGGCGCTAGCCTCATTTTGCTTGATAAATGCGTCATTGTGAGCGCCGCCGGGCGTACTTGAGTCGGTAGTCGCCGTTAGCTGCCGCTACCTGGCGCTCGTCAGACACTACCTGGCGCTATCGCTTGATGAATAAGGGCCATAGTGTTGAATGCATTAGCATGACTGGGGTTGTCAGTACAGCGTTATTGTCAAATCTTCTCTATGTTCTCTATGTGATATGGTGTTCCAACCAAGGTGGTTAAGGTGGTGGCTGGGTATTTTGCCATATTAGGGTTGATTCAGCATCGTCATTTTTTACTCACTTTTTTTGTTTTTTATTTTACTTTCTTTCCTTCCTGCATTTAAAAAATGCACAGCTAAACATGGTGCTGAATTGCACAGAAGGAAAATTAAAAAAAAATGTGAGAAAAAAAATTACAGTGCTGAATCAACCCTATTGTAGGTCACAGAATTGCTGCTGCTGACAATCGGCCTGGTGGGAGTCCCTCCATTCTGAATTTTGGTCTGTAAATACAGTGCCTTGAAAAAGTATTCCTACCTCTTGAACCTCTTTCCACATTTTTAATTGCTACAGCCACAAACTTAAACCAGACCAATACCCGATTTTAACGGGTGTTGGTCCCGCAGAATGCCCATAATCCTCACTTTCATTACGAGCCAGCGCCGGAGTCCCACGATTGGTCAGTGGGTGGTCACGGGGGCAGGTCGTACCAATGGCTGGCGCCGAGGACGTGACCATTTCCCTCGTGACCGCCCAACGTCCGATACTGGGACTCCATTGCTGGCTCATTGTTAAGGTAAGGATATGGGGTGTTCTGGGGGAGTTATGTGCGGGGAGGACTCTAGCATTCTGGATGCCCCCCCGAGTTTGCTTTATCTGACTGCGGGCCCAACACCCGTTAAAGAAAAAATGAGTGTTGGGCCGGTTTTAATTTAGATTTTATGTGACAGAGCAACAGAAATTAGCAAGTATTTTAAAAAAAAACCTGCTTTTCCAAATTTTATATAAAAAAAAAATGTATTCAGACCCCAAGTCAATACTTTGTAGGATCACCTTTAGCTGCTACTACATATACAAGTCTATTGAGGTATGTTTCTACTAGCATTGCACATTTAGAGGCTGACATGTTTTCCCTTTCTTTGCAAAATAGCTCTAGCTCAGTCTGATGGAGAGCATTTGTAAACTGCAATTATCATGCCACAGATTCCCAATGGGATTTAGGTATGAGCAGTGACTGGACCATTCCATTGCTTTCATTTTAAACCATTCCATTGTAGCTTTGGCTGTACGTTTTCCCTGTATTTAGTTCCATCCATCTTCCCAGTTGCTACTGAAGAAAAGCACCCCCACAGCATGATGCTCCCACTTCTATATTTAATGGTGGGGATAGCATGTTCAGGGTGATGTGCAGTGTTAGCTTCCCCCCCCACCAGCAGTTCATATTCAGGCCAAAAATATCAACTTTTGTCTCATCTGACCAGAGCACCTTCTTCTTCATTCTTGCAGTGTCCCTTACATACAGTTAGGCCCAAGTATTTGGACACTGCCACAATTTATTTTTCTACTGGTTTAGTGAAACATATTCAAGTTATATAATAGACAAAGTCCAGACTCAGCTTTCATTTATAGGGATCCACATTTAAATTGGAATTTAGGAGTTGCAGGTGTTAACGTGTGCCACTCGGGACCAAAAGTAATTGGACGATTGACTCAAAGGCCTCATGGGCAGGTTTGGGCTATCCCTTCATTATGTTATTCTCAGTTAAGCAAATAAAAGGCCTGGAGTTGATTTGAGGTGTGGTGCTTGCATTTGGAAGATTTTGCTGTGAAGAAACTTGCGGTCAAAGGAGCTCTCCATGCAAGTGAAACAAGCCATGTTTAAGCTGCAAAAACAGAACCTGAGAAATTGCTACAATATTAGGAGTGGCAAAATCCACATTAGGTACATCCTGAGAAAGAAAGGAAGCAAGCACTGGTGACCTCATCTATGCACGCCCACGGAAGACAACAGTAGTGGTTGATCCCAAAATAGTGAAAAATGGTGAAAAGAAATCCATTCACAACAGTCATCCAAGTGAACAACACTCTCCAGGATGTAGGTGTATCAATATCCAAACCTTCTATAAAGAGAAGATTGCATGAAAGTAAATACAGAGGGGTCACTGGTCAATGGTGCAAGTCACTTATAAGCCTCAAGAATAAAAATCTAAAAAAGCCAGCACAGTTTTGGCAGAACATTCTTTGGACAGGTGTGACCAGATCAACCACTATCATAATGAAGGAAATAAAAAAGTATGGGGAAGACATGGTACAGCTCATCATCCTAAGTATAGCACATCATCTGTAAAACTCGGCAGAGACAGGGTGACTTCTTGGACATACATGGCTGCCAGTGGCACTGGTTCACTAGTGTTTATGGATGATGTGACACAGGGCAGAAGCAGATGAATGAATTCTGAGTTATTCAGAGACATACTGTGTGCTCAAATCCAGCCAAACTGATTGGTCAGCGTTTCATAATACAGATGGACAATGACCCAAAACATAAAGCCAAAGCTACCCAGCATGGAACTGGATGTGTTTCTCGTTGATCAAGAACCTCAGATAACTTTGATGTTATATGTTGATTGGGAAATGAAGGCAGGCATCCTTCAAATACACAGCATCCAATCTCCCAGTTAAATGGCTTGAAATTTTGTGGTTAATGCTTCAATTTTTAATTTTAGTATCTTTATATAAAGATTAAGACCACTCAGATCTATCACAGGTTTTAGTGGTCCAGACTTCTTGGGTACTAAGAAAAGTCTTGAGTATCAACCTTGATAGTATTCCCTTGCTGGCACTCTTATAATTGCTTTCTGTCAGCAGATGTTCTACATACTGTCATAATAATCTCTCTTGTTCCAGATAAATTGGTACTCTTGTCTTTGCGAAATGCTCTTTCTTTGGGTGTATCTCCTTTAAACCAGACCTTCACCCTTAATACGAGTCTATCTTATAGGTTTCCACCATCCTGTACATGCAGATTGCCCACATTAAAAATCATCCTACCTGCAGCTACTGCATTTTCTGAGCCTTTAAATATCCAAGATGGCGGCACGTGGAGTCTCAGGCTGCCTGCAAACAGGAATTGTTTTCTGACTGTGTTGCTCTGCATTCTGGGATTGCTGTCTTTTTCCTGACCCTAGCTCTGGTCTGTCTGAGCAAAGCACAACTATAACCCCACCCCCTTGCACTTTTGCCCCCTCTGCTCTCCTCAGTATGTGTTGCTTCTGATGCAAGATGGTGGCGCCCGTATCCTAGAGTCCTGAACAGAGTTACAGCCCAGTGGGGGTAAGAATAAAAAGTAGGCAACTAAGTACATAAAATCAATCAATTTTAGATGCTGGGGAATCGTTTTTTAAGGGTTTGGGCTTTTCATGAAATGATGCTGAAGGTCCGGTTTAAGATAGTAAGTACCCAGCAATCTTTTACTATTGATGCATATAATTTGTTTGGTAGTCAAAATGATTTTGGGGTATCCTAAGATGTAGATGTTTTTCCTTTCTAGATCGTTTTTAGAAAGGCTCACTGGGTTCTTTTCTACCCTATATTAAAGGTTCTCCCAGGTCTGTGGGTTCTCACTTATTTTAATGTATTTGATGGGGTTCAAACTGTCTTGGCTGTATTTTCTTATTCTCCCCCTGTAACGTTTTCAGAAACAAATTATCTGTTTCATACAGAATTCTAAGCCACGCCTGACTGTGACCACGCTTTTATCCAGAGAGCTTTTCTCCTTGATGGTGTGTACATTGCTTTAGCTAAGGTTTCTATTGCATCAGCTGAGACATCACCTAGGTAGATAAGCTTCCGTTCCTGTAGTGATATAATAATGGCTGCTGTATCTAACTGATCCAACAGCGCTTGCTGGGTACTTTTTCTATAAATCTATATCACGACCTCTGTCCTGGCTATCTTTACAGGATACAGGGTCTTCTAGTGCAATCCTCCTCCTCAAGGCCCAGCAACAGGTGGATCTCCACAAAGTTACCTCTAGCTCTGCTGCTGCACTAATTACTTCACCAGTGCATCTGTGAGGAGATCTGCAAAACATGACCTGTTGATCGGAATGGAGGAAGGTTGGGGACCCCGGCTCCATTTGCAAGGTTAAATGTCTGGCCAGATTAGCTATTGTCGTGTGACCACTGGTTTTGATGACCTTAGCTGATATAGTCCAGTAAATTGGTTCTTCAACTATTGTTTTTTTCCAAGTACCTTTTGTATCTTAAAAGGTACAAAAGGTACTTGGCACCATCCTGCATGTTATTTTATATACCGTATTTTTCTCCCTATAAGACACACCTTGGATTTGGAGGAGAAAAATAAGAAAAAAAAAGTTAAACCAAAAACACACCATTATAGACAGTGTAGCATTCCCCCTATCCCATTCCTCATGGGCAGTGTGGCATGCCCCCCTCCTATTCCCATAGGCAGTATGGCATGCCCCCATTCCATAGGCAGTGTGGCATGCCCTCATTCCATAGGCAGTATGGCATGCCTCCATCCCATTCGCCATATAGGCAGTGTGGCATCCCTCCATTCCCCATATAGGCAGTGTGGCATCCCCCCTATTCCCCATATAGGCAGTGTGGCATCCCCCCCATTCCCCATATAGGCAGTGTGGCCAGCCAGTAAGAAGCAGTGGTGGCTCTGTCCTTTTCCGGCAGCGATAGCGCCCGCTGCTCCTCCATCTGCTGCCTCTTCTGGCTGGGGCATACACGAACACCCGGGTCCGTGCAGCACTGCCTATGGGCTGGTGACACAAGGCTCAGAGGCAACACTGGACACAGTGGACTTATGCAGAGGATGATGCATTGTGGGACTGAGGACGGCATTTAGGGGTGTGCAGTCTGTCCGAATGCTCAGGGCAGCATCCAAATCTCTCTATTAAATGTTTTGAATTAATAAAATGTTTTGTTCCTCAACTTGCCAATCAAAAAAAAAAAAAAATATATATATATATTTATTCCAAGTATGTCACACACCCCGCTTCCAATATTCATGACGTGGGTAATGACCAGTAGAGGGCGGACTTTGCAGAGATGACAGGAAAAAAAGGAGCCCCTCCCAGTCCATAAATACCTGGGACCTCCCACACATTCCCCAGTTTTCGTCTCTGCAGACGGCGAGCAAGTCTGAAGATGGCTGTATCTCCTCCTTGCAGGTAGCCGGGCTACACCGGCCTATTGTTCCTGTCGCTGCCCGGACCTTATTATTTTGACCCCTTACTATGCCTCCCAGCCTTGGCTGTGGGTCCGGGCGAAGGTGGGCTATACCTTTGAGGTGTATACAGGGAGCCATGCTCCCTCGTGAGACCCCATATTACGGGGTAGGCGGTATCCGGGTTGGTGACCCCGGTTTGGGATGCCCCATCCCTAGCCTTTCCCCTTCACTTTGTGGTGCGGATTCTCCCCCCTTCCGAGTCTCCCCGTGTCCCTCTGGGGGGGGGGGCGCTGTCCTTACCTATAGTTTTTCTCTGTGGCTGTTTGTGCAGTGTGCGCGTTGTGTGTGTGCTTCTGCTGTTGGTGCATACTTGTGTTTTTTACTGGGGGGGGCGGGGCCGGGCACTCGGCGCCACTGACTGGGCTCCGTGCTCGGCGCCCTCACGCGACCCACCCCCCCTGCTCTTGGCGCCAGCGCGGAGCCCAGTCAGTGGCTGGGAGCCGTGTCTTCATCTTCTGAGGGAGAGGGGCGGGACCAGGCGCGGCGCGCGGCCTGCGCTGGCCCGCTCTTCTTCTCCCTCTCGCTTGTGGTTTGCTGTTGGCTGGATGCCATTTCTTGGTATCAGTAAGTGCCCTGTGGGCTCCTTCTTTCACCATTTGTTTTATGGTTTTTCTTGCACTTTTTCTTGCGCTGGGGACAGCGTCCCAGGCCTTTACAGGTTATTGCCATTATATACTATATAATTATATATTGTATTATATGTCCCCCTTTTGACTTTCTGACTGTGCTTGTGTATGACTGCGCTTATGTCCTATTGTCCCTTGGTGTTAAATTGGGGTATCACTCAAATCCTCCCACTCGGGACTTATAGGGGCATCCCGGGTTGCTTTAACGGGCGGTCGTTGGTGTCCCAGGCGTCTGTCAGTGCCGCCGGCCTCATCACCTACTCCACCCCGCCTGATCCGTTCCTCGAGTGACATTGTCATTAGAGGGAAGTCGCAATATGATCTATGTGCTAGGCTGGCTAACATCTAGAGAATGATTTCTAGCTCTGCGGCCAGGACGGCCCCGGCTAAGAGAAGGCACCTGTCTCCTAGCCGGCTCCCCGGTGTTCCTCAAGGATGGGATAGGAGGTATCCCTTCCCGGTGGACGCGGTGAAGCGCTGGTCATCCCCCTCCCGAGGTCGATGCGCCGTTCTGGGGTTGTCCAACACCTCCGTTGTACATTCTCCAGACGCCACCATTCTTAAGGATAGTGAGGACCAACGCATTGATCAGATGGCATGCCATGCCTTTGCCAGTGTGGGTTCAGCCTTGCGGCCTGTTTGTGCCTCGGCGCTCGTGACTGTGGCTACGGTCTGTGGTTAGGGACCTGTTGAGGGGTTCCCAGCTTAACCCAGCCAGTGATGAATTCACAGCCCTTAAAGTGGACCAACACCCACGGGTGATCGGCCCGGGAATCTATAAGATTCCCGGGCCGATCACCTCCCTCCCCGCGGGACATCCGAGATCGGGATGTCCCGCGGGGTGAAACCCCCCCAAACACCCCAAACTCCTTACCCTATCTTCGCCTCCCTCGCGCCCCTCTAGACGTGCGCGCCCGTGCCGGCCGTCTGTGAATGGCCGGCGCGGGCACGCGCGCGTCAAGAGTGACGCGCGGGAGGCGGCGGCGGAGGAGCCGCTTGTCCGCGGCTTGTCCGTCGGCGCGGGGAGAGGTGAGTTCGGGGGGGTTTCACACAGCGGGGCACCCCGATCGGGGGTGCCCCACCGAAGTGGACCAAGACCCAGGATAGTCAAAATCCTGGGTGTTGGTCCACTTTAAGCGGTGTGAATTTTGTTTTATCTGCTATGGATGACACAATTATTATGTGTAGTAGAACCTCGGCTTTGCTGGTGGCTATTCGCCGATCGGTCTGGTTACGCCAGTGGGCGGCTGACATTGCGGCTAAGAAATCACTCACAGAGCTACCCTTTCTGGGTTCGCGGCTGTTCGGGGATAAATTGGATTCAGTGGCGAAAGGTGGAAGGTTACCTCGACAAGCAAGAAGCGGTTTTCAGACCGCGAAGCGCAGGTGGAGCGGCCTCCCGCCCTGACTGTCCTCCCTGGAGATTGACTTTCATGCTGCTATCTAGCTGAGTATCTCGCCTTGTTTTATTACTGTCACTTGTTGCATTTATATATTCTTACATGGTTATCACTGCACAGCCTTGCAGGCTTATGGATTTTTGAATTGTATTGTTCTTTGATGTTTTTGCACTTAGCAAATTTCTTGTGGTTTATTTTGCACAATGCACATGTCACTTTGGGATTTAGAATATATTAGGTAGGGTTAATTATACATTATATAGGTGTGATATTATTAATTTATATTATTTTTGTGCCGGCACAAATACATTTATATATTTTTTTTTATATAGAGTATTAAACAACATTGTAGATACTCAGGCTTATATCCCTATAATATCTTGTTATTCATATGGGCACTGTTTGGACAGGCATTCTTTCAGGGCAGGTAGAGGCGGTTTTAATTTTGTGTTTTGTAGTTGTGGTTTTTAATATGTATGTGTTTTTGTATTGATTGAATAAATTGAACATGAATTGATTTTGGTGGTGCTCCCTTTTTCTGACCCTCTGGCTTTGCACCATTGGGTCAAATTTTGTCTTACACTGTGGAAGGTTACCTCAGCGTAAGAAGCAGCGTCGCTCCTTTCTGGGGGCAGGCTCCTTCAATCTTTCCTTTTGCGGTGCCAGAGCAGGCAGAGGCTTTGCCTACTTGAATTTCAGAGGTGATTCCTGGAACAGAGGCAGGGGACGCGCACGTCCAGGCCTTAACTGGGGTGCCAAGCCCAAGCCTGCTGCCAAGACAGCTCAGCAATGACGGGACGCCCTCACCTTAGCGGGTGGGGGGACGGCTGCGGCACTTCTTCCAGGTCTGGGCCCGGGAGGTCACAGACAAGTGGATATTGGAAGTGGTCTCTTCCGGGTACAAACTGGAGTTCGAGTACCGGCCTTCTCCCAGATTCCTAAGGTCTCGGGTGCCCTCGGATCCCCGGGCTGTGCAGGGGCTCTTGTTGGCCGTAAAGAATCTTCTGGATATGGAAGTCATATGCCCGGTGCCTTTCTCAGAGAGAGGCCGGGGCTATTATTCCAACCTCTTCACGGTGGCCAAAAAGGATGGATCCATAAGACCCATTCTGGATTTGAAGCTTCTCTACAGGTTCATCAGCACCAGGAAGTTCCGCATGGGAACTCTGCGCTCAGCCGTCGATTCCCTTCGTCAGGGGGATTTTATGACGTCCATAGACATCAAGGTTGCTTACCTTCATGTACCAATCTTCCCAGCACACCAGAGATTCTCAGGTTTGTGGTGGGAGATCAGCATTTTCAGTTTGTGGCCCTCCCTTTCGGGTTGACTTTGGCACCAAGGTGCTGGTGGGCATAATGGCCCTTCTCAGAGTCCAGGGCATTCGCATTGTGCCGTATCTGGACGACCTCCTAATTATGGCATCCTCTCCCAGTCAGGCGGAGCTGGACACCAGGTTGGTGGTGGCGACGCTGGAGAGTTTCGGCTGGGTGATCAACCACCCCAAGTCTTTTCTCTCCCCACTAGGGAGATCTCGTTTCTGGGCATGAATCTGGATATCGTTCAGACCAGGGTGTTCCTACCTCAGTCCAAGGTGCAGATGGTTCAGGATCTGATACGTCTTCTACTGTCCAATCCTTGTCCTTCTATCCAGCTAGGGATGAGACTGGTGGGATTGATGGTGGCTTCCTTCGAGGCAAGTCTACCATTAGTAAATGGATTCGCCAGGCCATTGTTGGGACCTATTCTGCCAAGGGGAGGGTTCCCTTTTTTCAGATCACTGCTCATTCTACTCGTGCTGTTGGGGCTTCTTGGGCCTTTTAGCACCAGGCTTCTGTTGAACATGTTTTATAGGGTTGATGTGCGGGCCTCCGCGGATGCTGTTTTTTGGCCGCAGGGTTCTGCAAGCTGCAGTGGTTTTTAAAAGCATTTTTGCTTTTTGCTGTATTGGGATCCCCACCCATGATGGACACTGCTATTGGATGTCCCACATATCATGAATATTGGAAGCGGGGTGTGTGACATACTTGGGAAAAATATCATTTTGTGATTACTCACCTGTAAAATGGGTACTGTAAGTATGTCACACACCCCGCTTCATCCCACCCTTTTGGTATTCTGGATCCTTTATATGGTGTACCTTTTTAGTGTTGTGATTGTTATGTTTGGTTCTTCCTGGTCTCCTTACTGCTGTCCTATACTGGGGAATGTGTGGGAGGTCCCAGGTTTTTATGGATCGGGAGGGGCTCCTTTTTTTCTTGTCATCTCTGCAAAGTTCGCCCTCTACTGCTCATTACCCACATGCCATGAATATTGGAAGCGGGGTGACATACTTACAATACCCATTTTACAGGTGAGTAATCACAAAATGGTATTATTATTGTCAAAGGACACTGGCCACAGGGCACGCCCATCAGCTGCATGGACATGAGTGTATGTCAGTTACCCTGCCCGCCTGCTGCTTCTTCAGAGCCCAGGGTGGTGGGAGGGATGGGTGGATTCCTCCACATTGCTAACATTGGGGGAGGGGAGTGCCACACTGCCTATAATGTGGTAATGTGAGGGAGCATGCCAGACTGCCTCTAATAGAGGATTGGGAGGGGGGTTCGTACTACCTCTTAAAAGTAAAAAAAAAACTGAATACATGTACTGTGGGCTACATCAGAACAACTAATGTGACCTGAAAGGTAAGTATACAGATTTCCTTATTCCTGATGCCTCCATGGTGTCATACGAAGGAATGGAAAATGAACCCTTAGTAAGCCGCCATGGAGAATACACCAGGAAAGGTTGGAATACAATTTACCCTATTCTTTTATACAGTTCACTCCTGCTTACCTTTTTTTTAGTTTCTCTTCATCCTGCGCTTCTTTATATTAACTGTAATGCTTATATAACTTAGTTTTTTTAATTTCCATGGTGTTAAAATCAATGCTTATGCTGCCTTGCCCTAAAGGCCAAGGTAACTGACATTTCAAAGGGGGGCAGGCTTACAAAGAAATGAATAGGGCTCATGGCACAAGTCTGTCTAAGCCCTTACCTTTAGTTCAAAAGGCAATATTCATCTCATTATATCTTTTAAATTATAGGTCAAGATATGACTAACATTAAAACTGAACATTTTTTCAGGGCCTCAGAGTGGGGTGGGGCTATTCATGGGCCCTTGAGGAAAAAAATATTGTTTCCTCTTATACCTGTAGCATGTAAGTTGAGCACCTTTTGCCGGCCTCAGCAAAAAAACAATTGTTACATTTGCTAATTTTAAGGGTGTGTTTAGACACTGTTCCTCTGTACTATTTTTATATTAAAGCCTTTATATGTTTCTATTTCTATAAGCCACTTCCTCATACCTTTACAGTGCCCAACCCTGATCGCTGGTGCTCTCGAAAAAAGTTCCACCCACAATCTACTCTGATCAGATAGCAGCACACCCTGACATATACATACTATATACTGTACGCTGCAGAGTATTACATTCATATAAAACATGCATGAGTGTGTTATTTATTCTATTAACCCCCCTCAGCATATATTTTACTATATTCTGCAGTTTATTATAACCCCACTCTAGTGCTCTGCGGAGCATTCTTCTGCTCTATTCATATCATATCCCATACCTCCCAACTTTTCAGGCTAAGAAAGATGTGTTAAATTAGGCCACACCCCCCCCCCCATTGATTGATGGATAGGAGATAAGTTGTAACAGTTAAAACAATATAAACACCTTAAATAGACAAATGAATCATTTATTGCTGCAGATCTGTATGCTACACCTCAAAGAGGGACAAATTAGAACAACGAGCTACAGGGGGGCATGGACTCAAAGGAGGGACAGTCCCTCCAAATCAGGGACACTTGGGAGGTATGAATTATCCAGCAGATCCGGCTCCCTAGAGAACTACAGAGCATTGCTTTATATCAATAACCCTCAGATAAATATGTTCTACAGATTATCACTGACAGTAACTTACAGCATTACAGACATTATTACACAGATTATTACTCAGCCCTAAAAAGACCTGCAGAGCGTAACTTCCTCACCTCCTGGTAATATATAATTAGATCTCTTTTAAGATCTACATATCATATTCTGCAGCTTACTTACGGTTTTGGAGATCTTCAGAGAATCTATCTGTATACATTGTATATACTATTATGTTCTGCAGATTATTACCCACTTTTCTGCAGAGCATCATCGTATTCTACCGACCCCATTGATCAGACTTACTCGGCACGGAGCTGTTCCGGTCACGGTGTTTGGTGGCCATGTAATAACTTCCTTGTCTTTACTGTATTCTGATCAGTTTCGTTTTCCTGGCTTTGCCTCTCCCCCAGTTAAGAGGGATTGGCTGCACAGTGCTCGTCCAGAGCAGTTTCTAGGCAAGAACCACACTCAGGACAGGAAGAGCCCTCCCTTGGTAACTGCTAACATGTGCCTTACTGATAAATCATGTTGAGGAACTACTAAGAAATAAACACTCTGCATCATTCACTGCTCTGAATATCACTATAATCTCCACCACCTTGTGGGCTGCTGGTCAGCAACAAACATTTTCTCCAGATCAATCAGGAATAGTACTAGGATCTATACACACGCCACTTCTTACCATGAGTGATAAGCTGTAGAACTACAACACCCAGCATTACCCCAGACCAATAGTAACTGCACCACCACTGCTGTCTGCAGGGGCGGACTGGGGACAAAAAAACGGCCCTGGGACTTTCTGATCACATAGGCGCTTTCATTGCATCTGCAGTCGTCGATTGCGATTGCATTGCAAAGGTTCTGCATGCAGTGATTTTTTGCTGTGCTAGCGTTTGCAACCGCACTCCATTGAATGGTGATCACAAGCATTAGTGCTAGTAAATCACCGTGCTAACGCATGTGCGAAACCTAGCAATTTCCTATGTAAATCACTAGCGCAAATGCAATTGCGTTAGCACAGTGATTATGACCACTGGTGTGAAAGTAGCCTAAATAGTCTTGCAAGTCAATTCTCTCTCTCTCTGTATATATATATATATATATATATATATATATATATATATATCACAGCCCTGGCATCTTGCTGCTATCAACTCCTCCTGGCCCGACTGTGGGGGAGGAGGGACACAATGCAGAGAAAGGGGGGAGTCTGAAAATGTGAAGGAAGGGGAAAAAGGAAGAACAGAGGCAAAACAGAAGGAATGTAATAGTAATGGGATAAATGGCATTATGTATTGGGGTCATAGCCTTGCAATGCATTGAAGTATGCTGCAAAAATGGCTTTTACAACCATCTGTGAGCATTAAAGTGGACCAAAACCCACCTGTCACATGGCCGGTGGCATAACTAAATGTGACAGGGCCCTGGTGTGATAATTGTGATAAAAAAGTGAGACCCTTTCACGGCTCCTTGAGTAAAATTTTTCTGTGTTTTAACTGCAATTGGATGCAGCTAAGCAACTAAATACTGTGACAGCAGAGACAAATAATGCTTCCTTTATCTAAATGATGCTATATGATCACAAATATGATAAATAAGGTGGAGGAGCAACGCTGATGGGGCCCCACTGACCTTCTGAGCCCCAGTGTGATTGCACCTCCTCTAGTTTCGCTCCTTTATATGGCCTTCCCTATCCCTGGGGCATCCCACTTGTGGAAATCTGTCACTGAGAAAATGCTGCTGGTACAAGAAGCTACTGGCTTCCCCAGCTGCTGCACGCTCTGCCTATCTGAATGGCTGGCACAGCCGGAGGGAGCAGGCAAAGGGATGTGAGTCTGGGCAAGAGACTGCACATGCATGTAGGGACTGGGGGCTTCACACACGGGGGGGGATTCCCAAATCTGGGTGTTTCACAGCAGCACAAACAAATTGAATGTACTGCTTTTGTACAGTACTGGACCTCGACTTGCCCACTTAGTGGCCGCCCCAAACTGGGGTCATGGTTAAAGTGGACCAACACCCAGGATTTTGACTGGGTTTTGGTCCACTTTCCTGGGGCACCCCGATCGGGATTGCAATGTGAAATCCCCCAGATCGCAAGATACAACTCACCCAGCTCCTACGGCGCATGCACGGCCGCTCATCCACTCAGCACGCTCAGAGCCGCTGTGGTATGCGCGTCAATGAGACGTCTTACCACAGCGGCCGCATCTCGCGCTTCCCTCTAACAGGGAGCGCGCCCTGCTAGAGAGAAGCGCGAGATGCGGCTGCACCGTTGGAACGGGGATAAGGTAAGGTTACTGGGTGTCCTGGGGGGTTCACACAGCGGAGCATCCCGATTTTGGATGCCCCGCGGGGAGGGATCGGATTGGCCTGGGAATCTTACACATTCCCGGGCCAATCCAGCTGGGTGTTGGGCCACTTTAAACAATATGCTGGTAGGTGTGGGTAGCTCAGGGGTTAATAAGCCCCCTCTCTCCCCTCCTCTTCCTCCCCGCACTCCTTGCTGACAGTCTTTACCTCTTGCCAAGTAAACGAGCAGCCTCCGCTGCTTCCGAACCGGAAGCTGCTCATTTATTTGGAGAGAAGTAAAGATAAAGAGAGGTAAAGCAAGGAGTGCGGGGAGGAAGAGGGCTTATTAACCCCTGAGCTACCCATGCCTACCAGTGTAACATTCAGCCCTTACTACCCAGCATGTTGCTGCCCATAGCAGTAAAACTCAAGCGGCCGGCTTCCTATCAGTTAAGCAAAGCTGCAGCAGCATGATTTTGATGTTATGCAGTGTGGGGCAAAGAGCGGCCCCCCAGGATTTTTCCCGGTATGCCCTACGGCCGGTCTGCCCCTGGCTGTCTGTGTGGTTCTCAGCCCCCAAGAACTAAACATTGATATGTAGATTGAGACCTCCACCCTCCAAAGCCCAGAAATGAATGTGGAGTGTGCTGGCAGATCTACCCGACATAGAAACTATTGTGTAGATAGGAAGTAGGTCGTTCTTACTAATAATTAGCATGCAGATACTGGGTAGACCCCCCCCCCCCCCAGATCCAATAATTAATAATCAGAACACCAGTTGATCCTGGGGTCCAAAAATTAACATGCAAAGCATCAGTGGCCAATACCTAATACCTAATAAGCAGCATGCCAGTGGACACCCAAAACCTAATAAATGATAAGCTGAGTGTCAGCGAATCCTCTAGATCAGGGTTGCACAACCTTTTTTGGTATAAGGGCCACATTGTCTTATTGTTCCTATTCATTCATTACTTCCTCTCAGGGAGTTCTCAGATGCTTGCCCCCAACCCTATGTGGCTCCACTGTGGGAGAGGGGGCTGCTAAGAATTTGTCAACTGGGCAGGGTGTCAGCGTGGCTGTGGGTGACCCTACTGTGTCCTCCTGCAAGCTTGCTCCACAGTTCTCCAGGAGGTAAAAACTGCTTGAACTAGGTCTTTGTGACCAACCGTATGCTCCTTCCTCTTCTTCGCTGACCCCACCCCCCCCTATTTGGGGAAGTAAAGCGGTGTAAAGGCTGTCTAATAGGGTGGGCCACCAGAAGTTATAGGGATAAGCTTCTTCACACCGCTGTGCACAGACCACGCCCTCCCGAGAAAACTGTTCTCGCCCATCTTCCCCTCTCTCCCGATTCTCCCCAATTCTTCTGGAGCAAGATTATTTTGAGAGAATTTTTTTTTGGTGCAAGTAATCACATGAAAAGTCCCCTCCCTCCCCAAGAGTATAAACTGGGTTGATTCAGGTAAAGTGTTTTACTGGGACTTTTTGGGTGAGATCAAGTTTCTGTGTGTGAGCATCTCCCGCCAGATCAAATCCATATGCCCGAAGATAAATAAGGTTTTTATCAATTAAAATGTCAGCTGGCATCTGTTTTTTGTTTTTTAAATATATTATTACAATTATTTTAGGAGATCCCCATGAGCCTACTAGCCCATACACCAGGCATAAGTGCTGGTAACTCAGGACTCAGAGGCTGCCCAGGCTGCTCCTGGCCCTGTTCACCAGCCCTTTGGCAGGGCCGGTTCCAGGTTTATGTGGGCCCTCAGGCAGCATGGTCTCAGTGGGCCTCTATGCGGTGGAGAATTGCGGGTCAGGGGTCTATAATCAGAAACGCTGCTGGCTGCTCAGTCTGGGAAGAAGGGGTCCAGCTCTGCTCCGGTAAGTCCCTTTCTAATTTATGGGTATGCTCTTGCAGTTTTAAGGGCTACTTTGAATTATTGTTATGTGTTTGGAAGGTTATATAGGATCCATACTGCCTACTTCTCCTTTTGTATTCTGAAGGATCATATTTCCTCTTCCTTTGAGAATCTTAGGACCCCATGCGACGTGGCTGGACATACGGTGTTTGTTGGGCCCCCCTTTTTTCTAGAGGGCAGTGGTCAGTTGTCTGATACCCCCTTTCTGAGGGGAATGGGGGGTCCTTGTTCAGGTTCTGATTCAGTCTAAACATGATGGGTTCTATCCTGATTTTGCTCCTGATTCCCCTATGCCTTTCTCCATTCATAACTCATTTAAGGAGGCTACCCTTAATGTGTGGAACGATCCAGTTAAGGTTTATTGACCTAGGGGGTTTTAAGAGGCTTGACCTGTTCATTGAGGAAGACTCACATATTTGGGATAAATGACAAAACTGAATGCCCCATTTCTACTTTGGTATCCTCAAAGATCTTAGCCCCTACTTGCGTTGCCAGGTATCTTAATTTTTGGCTTCAGCAGCTTAAATCATGTCTCTTGAAGCATATGGATATTAATGAGATTATGAAGACTTTATCGATTCTCTTCTCAGCTGCCTTTTTTCTGTCTGATGCCATGGCGGAATCTTGTGAGATTTTTGGCACAGGCCATGGCCCTCACCAATTCGGCTTGTAGGACTTAATGGCTGCGTTCCATGCCATGCCCTTTAACAGAGAATTCCACGTTGGACCAGAACTAGAGACGGCGTTATGTCTGCTGACAGAAAGAAGTCTTTTCCCACTAAGCCTTTTCTTAAGGAGGAGTTCCTCCTACTTTTAGCATAGGCAAATTTAGAGGATCACTCTGTTACATACCCAACAATCCCTAAGAAGCAATGACACTGGGTCCTTAATAGGTGCCCGGTTAAAACAATTCCACATTTGGTGGGAGACTCTACTGGATCGCCCCTTTATTTCCAGGGGAATAAGGAAGAGTTTCTCAATAGAATCCATGCATGTCCCTCCCACTTTTGTTACTCCTCTCTCAGAAGGCAGGGTAAAGTCCTCTGGAAGATTCTGCTTCATTCTTAATTTAAAGAAGCTGCTACCGCATAGAGTCCATCTTGGAGTCCTGTAAGATGGGTTCAGCTACACTCAATGACTCTACAGCTGCATATTCTAAACTCTTAGGACAGGTCTCAGGACAGGTCTCAGGAGTAATCAAAGTCCCAGATTTAGTAAAGGAATCTCTAAATTTGTGGCAAGGCAAGCACAGGTTTGTTAATGGGCTATCCTGGTCGGATCCAAAGGACATGGTATTGACGATGGACGCCTCTTCATGGGGTTGGGGGACCTATTGCGGATCATCATGTACAAATCAGAACAGGCAATGCGACTACTAAGGCATATGTGAATCGTCAAGGAGGGACAAGGTCATCTGTCATGCAACAAGCACCAATTAGCAGCCGTTTCGGTTTTTCTGGATAAGAGACTCATCTTCTGCGTTGGTCAGGCATTTTTTTCCTAGCCGTCAGGTGATCCAGACCGGTCAGTTTGAGGTTAGCTCCTCAATGGGATCTCGCCAGGGGTCTCTAGCTGCACCACTCTTTGAACCTCTGTCAAGCTTCCATATTAAATTTCTTACACGGAAGGCTCTTCTTTTTGGTGGCAATAATTTCATCCTGCAGAATTAGTGCTATCCAGGCTCTAGCCTGCCATTACCCCTTTCTTCAAGGTTTCCAGGATCATATAATATTATAGGTGGATCCTTACTACCTTCCTAAGATCTCTTCTGACTTTCATCGGACCCAAGAGATCATTCTTCCATCTGCCAGGGATAGTGATCCCTCCAAGGGTTCTGTAGACAAGTCTTTGGATGTCAGGGCCTGTTTGCTCGAAAACCTTTGACGAAGGATTGGAGGAAGGCAGATAGCTTAATCGTTTCTAGGGTCATGGGAAGGGTCAGCCTGTTTCCAGGCAACATTGGCCTGATGGATGAAGAGAGCTATCAGTTTTGCTTACAATGGATCTCCTTCTCCAGGGTGGATTACAGCTCATTCAACAAGAAGTATTTCTACATCTTGGGCAGAGCAAGCTGGTGCCTCTATTGAACAGATTTGTAGAGCGGCAACCTGGAATCAGCTAAGACGTTTATTAATCATTACCTGCTGGATCTACTCACCTTGCAAGATCAATCCTTTGGCAGGAGTGTGCGGCAGGCAGCCTTTCCCGGCCAGTAGAAGTAGTATCTCGCTTATCCTCTCAGTGGTATACTTAAGTTAGTTACCTGGTAACTTCTTTTCTAAACAGCCAAAAGGGCAGCATACAGGCATACAGGCTTCACTCCCTCAGGCTACATTATTTTTTATGTTCTCTTACCGTTTTACCAGTTGGTGCTTTGTCTTCGTTTTTCAGAGTTTCTTATAAACTACTGGTGTATGGAGGAGCTAACACTTTGGTGTATTCTGTTGGTCATGTGTTCTTACTTTGGGGCGGAGCCTTAATACCTCTATGGTAAGCTGCCATTTCAGATGTTTAAAAAAAGAAGTTACCAGATAACTAACTTTAGTTTATTTAATTATTAATGTGTTAAAGATCTTCCGAGCCTTACCTTCTGGAAAAAGCCAGTTGTTTGGCCATCACAGAATTTGTATAGTGACAGCCAAACAAGACCCCCATCTCTGTCTAAACAATATCATTTTAAATTGGTGGCATTCTACCCCCTCCCATTTTCCTAATATAAGCAGTGCAGCATTCTCTCCCCCTCCCCCAATTACAGGCAGTGTGGCATTCCTCCCCTCCATTCCCCATTATAAGCAGTGTGATATCCCCCTATTCCCTCATTATACACAGTGCGGTATTCACCCCCCCCCCCCCCCCCATTATAGGCAGGGTGGCATTCTTCCCCCTCCCACCCCACATTGTAGACAGTGCGGCACCCCCCCTCCAATTGCCTATTATAGGCAGTATGGAATTCTCTCCCTCCCATTACCCCATTTATAGGGAGTGCAGCATACTTCCCCCCTCCCCCAATTATAGGCAGTGTGACATTCACCCCCTCTCATCCCCATTATAGGCAATGTGGCATTCTCCCCCCTCCCATTCCCTCATTATAGGCAGTGTGGCATTCACCCCCCTCCCATCCCACATTATAGACAGTGTGGCATTCCCCCTTCAATTCCCTACTAAAGGCAGTGTGGCATCCTCACCCTCTCATTCCCCCATTATGGGTAGTGCAGCATTCTCTCCCCCTCTACTAATTATAGGCAGTGTGGCATTCTCCTCCCATTTCACATTATAGGCAAACCGACATTCCCTCTCCGATTATAGGCAGTGTGGCACCCCCCACTGATTAAAGTGTAAAAATAAGTAGGCCACATGCCTTGCAGCACTTTTAAAATAATATACCAGACCAGTAAGACAAGCACCTGTTGGTGTGCCCCTGACCACCACCATGCACCCCCTTTGGGGTTTTGTACATAAGGAACAAATGTTTGGGTAAAGCGTAGACCACAGCAGATCGGGTTGGGGTACAGCTTCGCTGAGTACCACTAGTTGGGAAACCCCTGATCTAGAGTGTTTATGTGGCTTTTAAATATATTATTATATTCTAAGTGTGCCATACACTCCACTTCGATCTTCATGACATGTGGGTAATCTCCAGTAGAGGGCGAACTTCTGCAGAGATGAATATGCAAAAAAGCCCCTCCCGGTCCATATATACCTGGAACCTCCCACCAATTCCCCAGTTCCTTCTCTGCAGGGAAGGCGACAAGACAGAAGATGAAGACTTCTTTACTTACAGGTAAGCCGGGCTCGCGCTCGGCCGTTTATTGTCCCTATTGCTGCCAGGACCCTTTCTAAATTGTCCCTATCTGAGCCTCCCAGCTTAGGCTGCGGGTCCTGGTGAAGGTAGGCAGCACCCTATGGGTGCGGAAAGAGCATTGCTCCACCGTGAGACCTCACTATGGGGTAGGAGGTTACCCAGGTTTTGGTGATCCTGGTGTGGGATACCCCGTCCCTCTATGCTTATGGCCGGATTCTGGCAGGGTTCCCCCCCTTCTGGGTCCCTTTCTCCCCTCCAGGGGGGGGGGTTGCCTGGCTGTTATTTCGGTTTCGTTCTCCTATGCCCCTGTGTGTGTGGGTGTGTGAGTTTCACTGTGTTGTGTGACGGAGGATGTTTTTCACTTCTGAGACCATATCTGGTGCTTTGATTTAGCCTGGGAGCTTCTCCCCCTCAGGCTGTGTTCAGGGAGGGCGCCCCCTTCTTTGGCACGATTCTATGGCTCAATGCTTGGGATCCGTGTTGCTGGGAGGGGGGGCATGGCCCGCCCCCCCCCCCTCTCTTCCGGTCTTTCTGCAAGGCACTTCTCGGGGGCCATTTTGGATTGCTGTTGCTGAGCTGCGCTCCTGGTGGTAAGGGCCGGATGGCCACTTCCTTAGCTTATGTGGGGGCCCCCACTGATTTGCGTGCATGTGTGTGTCTATATTGTTTTTTGGTTATCGCATGTCTGGAGCTAGGATATAGATACATAATTATATATAAATATATATATGTGTTATTGCCTTATATATAGGGGATTGCACTTATGATGCCTGTTTGTGTGTTACAGATTGCATTGTATTTGTGCATATTAAGGGGTTCCTCCTGGTCCTGGGGTCCCTAGTGTAAAATTGATCCCTCAAATCCTCCCACCGGGACTTTTAAGGGGCATCCGGGTTGCTTAGGCGTAAATTCCCTGCTGTCTTGCGACTGACCACAAAAATTACCATATGGAGGCTCCGCAGGATACTGGGCTCGGGCTCCCTACGGGACAATTGTGGGGTATCCCTTACGGGGGAGAATGTGCTGATCTGTATACCATGCGCACAAAAGGCCATAACGTGGCAGTCTGGTACCTCCCGCTTCATCGCCTTCCCCTCCCCGCCTTATCCGTACCCCAAGTGACATTGGTGCCAGCAGGGAGTCGCACTCTGATGTTTGGGCTAGGTTGGCCAGCATCGAGAAATTGATTTCTAGCTCGGTGGGCAAGAAGGCCCAGGCTAAAAGAAGACATTCATCGTCGGCCCAGCCCTTGTGGGATGTTGACGACGATTCCGTTGATTTGTCAGATTATTCCCCGTTAGAGGAGGGGGAATTGTATGAGGAAACAGAGGCTGACTATGTTCAGTCTGGGGATGCCGAGCAGGCACTGGGGATGCCGTAAATACGGCCACTTTTTTGTCACATCTATTGGAGGTGTTGGATATTGTACCGCCTGAGTCGCCCCCTCTCAAGAAAAGGAATTTTTTGGGGTCCGCAAGCCCCGTCTGGAATTTCCCTACCCAGGGTCACTTTGATGCACTGATCCTTAGAGAATGGGAGAGGCCCAGTCGGCTTCCTGGTGTTCCTAAGGGATGGGATAAGAAGTATCCTTTCCCGGTGGAGGCAGTTAAGCGCTGGTCTTCTCCTCCCGAGGTCGACGTGCCAGTTTTAGGTTTGACCAACTCTTCTGTGCTGAACACCCCTGACGCCACTTCCCTTAAGGATGGCGTGCCACGCATTTGCCAGCGTGGGCATCTGCCCTGGTGTTGCTTGCTACCAGGTCTCTTATCAGGGACTGGCTGAATGACGCTCAGTTTGATCCAGCTTGCGCTGAGTTCGCTACCCTTAAGAGATGTGAATTGTTCATGGATTTTGTCATGGCTGCTATGGAAGATTCTATTGTCATGTGTAGTAGGACTTCAGCCTTACTGGTGGCTATGCGCAGATCGGTCTGGCTCCGCCAGGGGGCGGCGGACATTGGGGCCAAGAAGTCGCTCCCAGCTCTTCCCTTCTTGGGTACGTGGCTGTTTGAAGATAAATTGGACGCTGTTGCTAAAGGAGGTAAGTTACCTCAGCGTCTGGGCCCGGGAGGTCACAGACAATTGGATCTTGGAAGTGGTCTCCTCTGGGTACAAACTGGAGTTCGAGTACTGGCTGCCCCCAAGATTCTTAAGGTCTCGGGTGCCCTCGGACCCTCAGGCTGCACAGGGGCTCCTGTTAGCAGTGAAAAACCTTCTGGACATGGGGGTTACATGCCCGGTGCCTCCGTTGGAAAGAGGCAAGGGTTACTCCATCCTTTTCACGGTTCCCAAAAAGGAGGGTTCGGTGAGACCCATTCTAGATCTCAAGGTTCTCAACAGGTTTATCAGAGCCAAAAAGTTCCGCATGGAGACTCTGCGCTCGGCTATCAATTCCCTTCACCAAACATTTTATGACATCCATAGACCTCAAACCTTCAGACTGACATCGGCGCCGAGAGTCTTCACCAAGGTCTTGGCGGGAATAATGGCTCTGCTCAGGGCATTCGCATTGTGCCTTATCTGGACGACCTGTTGATCTCAGCTTCTTCCCTCCGTCAGGCGGAGCTGGACACCCACCAGGTGGTGTCGACCCTGGAGAGGTTCGGGTGGGTGATCATCCGCACAAAGTCTTCTCTCTCTCCGTCTCGCGTGATTTCATTTCTGGGCATGAATCTGAATACCATTCTGGCCAGAGTGTTTCTGCCCCAGACCAAGGTGCAGGGGATTCAGGGTCTGATCCGCCTTCTTCTGGCCAATCCTTGTCCCTCTATCCGACAGGGGATGAAATGGTGGGCTTGATGGTATCCTCCTTCGAGGCGGTACCGTTTGCACAGTTTCACATGAGATCTCTTAACTTCACCTATTGACGCATTGGGACAGGTGTCCGCAGTCATTGGATCAACCTTTCAGGATGTCTCCCAGGGTTCGGCAGTCCCTTCGGTGGTGGCTGGAATCGAGCAACCTGTTGAAGGGCAGATCCTTTCTGGTCCCTTGTTGGGAGACGGTTACCACGGATGCCAGCCTGTTGGGCTGGGGAGGTTATTGGAAAAGTCATCAGTTCAGCAGGGTGTGGGTTCCTCAGGAGGCTCATACCCCCATCAATGTCTTGGAGCTCATAGCCATCCGACTGGTTCTGGCTCGGCTGACCTCACATTTATGGGGTCTACCGGTTCAGGTTCGTTCAGACAACCGAACGGCGGTAGCTTACATCAATCCCCAAGGAGGGACTCGCAGCAGGAGTGCCCTCAGGGAAGTCTCTCTGATCCTGCACTGGGCGGAGAGCAATGTTCCTTGCATTTCGGCAGTCTACATTCCAGGAGTGGAAAACACGGAGGCGGATTCCCTGAGCAGGGGATCCTCTCGCCAAGGAGAGTGGTCTCTCAACCCCGAGGTTTTTCTGGATGTTTGCCGCAAGTGGGGGACTCCGGAGGTGGATCTCTTTGCCTCGAGGCACAATCAAACTTCCGGCCTTTGTGTCTCTTTCTCAGGATCCTCTATCTCTGCAGTGGATGCCTTGTCACTGGCTTGGAAGGAGCTGGGTTTTCTGTACCTGTTTCCGCCCGTCTCCATGCTGGGCAAGGTAGTTCGCAAACTGGTTCTAGAAGGGGCACCAGCGATTCTGGTGGCTCCAAGGTGGCCAAGAAGGGTTTGGTACGCAGACGTGGTAAGGATGGCCGTAGATCAGTACCGGCTTCCCTTGTTGCCGGATCTGCTATCTCAGGGTCATCTACTTTACCCCAAGTTACAAACACTGGCTTTGACGGCTTGGCTGCTGAAACCTTCATCTTGAAGGGGGAAGGTTTGTCTGAGGCTGTTGTTCAGACCCTGATTAGGGCTAGGAAGCGGTCCTCTTCTGGCATTTACTATAGGACTTGGAGGTCCTGTATTGATTGGTGTGAGGCTAGGGCCTTGCCTTGCAGGGTGTTTTCGATACCCAGGATTTAGGAGTTTCTTCAGCATAATCTGGATCTTGGGTTCCAGCTTAGTACTTGAAAGGACAGGTTTCTGCTCTGTCGGTTTTCTTCCAGAGGTCTTTTGCCTTACACCCGCTGGTTAAGACCTTTTTCCAAAGGGTTGCACATGTGTGGCCCCTCGGAAGGCTGTGGTTCCTGTTTGGGATTTGAATTTGGTTCTTTCGGCTCTGCAGGGTCCTCCTTTTGAGCCGCTACAGGATATTGCTCTTTCAGTTCTCACTCAGAAGGTTGCTTTCTTGGTGGCTATTACCTCTGTTCGGCGTGTCTCTGAGTTGGCGGCTCTGTCGATTCAGGTCCCTTACTTTGAGAGACACCAGGATAAGGTGGTTTTTTGTTTTAAGCTGGATTTCCTTCCTAAGGTGGTGTCTGCTTTCCACCTCAATCAGGATATTGTTCTCCCTTCCTTGTGTCCTAAGCCTAACAATGATAAGGAGAGGGTTCTGCACAATTTGGATGTTGTTCGCTGTGTGAAGTACTATTTAGTGACTACTTCTTCCTTCCGCAAGACGGACGCTTTTTTCGTGGTTCCCTGCGAGCCCAGGAAAGGTTTGGCGCCTGATAAGTCTACAATTAGCAAATGGATTCGTCAGGCCATTGTTGGGGCCTATTCTGCTAAGGGGAGGACTCCCCCTTTTAGGGTCACTGCTCATTCTACTCGTGCAGTTGGTGCGTCCTGGGCTTTTCAGCACCAAGCTTCTGTTGAACAAGTTTGTAAGGCTGCTACTTGGAAAAAGTATGAACGGAAGACCAAGTTTTACAAGGTTGATGTGCGGGCTTCAGCTGATGCTGTTTTTGGCTGCAAGGTTCTGAAGGCTGCAGTGGTTTGAGTTGGTACATTCTTTACTGTTTCTGGTTCCCACCCATGACGGACACTGCTATTGGATGTCCCACATGTCATGAAGATCAAAGTGGAGTGTATGGCACACTTAGAATAATACCGTTTTGTGAGTACTCACCTTTAAAACGGGTATTATGAGTGTGCCATACACTCCACTTCGCCCCACCCTTTATTTTTCAGGTATTCTGGGGCTTTTATATGGTGAACCATTGGTTTTGATTGTTAAGGTTATAATTGGTTCTTCCTGGTCCCCTTACTTTTTTACACTGAGAAATTGGTGGGAGGTCCCAGGTATATATGGACCGGGAGGGGCTTTCTTTTTTGCATATTCATCTCTGCAGAAGTTCGCCCTCTACTGGAGATTACCCACGTCATGAAGATCGAAGTGGAGTGTATGGCACACTCATAATACGCGTTTTAAAGGTGAGTACTCACAAAACGGTATTTTTTGCACATACCACAAAGCTCCTTCAACTGACTTCTCCGGAAGTAGAAACAGGATTCTCGTGGGGGGGGGGGGGGGGGGGGGGGGGGGGCTGATATATGACTTTCCACAATAGGGATTGGGAAATCATTTTTTTCTGCCAGCAAACACTCTAGTGATAATCCCCCTGCTGAAGATGGATAGGTTTCTGGAAAATGGGCATAGGGGCCCCTAACCCTTTGCTTTTGGCTATGCTGGACCCCCATAGACCCTATGGGGGCTTAGCAGACAGAAGAAGTATGACTTTCTAATGGAAAGTTACTGAAGGTAATGGTTGAGGCAATCGCCAGGCAGAGCGAATTGTAATCCCTAGCACAATCTCTGCCCTTGTGCCATGTGACATCTCACTGGCTGCACCTCGTCCTACACATAACCTGATTTGGGGCATGCAGCATTTGCTCAGCCCTTTAGCCCCAGGAATCAGTAAGCACAAGGTCCATATGTAACAGCCATTTTTAATTCACAAATGACAACTGACTGCTGCTCAAGCCGCCATCATACTTCACTGAATAAAAACGTATAAAAATAACCCCCGGCCCCGCCAAGGTTTTTTTTTTTTTTTCTCTCTTTAAACCTAAAAAGAAGAAAACTTTGGTGGAGGGAGAAGGGTGACCAATAAGATCCACCTCCAGCAACACCCCCCCCCCCCCCCGCCCGCTTCCAGTTCAGGGATCTAACCGCAACCAATATTAAAAACAAAGATGGAGGGTTGAACTCCATTTCTAATGCATTACAGTTGGGGGACTTTTCCTTTCATCCCATTTTGAGCTATGGATGTGCCCAAATACAGTAAGAACAGGGGGGAAAAATTACCCGACATTCTAAGTGTTTGGCAGAGTTCTGCTTTAACCATTCAGATCATTTATATGAGCAGTCCATCCACAGCATACACTTTGCAATGCTATGAATCCCAAGCTCCAGCTATTAGGGGGTTCATTAAAAGAATAAGCTCCACCCATTAAAACTGACCCAATGAATAAAAATCCTTCAATGTGGTAAAAAATACAATCTTAAGATACAATATTCTGGTCTGTGTGTTGCTGCCCCCACCACTAACCCTGATCCCAGCCAACCACAGCAACTGGCAGTAGGTGGGGTTCTGAGCAGCCATTGTCCTTAGCAAGGGTAACCGTTTCCGACCACCACCCAGCAATACCCCATAATGAAGTCTATTGTCTCTCTAGGTGGCAGGATGGGCCATGTCTCTCATCCGGCTCATGCTGCCCCCTGCAGGAGAGCGGAGTAAGGCACTCTGTTGTGACTTCCATTGGCCAACAGAAACAGCACAGGGTGGGTCACGCTTCATCTGGGGCTTCCAAACTGGGTGCCGTCACTGATGAGTCCTGAGTGTAATAGGGGTGAAACAGTCTTTCCTGGCTGTACAGTCGCATGGCCAGGTATGTATGCAGTAGCAGTCCTGGAAAGCGGGAGGTGAAATAGCGGACAAAGTCATCGGGGACACTCCCCAGAGTCTCTTGCACTTCAGGCGGTAGCTCCCGGTAATGGTGTTTCTGAAAGAGAATAAATACAGAGCATCAAATGTTGCCGAACCCTCCACATGACGCAGCCTGCTGCCCCACTCTCTCCGGGTATTTCTCGCTCACCTTATTGCGTAATGCCCTAAGTAGGTCTCGCACAGAGCGTCCCTTGTAGCTCCGGAATTTCCGGAGATCTGGGGAACAAAACAGGAGAATTTCACTTTACAGGTCTAGACTGCAGAGACCACTTTAGCCGATAAGGTCAAACTCTGGAGGGCAAAGTCCCAAAAATGATACCTGTTTGTAAAGGGACAGTGATGTGCTCCCTCCAATCCAGTTTTACCACGTCTCTTCCACCCCTCTCAAGCCGCTTAATGATTGGACCATCTAGTGCTTCCTTTTCTATCCGGTCGCTAACGTCCTGCAGGATGGAAAGAGTCTTAATATTCAAGATGCCTCCACAACTCACCTCTGCTTTCTCAATACATCAAGTAACCAAAGGAATGAGGAAAAGCAGACACCATGGCATTTAACCCTTTCAGTGCTGGCCTGCCTAGAGATGTTGTCACCCTTTTGTTGCCAAGCAATTTAAGCATTTTGCATTATACATCTTTAAAGCAGAACAAAGCCACAGCATTTGACTTTGTTCCATGCTCCTGGGACATCCCAAATTGGGATGCACCGATATGTGAAACCCTTCAGTTCGCACAGTAAAATTCGCCTCTCCTCAGTCCAACAGCGCATGTGCAGGGGGCCTTGCATGCTGCCGGGGATGCTGCAGCGTGTGCTACCCATTGTAAAAAATCTGATTGGTTGAGAGCCCACACATGCGCCATTGGACTGAGGAGAGGTGAGTTATTAACGATGCCAAGGGGGGGTGGTGACACAGCGGGGAATCCCGATTCAGGATGCCCCCTGGAGAAAGGCAAGCGTCTGGCCCTGGAATCTATAAGACTGATTGTGTTTTAGCATTATATGTAATTTTTTTATAATTCTGCACTTTATCAACATTTTTGGGTGAAATATGTAAAAGTAAATGCTATATGAATTTTGTGGTTTATTTTAAATAGAAAATTCACAGAAAAATGTAATGTTTTCAAGAAAAACATATTGTGTGTAAAAGCCCCATTCCTCCTGGTTAACGATACATATGTGGTACCATTTTAAACCCCCACACCTGCCCAGGACACACCCCAGACAGAGATTTTAAAATTCAACTACTATACACACCTTGCAGTTAACCTGCAATAACTATAATGGGTTAAACTCCTAATTTTTTTTAAAAAGGCATGTGCCCCCCCGCTTTAGCAAAATCAGTCCGGGAAACAGCTGATGGACTAGGAGGCCCCTAGCCCTAAAGGCTACCAGCTCACATAGGCACCAGGTCTTTCCTGCACCACTCTGATCTTTGCGGATGCAGGTAATAGAGTGGGGGGGGGGGTATTGGTAAGTCATCAGCTTGCTGGCACCGCCTTTTGAGCTGGTTTAAGGGTCTCAAGGACCCCTTACTTGTACACTGGTTTCAGTGAAAAAACACACACGCTTGACATGTATATATATATTTTTTACACTACTTACCCCCTTCCATCACCATGTGCTGTCCCACGTTGTCCTATCTCCGCGGTCTTCAGCCATGTGTGCGTGGTGGAAGCTGGGCAGAGGATCTGTGTCCTCTGCCCCACTCCCGCTGCAGGGAGGGGCTTTTTATACCTGCAGAGTAAGAGGAAGTCAGCTCACTTTGCCGGGGTACAAGAAAACCCTCCCTGCAGCAGGGAGCCCACTGCCGAAGAATCTGTGTTCCCCAAGGATTGGAGGTCACCCTTTTGCGCTGGAACCTGGACGAAGGTACATTTTTTAAGCTCTAAAGGGGAGAAAACGTCAGCCACATGACATTTATGTGGCTGGCAATCAATGGCTGCCAATATGGCCACTAAATTTCACATAGCTGGTACCACTTAAAGAAGCAATTATAAGAGACCACAGGAAGACTTACCGGTAGTACCAGAAAATTACCTGAAAGAACTGGAGCTGCTTCTCCAGGCTCCAGAAAAATGGGTGCTTGAGGACAGCCTCAGCTGATGGGCGTTTCTGAGGGTCCTTGTCAATCATCTGCTCAATCAGATGATGAGCTACAAGGTCTTCTGTGATGACAGAAGCAAGTCCAATGTTACTACTGGGGCAGTTCAGCCCAATGGCTAACAATCTTATCCATGATCCTTTACCCAACACTTACCATGGCTCTCCAGGCCCAGACAGTCCAGACTGTATGCTCCCAGAAGAATGTTGGCTTGCCGCTGCAGGGACTTGCCAAACGGGTGCTTTCCCTCCGACACTACGTAGTAGAAGACGCAGCCAGCGGAGAAGATGTCCACAGTGTAAGTCTGGAATAGTGAGGGTGGAACATTTAAAATAAAGACCTCAGAATACAAAGAACCACACCCACCTTGACCCCACTGAAGATTTTTGTAAGGCTCGACATTAGACCATCACCCCAAACCCAGAGCACTGACCTAATCACCTTAAATGTATCACAATTATGATATTAATGACAGAAGAGGCAGAGGCACTCACAGGGTTCTCTTTAAAGTCTTCACACAATATTTCTGGGGCGATCCATCCTTCAGTGCCAGGAACCCCCGATCTGCGGCTGAAGCTGTGTCTACCCACTGCCAGTTTCTTACACAATCCAAAGTCGGAGATCATGGCCTTCACTTTGCCGTGAGCATTAGGCATGGAGATAAGGATGTTGTGAGGCTTCAGGTCTCTGTGCACTATGGGGTCAACACAAGATCACAATTAAATATGGGCAAAGACAACACCAGCTCTCAAACGAAGGACTGTAAATCAGCCACAATTGTTACTGGGCTTTTGGATTTGATTTACCAATATTAAGTGAGTGAAGATACGCCAGGCCTGATGTTGTCTGCTCTAGGAGGGTGATTGGTTCCAGGCCGTGCCTATCAAAGTCCTTCTCCTCTACATACTATAACAAGGACATAGGAACGATTAGAAAAGGCTACCACTGGTCTAGCAACGATACACACATATCATTCTGTAACCTCTGACCTCCTGCAGTGTGGCTGCACACAGCTCAATGGCTATGTACTGGAACTGGCGATCCTTCTCCGTGCAGAAATAGCGGATCACATTGGGATTCTCATCAGACTCTCTCAGCAGCTGAACTTCTCGATCTGCAAAACTGAAACACTCTGGCAGAATTCTCTTCACTGCCACGTCCCTGTTATCAAAGCGCCCCCTGCAGAGAAAAAAAAAATGAAATTGCTGCAGACATTATCAGCACTTCAACGTCATGGCCCCAGAAGAGGGTCGCTATACCCACCTGTAGACAATGGTTCCCTCTGCACCGTGGCCGAGGACGTCACGAGGATCGAATGAGATCTTTCCAACCGTCACTGTCCTGTCTTCCTCTTTAAAAAAAAAAAAAAGAAGAACAAGAAGAGGTGTAAATACTTCCAAACTGACAGGAAGTTTATGAATGACCAGGTCCAGCCATCACACAGACCAAGTCCTATAAGCATTCAGCCCTATTGATCACAGAGGGAACCCTCATTGCATCACACAAAGTCTTATGTCCAACTGTCAGACCACCCCACCAGCCAGAGAGACATGCCTTACTAGACCTCCCAGAGGGAAAAAATAATCATCAAAGCCATCTTCTGTTGGCAACGTAAGCTCTTTTTTTTTCTTTTTATAGAGCCCCCCCCCCCCCCCCCCAAATCATAGATAAAACATGGCCTCGATTGAGAGCCAGGTGCGAAAACTCCAAATTTTTAGGAGAGAAAACTGCCATTCACTTTCATTGTCTACCTAGGGGTCGATTCAACAACATTTTCACCGAATCAGCCCCAAGCTAGACAATGAAAGCGAATGGCAGTTTACTCTCATTCAGCAGTTTTACGGCTATGAGTCTTTAAAAAGAGGACTCAGTCCTACCTTGGCAGTCTCTTTATTGGACCTGCTGATGGTCATAACACATATGCAATCATTTCCAGCAGACCTACCTTGCTCCTCTTGATCAGCGGAGGCTATACTGCCAACTTCAGATGTGGACAGGTT
Source organism: Gastrophryne carolinensis (assembly GCA_027917425.1). NCBI lineage: Eukaryota > Metazoa > Chordata > Amphibia > Anura > Microhylidae > Gastrophryne > Gastrophryne carolinensis. The sequence goes on from CM051243.1 coordinate 82,665,631, forward strand.
GGAGTGAAGCGAGTGGTTGGAGGCTTTGGGGGACATATTGGGTGTGCTGTTAGCTGAACTCTCATGTGTGCCAGCAATATCCAGGTAATCACCATCAGATGTCTCAATGGGTGACTGAAAGGTGACCTGCTGCATCTGAAGAAGTTGAATCTTCTCCTCCAGCTGCTTCTGAAACTGCTGATGCTGCAATTGCTGCTGCTGTTGGACCGTCTGCAACAGAATAGCATAGGATTGAAGCAGCTGATGATTGCGGCGTTCATGGGTTCCTTTAAACTACCACACTTACCTTAGGATAAGTGATAACAAAAGCCACCCATCCCGCTAGAAGAAAGGTGCTGAGGATGATGGTGGCCAGGTCCTTCAGCATTGAGTCCACTGGAGCTTCTGCCTTGGGCTGAAAAGGTTTAGACATGTCGGAGATCTCCTGGGTGTAAGAAGGAGGCAGCTGCTCGGGGGCGTCATCCACCATCTCTATGACCTCCTGCTGGACAACATTGATGGCCAAAAATTAAAAACAGAATAACTCTAATGGACCAACAGACTATATGGCACAGACTGGCATTATCAGAATGCAGCATTGTCTTTAAAGTAGACTTGTCATAAAAGCACCAAGGTGAAGGATGAAATGCTTAGCCTAATGGCGGCCATGTTGAAAAGAAGACTCCATTTTGTATTCTATAATCTGATATTATACTTAGTTATATAGATATACATGTGATATGTTAAGTTCTGGGCATAAAGCTAACAGACGTTTTAGTGTGTAGGAATGTCCTTCTCTCAGTGATTTATCTAGATGTAGGTCACGGGAATCCCTTGAACTTCATTATCAGCAAATGTATAGGAAAATAGTTCACGTAGGAACCACAAGATTTATTTCCAGCTTCCCTTGTGTGAAGGTTTTTAGTTATGTTACAAAGGTGGGGGCTAAATACTCCTTTTTGTGTGTGACATTCTGTATAAATATGCATTCATTTCTGAATAAACTTAGATCAGTCTTTGAACCGTACCTAGTGTACAAGCTCGTGGTTCTTAGTATCTGATCTCAAGCAGCTGCTGACGGAACACTGACAGACCTTGGGCGAGGGAGGCCAGACAACCCTTAGAAACCAACACAAGGAGGCTGCCATTATTGAAATGCCAGTTGTGTGGCTGACAAGGAGCTGCACCCACCATACCAGTGATTAGGGAGACATATGCCACAGCTACTTACTTGCAAACCTAATCGTGTAACATTCTTTAGAAGAAAAGGAATCCCTCCCCCCCCATAAAAGCTCATAAGAGGGCCTCTTCAAAATGGTCATGTGGCAGTCCCAACACAACCTGCATCCTGACAGATTCACTTCAGTAAGGAAAAATGACCCTGTAAATGCAGCAAAATCTGTGACGTCCCCCCTTCCCATTCCAACAGCACTCACCTCATTATAGAAGCCCTTGTCCCGCACAGACCCTATGACATTCTCCTCACCACGAGGTAGGGTGGATGGAAAGGTATCCAGGAGTTTGGTTGGGGCAGCCAGGGGGATTTCATGGTGTCCTGGAAAAAAAGTAAAAGGAATACTTGAGTAGTGCCCAGCAAAGTTACATGAAGTAAATCTCTGTAAAAAAAAAAAAAGCATTGTTGGAATTACGCAAATCACAGTTAAAATCTAAAGACTGAACTACAACAAGCAAAGGTCACTGGTCTATACGACAATATGACTAGTTCTTTAATAGCATGGAGAAGTCTCTTTAATATCTCTTTAATAATGAATCAGGCGGCACATGCTGAATCGACAACCATGGTGCTCCTCTTAAAGTGGACCATCACCCTCCCGTGATCGGCCCGGGAATCTATAAGATTCCCGGGCCGATCACCTCCCTCCCCGCGGGACATCCGAGATCGGGATGTCCCGCGGGGTGAAACCCCCCCGATCACCCGAAAAACTCACCTCTCCCCACGCTGACGGACAAGCGTTTTGACAGCCGCGGACAAGCGGCTCCTCCGCCGCCGCCTCCTCCCTCGCCCACGACGGCCGTCTGTGAATGGCCGGCGCGCGCGCGTCAAGAGTGGCGAGCGGGAGGCGGCGGCGGAGGAGCCGCTTGTCCGCGGCTGTCAAAACGCTTGTCCGTCGGCGCTGGGAGAGGTGAGTTTTTCAGGTGATCGGGGGGGGGTTTCACACAGCGGGGCACCCCAATCGGGGGTGCCCCACCGAAGTGGACCAAGACCCAGGATAGTCAAAATCCTGGGTGTTGCTCCTCTTAAACACTCGTACCAGTCACCCAACACTTTGGACTTTTACCAGAACTTGTCCGAAATAATCGCTTTGCTCATAGTTTTTTTTGCGACTTTATTCAATCCACTTCAAGTTTAAGAGTATGAAATAAAATTCTACAGTAATGGATCGATTCTTATGGCATATTAATTCTCATTCTACCATTGCCGAGAGAAAATAAAACAAGAAATAACCCATTGCTAAAAGTTTAACTTGCTTTAATTAAACAAATGCGCACTCACAGAAATGCCACATGAATAAAAGCATATACAGCATTAAAACCAATCCAGTTACTCCTCACTCCCTGTGGCCACCAGAGATCTGTGAGCTCTCAATTAGAAGATTAAAGTTCTCACCCTCACGGGCACAAGTGTTAAAGAGTTGGTTGTCGATTCAGCCCGATTCAATTTTAAAGAGATACTGACTGCTCCATGCTATTAGAAAGAGATAAAGTTGCATGAAGACCCTCAACATCTGGTTACTGGACATGGGACTGTGACAGTAGCAATAACCACAAATGGTGATGGAAGCAAACAAGCCCTCGGGAAGTTTGCCGGCAGGGTCAGCTCCAGGTTGATGCGGGCCCTTGGATAAGAGCGTGTCATTAGTCCTTATGCAGGTTTCTTAAACATGTCTTTTGCACCGATCGCCCTCCAAAAGTCACTGCCTTCCCCACTGACACAGATAGTCTTCATAGTTTCCTGCCACCAATCGCCCTCCTGTCCTTGCTGCTTTCTCCAGTACTGCAGAACATTTGTAATACCCAAGCCCAGGTAGGAGCCTGAAGATGCCTGGGGCCTAGGCTTTTTCTGGAGACAGTGCTGGCTGACAAACTTAAAGGATAAGTCCACTTTTGATGGAATTTTTGAAAGGTGTATATTTTTTGTGCCTAACGGATGTGCTCAATGTGCTAATCTGATCTATTTGTTTCTATGTTAGTAAATGTGTATTTTATGGAAGCCGTTTTCACTACCTGCAATCTGTTGCTATTGGCAACGTACACCAAGTCTGCACACCGAGAACTAGTGAGTCCTGTACACACAGAAAACTGCTGCCATGGCAACTGCTGAGGTGAGGGAGCTCACTCAACCTCATACATGCCCAGCAGTGGTGTTCTGTGCAATCTGTTGCCATTGGCAATGTACACCAAGGCTACACTATCCGCTGATAGCGACAGATGAAAACTGCTTCCATAAAACACACATTTGCTAACATTAAACGCTAGATCAGCTCAGTACCTTTAAGACATCATTCTGCCACACAAAAATATACACTTTCAAAACTTAAATCAAAAGTGGACTTACCCTATAAATGTCCCACTTTGCTGACATTCATGGGAAGACTGGTTCATTTGCAATTGGGGCCCTGCTCCGGCTCATTGGCTGAATGGCGGTAGTGCAGTGCATAGACTGCACATTTTGTATAGTCCTTGATATCGATATATGAAGGGAAAACTCTGTCTATCCCCCTTGTACAGATTGTGTAACTGTAAGTGATGACCATTTAACTATTTACTGTGCTTAAAAACATCTACTTATTTTAATCACACAATTAAAATGAGAAGACAAACATCACGTGTGTCATGATTCCTTTTGTATGTGTATAGATTGACTGAAAGTTGTACTTTAAGTGTATGACCAGGTGGCAGGGCTACACTTACTTACACACTGAGGAGAAGTAGAAAATGCTTGCTTAAAAGCCCTTGAATAAGCCACACCCAAAAGTGGTCAGTTTAAGTGTCCCACTTTTGAGCCCCCCCATAAATGATCAGTTTAACACTACGTCGTCACTGGGGGAAGCAGCTGCAATACTAAAAGTAGACACCAGAGGGCAGAGCTCCTACCTATTAACAACCACTGGTTTTTCCAGTAATTCAGCTTGTCCTTCCCCTTTGGCTTCAGATCAGTGCTGGGCGTGAACTCACACTCGCTGGTGTCCTCGATCCTCACACCGCCAGATTTTGGACCATCGAGCAAAGGAATGGCTCTCCCTCTGGGCTGAAGAGAAGAGAACCTGTCACTGTATCTATATTATATATAGCATTGCCATGGAGACCTTAACCGGACCTTCACCAGGATTTATTGAAAAGCCCAAACCCTTATAAAACGATTCCCCAGCATCTAAAATTAATATATTTTACGTTTTTAGTCACTTATTATTCTTTCCCTCACCGGGCTGCAAACCTCGTTTAGGACTTTAGGATATGGGGGCCGCCATCTTGACATCTGCCTGATGTTCCATGAGCCGCCATCTTGGATGTATAAAGGCTCATAACATTCAGTAGATGCAGTTAGGATGCTTTTTAATGTGAGCAATCTGTATGTGCAGGGTGTGGGAAACATATAAGATAGACTCTTATTCAGGGTGAAGGTCCGCTTTAAGATAGTAGGCTGCCAAAGTGCCTGGATACATAACTAAATGGCAGGAAGAACTAGGGGATCAGCTGGAGGTTAAGGACTGGGTGGCAATGTGGAGTAGTGGGAATACTTCAGTGCTGGCAGTTGAGGTTAATGTGAAAGTTATGTTGCATTGGTATTTGGTCCCTGAAACGATAGCTTGGAATGTTCCAGGCTATTCAGGCAGTTGCTTTCGGGGTCTTTCAAGCCTATTTGGTGGGACTGTAGGAGCGTGATGAACTTTTGGAAGGTCTAATGTAATTGGGAGGCACGTGGCAAAGGATAGCTTTGCTGAACAAAGCGGTGAAAGGTTGCGGGGTCATCCATGGGAAATTGTTACATTATTTGCTAACAGCAGCCATAGCTAAGGCCAGGAAGTCCTCAATTCTCCGCTTTAGGGAGGTTAAGAATAGGGTTAGGGCATGTATGGCTATGGAAAAGCTTTCGGCAATGGAGGACAATCTTGGGACGTTTAAACAATCTTGGATGCCGTGGGTCAACAACTATCACCTGGGGGAACTTTGATAAAGCGCTGTTGGTGTATTCGGTAGAGATTTAGTATGCTGGAAACAGAGAGAAGCGCGTTTCCTTGGATTGCGGTGGTGATGGGGAGAGAGGTCAGAGCGGGCTTTGGAGGGTTTATCCCCGCTCCTTTTTTTGTTCTTTTCTGTCTTTTTCTCTTCTTCGTCGGATGGTCTGGGCAGCAGCACTAAGTTAGTTGTAGTACCTAAAAACATTAAGTCCTTGGGTATTTGCGCGAGTTTTTCTTTTATGTGGAATGTGACTAGGCAATAAGAATTAGGAGGCGGAGGGGGCTTTTTGTGAAACATACCTTGGGCGTTTGGATATTGTAAGTTGAGATGTTTGACACGTCATTTATATACATTTTGAGAATTGTATTGTTTGATGTACCATGTGTTTAGGATAGTAGGATGTGGAGGAGGCTTGTAGCACCTCTGAAGTAACAGGATACAAAGAGAGAAAGCCACTGGCTGAAAGAAACAAATTAGCCAAGATAAACTCACCACAACAGTAACCCCTTCATGTACCAAAGATGAGGAGGCATAGAGGCTAGCGGAGTACTTGCCCACATAGAGCGTTGGCCTGAGAAAAAAAGAAAAGGCATCACGACATTGAGCCACCATACTGCAGTAATGGTGGGAAGCCAAGGCTCCACCCTCTGTGTACTCACATCAGCTGACTCTTGGTCTCTGTCTCCCTGGGGAAGGGATACTTCCATTTTGTTATCCTGCCGACCTCACCGGACATAAAAGTGAGATAACGCAAGGTCTCCACCCCAACATTAGTGTGAAGGACTTTTCGGAGGCCCTCCCTCTGCCAGATGTACAAGGCCACCACAGGGGAGCCATAATTCTGAATCCAGAGGACGTCTCCGGAATCGCTGTCCACTGTCACCACCAGTCCATCCCCATTAGAAACAAAGTGCGACATTTCTGAAATTGACAAAGATAGGATTAGAATCCAGAAACAAGAGACAACCCCCTGTGACTACAAGAAAGGAAGACTGACTGTAGTCTGTGCCCTTGTCTGGCAGGGTGGCAGCGTAGTCATAGTAAGTGGCATTCCAGCGCAACTCCTTGTTCCTGGTGTCATACATGGTGATCGTATATTCTGAAACAAATTGAGAAATGTTACATCAGCACCACAACCAAACCAGAGGAGGGTTTAGGATTGGCTGGTGGGTTATCTCATAAGCGCTCACCTGTCCTGCCCAGGTAGAGCAGTGAGGTGGAGGGACAGAGGCTCTCAGCAAAGGTTGAGGTCAACGTCTGCTGCTTCTCCCCCGTCTCCAGATCCACAACGTACCACGCATCTTGCTTCTTCCCTGTGGAGGATGCCGCAGCTTAGGTTATTGGCATATCAGCCAGCAAAACTCCAACAAATACATAATGATGGCAGCACTGAGATCAAAACTGAGGCCCAGGCTACAGGACACCATGGCTCCCTGGTGGCATCCCAAGGGGTCTTAGTGGGGATTGCTCTGGGCTCCTCCACCCACACTGCCCCCAGCTTGGCCCTCACTTACCCATATAGAGGATGCCATCTGAGCTCCGACACGGCGACGCTTGCACCAGCTCCTGGATTGTGAATGGCAGTTTCTAGAGCGAAAAAAAAAAGTCAATAGTTCAGCATGCAGGTAATCATGGCCGTCTGCCAACTCACCCCAGTGCTGTGGCCCCAGCCTCCTGGAGGCAGCAAGAAACCAGTTCTGCTACTTGTTAGGAGCACCCCTGCCTCCTGGGTATTTTATTTGTAGAATCACTGATGAAATAATCTTATGAGGAATAGATCTGTGCTCAGTAATAGAGCACTGGCTACAAAGTCAGCATATGGCAGCCATTCCTGCATGATAAAGATGCTTACCGTCAGGCCCTCGCTGTGTTTACTGCCCAGTGTGTAGAGGCTTCCGTCATTCGGATCAGGGAGGAAGGCCGGTCTGCAAAGAAAGGATGAGATGAGACTACAGGAGACTATGAGACCATTCTTTGGCTAACACCATACAAACTAGCACATGAGCAGGACTCACAAATTTGTGTGATGATGGCCATCATCCCTGTCTCCCATACCCAGGATTTCCTCCAGAACCTGAGCTGATGTTGCAAAGGGAACATGAAATCAGTTTGGGGGGGTTACCCCGGGCACCAGACAGGAGCTGGGCGCTTATTTATGGGGGCCATAATCTGTGGTATGACAGCACAAAAACTATTATACTGCACAAAAAAAAAAAAAAAAAAAAAAATAGGATATCCAATGGTAACCCTTAACGTGGAACAAAACCCAGTGTGGCTGGCCCCGGAATTTAAAAGATTCTAGGACCGGCCTCTGGCCCTCCCCCTGGGGCATCCTGAATAGGGATGCCCCACAATGTGAACAGCATACCTGTCCCATGGCCAGCATCACATGTGTGGGAGCAAATGGCTCTGCCCTTCTGCAATAGGAGCACAAGTGGCTGGATCCCCACATCTTTGAGCTGCTGGTTATGCAGCCGCTTGTGCTCCTATTGCAGAAGGGCAGAGCCATTTGCCAAATGACAAAGGAGGGGACCAGGAAAAGGTGAGCGGTTACTGGTGAACTGGGAGGTGTCACACAGAGGGATGCCCCGAGGGGCATGAAACATATCCGGGGACAGTCAAAATCCCAGGTTTTGCTCCGTTTTAAAGTTTCCATAACATCTTTTTATTACTTATATTTGCACAAGCAGTGGAGTAAAAAAATGTATTAAAAAAAATAATAATGGGGAACCAGGAAGAAAATTTGGATTTAAAGTGATCCAAAACTCAAAACATGACTTTATTTACCTTTTAATACTCGCCTCTCGGGGATTACAGTCTGGGATGCATGTACGTGTTTTTTAGGAAGCCAAAATTGGGCATTAAGCCTTTTATGAGGGACAGGAAAAAGCTGTTAAAGTGCACCAAAACCCAGGATTTTGGTCCTTTCCCCCCCTGTGTGAAACCCCCCAGATCTCCAAAGCCAACTCACCTCTTCCCTGGTCCTACGGCGCATGCTCGTCCAATCAGTGCGCTTGGATCCGCTAAAAGTCACATTGCTAAAGCCTTCGTCTAAGGCAAGCGGCTCTGAGCGCAGCAACGGCTGCATCCCCTTCTATTCTCTAAGAGGGAGTGTGCCCACGCCGGCCATTCACAAATGCCTGGCAGCGGCACGCGTCCTGCTAGAGGGATAGCGGGGATGCGGCCGAGGCTCGTGCATGCGCTATTTGACCAGGAAAGAAGTTAAGTGTATTCACACAGTGGGGGCATCCCGATTTTGGATGTCCCAGAAATTGATTCCCGGGCCAACCGCTCTGGGTTTTGGTCCACTTTAAGCATGTCTCCTACTGTATGAGCTGTGGATTCTGTGAGTGCAGCTATTGACTATGCCCTGATAGGAAAAAAGTCTCTCCAATGAAGGGCTCATTGATGAACATCATGCAGGTGCAACAACGGACCTTAAAACGGACCTTTACCCTGAATAAGAGCATATCTTATATGTTTCCCCTACCATGTATAGATTGCCCACATTAAAAATCATCCTACCTGTATCTAGTGCATTGTCTGAGTCTAAACATCCAAGATGGTGGCCCATGGAGTCTCAGGCTGCCGGCCAGGAAGTGCATTCTGACTGTGCTGCTATGCATTCTGGGATTGCTGACCTTCTCCTGCTCTGTCTGTGCAAAACACAGCTATGACCCCGCCCCTGTACTTTTGCCCCCCTATAGTCTTTTCACTATATGATGCTTTTGAGGCAAGATGGCAGTGCCCATATCCTAGAGCCCTGAACAGAGTTGCAGGCCAGTGGAGGAAAGAATATTAAGTGACTAAACATAAAATATATAAATTTCAGATGCTGGGGAATAGTTTTTTTAAAAGTCTGGGCTTTTCATTAAAGGACGCTGAAGGTCCGGTTTGAACTACAAATTATTGAGAAGTGGGCAAAAGAGGTGGAAATCTGAGAAAATGAATGTAAAACGGATTTTTGTTTTGAATACAAGACTTTCATTAGGCTTGAATTCTCGCTTTGTTCTGTTCTGTTGTGTACTAATCCTAAATATAATTTTAAATAACTTCTTTTGCTCTAGTATGGCTAATATAAACTCCTGTCTCCTACGGGCAATGTGCTCTCCTGGCTTCTGTTGTCATCTGTACATGCGCCACCATTTTGTTGGTTATAACCCGCATTTGCATGCTTGAGGTGTTGCTTTTGGTCACTGCCCATGTGCGGTGCCATTTTTTGGGTTATACCCACAAGCACTCGAGGTGTATGGGAAGTGACACTGCAGTATGGGGCGGGAGAGAGACAGCACTTCGCTGATGGGGGGGGGGGGGGGGGGGGGGCGCATTTAGCTGTTCAGCAGGTAATTTAAACTGAGGTATTGTGTGATAATCTGTAGTAACAGAATCAGCTGTAGTAACAGAATCATCTCAAGCAGGTAAGATTGACATGAACTTCTACGGATTGTAGTTTCTATGGAGACTTTTGTTAAATGGAATTTTTATATAGAGTAGCAGCCATCCTTTTGTTTTCTACTGTGTTGCACTGTGAGCTGAGCTCCTCCACTATATTGGTTTATAGCAGATTGAGACAACATTTATACATTTATACATTTTGTCCCCTTTGTATTACAAGTGTTGGTTGGTTTTTCATGGACTTTATTAAAGACTCCAGAGTCGGGCAATGCCATGGGAGAGATTTGCCCGGAACTGTGCTTTCGGGTTCCATCTGATGGGTGGGTGTGGCCTGTGTACGATCATGTCCTATTGGAAACAATAGGGGCCTCTGTACACCAGGAACGCCCATGTACAGAGGCCCTGTCTCGCCTCCGAGCGCACTGCGGTGTCAGCGTCTGCAGCCTCGCGCCGGCGGGCCGCGCCCCCCCTTGCTGTGTCAGCATCAGATGACGGCGGCCAGGTCATCGGGGGGGGGGGGGGGGGGGGCGTGGCCTGCGGACGTGGGGGTAGACGTCATTTGCGTCCACACACACCTGGCTGCAATTGACGCCGTGCGCGCCTGGGGGCTGGACAGGTGAAAAGGCCGATTGTTACACAGGCTCCATTACCCCAATTAGAAGCCGTGGGCGCACGGCGGAACGCGTGGGGCAGCCACAGGCCCCCGGGATATCTGCTGTCGGTAGTATACATTTCTTTTTATGTTTGATTAATTTATGCTTAAGCATGGTCTGAGCGCACATTATCTTACCTCCCTTCCCTCTTGTGTTTGGTTAAGCTGCAATGATTTCCACATACTAACTAAAGATTAGCCTCAAATTATTTATAGCAGCATTTGCCTTTTCTTATTGGGGGAGTGGATTCCTTATGTGTAATCCAGCATAACTCTATATAAGAGCTTGATATTATTACTATTATTGGTTCACAGTATTGATTCTTTTGTATTATTGTATCATTGGTTTAATTAGGGTTGTCACACATTTTCTTAGTAGATTAGGATATGGGTATATCCATTTGTATATAATATCTTGCCACATTTTTCACAGTTTTCATTTCCTTTGTTTCTTTATTAACTAGGACATATAATTAATATTTGTCACATTTTTAGGTTAGACTTAGGATATATTTTTCTACACAAGGCACATTGCCACATTGTATATAGGTATTTATATTGATGCACTATGTATTTTGGTTGTTTGTATATAACTCAGTTAAATCACATTAATTATATTACTGCGCACTGATTTGATCCTTGTTTTGCTGGTTTAGTCATTGATCATCAGGGGGCGCCAGTAGTCCGTGCAATTATTTGTATATAGTTGTAGATACATATTAATTTTTGAGATTCAATATTGACTCTTGATTATATTTATTTACTCACCGGCCTGACAGTGAGCAGATCCTGGGGACCCACCCACTTTCTTTTTAATTCTGTCTTGTCTCTATATGTGTGTATTTGTTTTTTATTGTGTATATAGCATTTCTAATAAATTTTTCACATCATTTTTCATATACCAGTGTGAGTGCCCATTATTAGATCCCTCCTTGTATTGGATTGCATGTACAGAGGCCCGTATTGTTTTCAATAGGACCTGATCCTACACAGGTCCCACCCACTCATCAGCTAGAACCTGGAAGCGCAGTTCCCAACTGTGCCAACCAGCAGCAAGATAAGCTGATCTTCTATTCTCCCCTGCCACTGCCTGGCCCTGGAATCTCTAGGAAAAGTATTTAATAAAAATTGTTTTTTATTCTGAACCAAATTTATTTTGGACTAATTTAGAGTCCAAATAAGAAATTTTGTGTCAGGACAGCAAGTGTTATTAGTGTGAGATCAGAGCGATTGGGGGGGACTTACTCTTCCACGTGTGTGGGGACCTGCAGCACCGGATCTGCCAAGAGGAGAGAAAGCAAATGTTAGAGGATTCAACATCCAGAATAAGTTCCAGGATTGCCACAAAACGACCAATCAGACTCTGCCCACACACCATGTGATCCCAGGCCAGTCACTTACCTTCCTTTAACGTCCATTTGATGGTGCCGGTTCTCTTGCTGACAGCGTGCAGGTTGCCATCCAGCGTGGAAACAAAGAGCAGTGTTTCCGGTAGCCCCACAGAACTTGCCCTGCTGCCACCCTGAAGGCAAACAAAGGGTTAAAAGTAATAAAACAATCATATGATGCCCCTGTGGCTCTGGAGAGGTCGAGGTCTTTAAGCAGTGGAGCCCCAACCAGTGCCCACAGCATTGACCAAGTCTTGCCGATCGTCCATTGCTGCAGCACCCGGCTATACCAGTTCTCCCTTATAATGTGCCCTAACTAGCAACCAATCACATCAAGCAGGTAGCATATGCACTACAAGTCCTAGCACTCCCTGCCCCCTGATCTCATGCTGCTGTCCCCAGTGTTGACACATAGGGCGTGAGAGGAACACACAGTCAGACACGTGTCGGCAGTAAACAGTCTCATGTCTTTCGAGGTTTCAGTCTTTGGCCAGAAATAGTGCGGGGAGCTTGTGTTTGTGTTGTTTCCTGTGAAAGGAGCTCATCACCTGCTGTGTGTACTCCACACTGAGAGACACAACCGCCACTCGCACCACCTGCACTGTGTAACCCTTCCCTGCCCACACACACACACCACCTGCACTGTGTAACCCTTCCCTGCCCACACACACACACCACCTGCACTGTGTAACCCTTCCCTGCCCACACACACACACACCACCTGCACTGTGTAACCCTTCCCTGCCCCCACACACACACACACACACACACACACACCACCTGCACTGTGTAACCCTTCCCTGCCCACACACACACACACACACACACACACACACCACCTGCACTGTGTAACCCTTCCCTGCCCACACACACACACCACCTGCACTGTGTAACCCTTCCCTGCCCACACACACACACACGCCACCTGCACTGTGTAACCCTTCCCTGCCCACACACACACACACACACCACCTGCACTGTGTAACCCTTCCCTGCCCACACACACACACACACCACCTGCACTGTGTAACCCTTCCCTGCCCACACACACACACACACCACCT
>CM051243.1:82680810-82685810 GCA_027917425.1 Gastrophryne carolinensis
TGTGTCACACACACACACACACACACAGGTAGGTGTCACACACACACACACACACACACAGGTAGGTGTCACACACACACACACACACACACACAGGTAGGTGTCACACACACACACACACACACACAGGTAGGTGTCACACACACACACAGGTAGGTGTCACACACACACACACACACAGGTAGGTGTCACACACACACACACACACAGGTAGGTGTCACACACACACACACACACACACAGGTAGGTGTCACACACACACACAGGTAGGTGTCACACACACACACACACAGGTAGGCGTCACACACACACACACACACAGGTAGGCGTCACACACACACACACACACACACACACACAGGTAGGTGTCACACACACACACACACACAGGTAGGTGTCACACACACACAGGTAGGTGTCACACACACACACACACACAGGTAGGTGTCACACACACACACAGGTAGGTGTCACACACACACAGGTAGGTGTCACACACACACATACACACACACAGGTAGGTGACACACACACAGGTAGGTGACACACACACAGGTAGGTGACACACACACACACACACACAGGTAGGTGTCACACACACACACACAGGAAGGTGTCACACACACACACACACACAGGTAGGTGTCACACACACACACACACAGGTAGGTGTCACACACACACACACAGGTAGGTGTCACACACACAGGTAGGTGTCACACACACACACACACAGGTAGGTGTCACACACACACACACAGGTAGGTGTCACACACACACACACAGGTAGGTGTCACACACACACAGGTAGGTGTCACACACACACAGGTAGGTGTCACACACACACAGGTAGGTGTCACACACACACAGGTAGGTGTCACACACACAGGTAGGTGTCACACACACAGGTAGGTGTCACACACACAGGTAGGTGTCACACACACACACACACAGGTAGGTGTCACACACACACAGGTAGGTGTCACACACACACAGGTAGGTGTCACACACACACACACACACACAGGTAGGTGTCACACACACACACAGGTAGGTGTCACACACACACAGGTAGGTGTCACACACACACATACACACACACAGGTAGGTGACACACACACAGGTAGGTGACACACACACAGGTAGGTGACACACACACAGGTAGGTGACACACACACACACACACACAGGTAGGTGACACACACACACACACAGGTAGGTGTCACACACACACACACAGGAAGGTGTCACACACACACACACAGGTAGGTGTCACACACACACACACACAGGTAGGTGTCACACACACACACAGGTAGGTGTCACACACACACACACAGGTAGGTGTCACACACACACACACAGGTAGGTGTCACACACACACACACAGGTAGGTGTCACACACACACACACAGGTAGGTGTCACACACACACACACAGGTAGGTGTCACACACACACACACAGGTAGGTGTCACACACACACACACAGGTAGGTGTCACACACACACAGGTAGGTGTCACACACACACAGGTAGGTGTCACACACACACAGGTAGGTGTCACACACACACAGGTAGGTGTCACACACACACAGGTAGGTGTCACACACACACAGGTAGGTGTCACACACACAGGTAGGTGTCACACACACAGGTAGGTGTCACACACACAGGTAGGTGTCACACACACACACACAGGTAGGTGTCACACACACACACACACACACACAGGTAGGTGTCACACACACACACACACAGGTAGGTGTCACACACACACACACACACACAGGTAGGTGTCACACACACACACAGGTAGGTGTCACACACACACACACACAGGTAGGTGTCACACGCACACACACAGGTAGGTGTCACACGCACACACACAGGTAGGTGTCACACACACACACACACACACACAGGTAGGTGTCACACGCACACACACAGGTAGGTGTCACACGCACACACACAGGTAGGTGTCACACGCACACACACAGGTAGGTGTCACACGCACACACACAGGTAGGTGTCACACGCACACACACAGGTAGGTGTCACACGCACACACACAGGTAGGTGTCACACGCACACACACACAGGTAGGTGTCACACACACACACACAGGTAGGTGTCACACACACACACAGGTAGGTGTCACACACACACACAGGTAGGTGTCACACACACACACAGGTAGGTGTCACACACACACACAGGTAGGTGTCACACACACACACAGGTAGGTGTCACACACACACACAGGTAGGTGTCACACACACACACAGGTAGGTGTCACACACACACACACACACAGGTAGGTGTCACACACACAGGTAGGTGTCACACACACAGGTAGGTGTCACACACACAGGTAGGTGTCACACACACAGGTAGGTGTCACACACACACACACAGGTAGGTGTCACACACACACACACACACACACACAGGTAGGTGACACACACACACACACACACACAGGTAGGTGACACACACACACACACACACAGGTAGGTGACACACACACACACACACAGGTAGGTGACACACACACAGGTAGGTGACACACACACAGGTAGGTGACACACACACAGGTAGGTGACACACACACACACACAGGTAGGTGTCACACACACAGGTAGGTGTCACACACACAGGTAGGTGTCACACACACACAGGTAGGTGTCACACACACACACACAGGTAGGTGTCACACACACACAGGTAGGTGTCACACACACACAGGTAGGTGTCACACACACACAGGTAGGTGTCACACACACACAGGTAGGTGTCACACACACAGGTAGGTGTCACACACACAGGTAGGTGTCACACACACAGGTAGGTGTCACACACACACACACACAGGTAGGTGTCACACACACACAGGTAGGTGTCACACACACACAGGTAGGTGTCACACACACACACACACACACAGGTAGGTGTCACACACACACACAGGTAGGTGTCACACACACACAGGTAGGTGTCACACACACACATACACACACACAGGTAGGTGACACACACACAGGTAGGTGACACACACACAGGTAGGTGACACACACACAGGTAGGTGACACACACACACACACACACAGGTAGGTGACACACACACACACACAGGTAGGTGTCACACACACACACACAGGAAGGTGTCACACACACACACACAGGAAGGTGTCACACACACACACACAGGTAGGTGTCACACACACACACACACAGGTAGGTGTCACACACACACACAGGTAGGTGTCACACACACACACACAGGTAGGTGTCACACACACACACACAGGTAGGTGTCACACACACACACACAGGTAGGTGTCACACACACACACACAGGTAGGTGTCACACACACACACACAGGTAGGTGTCACACACACACACACAGGTAGGTGTCACACACACACACACAGGTAGGTGTCACACACACACAGGTAGGTGTCACACACACACAGGTAGGTGTCACACACACACAGGTAGGTGTCACACACACACAGGTAGGTGTCACACACACACAGGTAGGTGTCACACACACACAGGTAGGTGTCACACACACACAGGTAGGTGTCACACACACAGGTAGGTGTCACACACACAGGTAGGTGTCACACACACACACACAGGTAGGTGTCACACACACACACACACACACACAGGTAGGTGTCACACACACACACACACAGGTAGGTGTCACACACACACACACACACACAGGTAGGTGTCACACACACACACAGGTAGGTGTCACACACACACACACACAGGTAGGTGTCACACGCACACACACAGGTAGGTGTCACACGCACACACACAGGTAGGTGTCACACACACACACACACACACACAGGTAGGTGTCACACGCACACACACAGGTAGGTGTCACACGCACACACACAGGTAGGTGTCACACGCACACACACAGGTAGGTGTCACACGCACACACACAGGTAGGTGTCACACGCACACACACAGGTAGGTGTCACACGCACACACACAGGTAGGTGTCACACGCACACACACACAGGTAGGTGTCACACGCACACACACACAGGTAGGTGTCACACACACACACACAGGTAGGTGTCACACACACACACAGGTAGGTGTCACACACACACACAGGTAGGTGTCACACACACACACAGGTAGGTGTCACACACACACACAGGTAGGTGTCACACACACACACAGGTAGGTGTCACACACACACACAGGTAGGTGTCACACACACACACAGGTAGGTGTCACACACACACACACACACAGGTAGGTGTCACACACACAGGTAGGTGTCACACACACAGGTAGGTGTCACACACACAGGTAGGTGTCACACACACAGGTAGGTGTCACACACACACACACAGGTAGGTGTCACACACACACACACACACACACACAGGTAGGTGACACACACACACACACACACACAGGTAGGTGACACACACACACACACACACAGGTAGGTGACACACACACACACACACAGGTAGGTGACACACACACAGGTAGGTGACACACACACAGGTAGGTGACACACACACAGGTAGGTGACACACACACACACACAGGTAGGTGTCACACACACAGGTAGGTGTCACACACACAGGTAGGTGTCACACACACAGGTAGGTGTCACACACACAGGTAGGTGTCACACACACAGGTAGGTGTCACACACACAGGTAGGTGTCACACACACAGGTAGGTGTCACACACACAGGTAGGTGTCACACACACAGGTAGGTGTCACACACACACACACACACACACAGGTAGGTGTCACACACACACACACACACACACAGGTAGGTGTCACACGCACACACACAGGTAGGTGTCACACGCACACACACACAGGTAGGTGTCACACGCACACACACACAGGTAGGTGTCACACGCACACACACACAGGTAGGTGTCACACGCACACACACACAGGTAGGTGTCACACGCACACACACACAGGTAGGTGTCACAC